>OY829514.1:2555105-3155105 GCA_963691665.1 Clepsis dumicolana
CACCTGGCCATTTGCCCTCGGGGTCGCAACAGCATTGAGCACATGCTAATTCCTAACCCGTCTAAATATACCTTAAATTTCTTAGAGGTAAATGACGTTCCCCTATCAGAAATTACTCTTTTAGGTACACCAAAAGTATGAAAGTATGATTTGAGCACCTTTACGCTGCTTGACGTTTTAGTATTTCTAACTGGCGTAATAACTATAAACTTGGTGAATGCATCTATTGCCAACAAAATATGAGTA
Organism: Clepsis dumicolana; assembly: GCA_963691665.1. NCBI lineage: Eukaryota > Metazoa > Arthropoda > Insecta > Lepidoptera > Tortricidae > Clepsis > Clepsis dumicolana. Next base: position 2,555,352 of record OY829514.1, read on the forward strand.
TTTTTGTGTTTACTCATAACGAAAGGGCCTAAGTGATCGATGTGAATCGTATGAAAAGGTTCTGCTATCTTTTCTATTGGGTGTAACTGACCTACCCTTTTAGAAACCGGTACTTTAGCATGCGCACACTCTAAACATGACTCTACATATTTTTTTATGAACCTTCTCATCTTAGGGAACCAATATGTTTCTTTTATTTTGTCATAGGTTTTGTCGAAACTAAAATGGCCTATATCATCATGGTTAGATTTTAGTATTTGCCATCTAACCCCCTTGGGCACAACCCATCGATTACCGTGTTCGGTTATTCTGTACAAGAGCCCCCGTTTTATTATGAAATTCTTAGAAATCTCAATCACATTACTGGTTTCTTTGTCATTTAATATATTAACTATGCGTTGAACCTCTGGGTCATTTTGTTGTACTGTAGCTATCCAATCAACTGTTATACTTCTTACTTCAAACAACTCACTCACTGGATTGCGACTTAGCGCATCTACATGACTCATTGTTTTACCGGGTTTGTATGTAATGGAGAAGTCGTATTCTTGAATCACATTCCACCATCGAGCTACTCTTGGTATGACATCCTTTTTCTCAAAAGTTGCTCTCAAAGAATTACAATCGGTAACAATGGTGAAATGTAATCCAAGTAAGTATACCCTAAAGCGCTGTAAAGAGGACACTACAGCTAGCGTTTCTAAATCGTAAGATGTAAAATGTCTCTCCTCGGGAGATGTTTGTCGACTATAATAAGCTACCGCCTGAAAGGGATGCGACTTATCTTTTCGTTGTAATAAAATACCTGCTACGCCCATTTTTGACGCATCAGTATGTAATTCTGTTTCGTTAGAAGAGTCAAAAAACGCGAGAATTGGTCTGTCCGTCAAAGCTTGTTTTAACTTACAGAAAGCACTCTCTTCTTGTTGCTCCCATACGAATTTAGAGTCCTTCCTCAAAAGCTGCGTTAAAGGTCTGACAATCATTGAAAAATCCTTTACGAAACGCCGAAAAAAGCTAGCCAATCCCACAAACTGCCTAATTTTATGTTGGTCGGTAGGTCGGGGAAAGTCTTTTACGGCTTGTATTTTTCTTTCGCCTGGTCTAATACCATTACGATCTACTTCAAAGCCCAAATACTCAATGGATTCCATAAAGAAGTTACATTTTTCCAAATTTAGTGTCATACCCACTTCCTGAAATAACTTTAACGTCATCTGTAATTTTTGGAAACCGTCATCTATATCTCTAGAAGGGATAATTATGTCATCCATATACGCAAATGCGTGTTTAAAACGCGAATTGCCTAGTATATGGTTGATGGTTCGCTGAAAATTGGCTGGCGCATTTGATAGCCCAAACGGCATTCTATTGAACTGATAGTGGCCGTCTGGAGTTACAAAAGCGGTTAAATGTTTTGATGTTTCAGTTAACGGGATTTGATAATAACCTGATGCTAAATCTAATGTCGTATAGTAGCTATATCCCGATAGGTTGTCTAGTTGATCGTCTATTCTGGGCATTGGGTAATGGTCTTTGACAGTTTTTTTGTTCAGTGCTCTATAGTCTATACACATACGATAACCTCCTGACTTTTTCCTTACTAAAATTATTGGAGACGCATATTCTGACACTGATTCACTAACTATCCCAGAGTCCTCGAGCTCCTTGACCATATCTCGCACAATTTCTCTCTCTGCATACGAAAGACGATATGGACGATACACAACAGGTGTTTGATCTGTAAGCTGAATACTCATAGCTGTGGAACTACAACAACCTAACTCTTTGATGTTGAAAGCGAAACACTTACGAAGTTCATTTAATAAACCAATTAAATGATTTAACTTATCATTTCCTATTGATTGGTTGACTTTGATATTTGCTAACGTTATTGGTTCACTTGCCGTCGATGAAGATTCTAAAGCTATTTTACTAACTACGTATTCCTTCGCTTCATCAACAATATAACCACGTGCAATAATGCCATCCTTTAGTAATTGAAAACTGTTTGTGTTTAAGCTTTTGACTGTTAACCGACCATGGCCATCAATAACATCAATAACGCACTGCAATATTTCATGCTCTTTTTTAGGTTGTAAATGTAGACTGTAATCTACAAACAGTTTTCCATTTGATAAAGGTTTTGTGTAAAAGTCAACCTCTGTAACATCAATTACATCGGTATTACTCTTGCTAAATAATGTAACCGATTTTTGACCGTTACTGTTACACTTTGCTGAAAATAACAAGCTGTTATTTGTTTTTAACGTGACTACGTGATCTTGTTCGGTAAATGATTGACCTATCAACAACGGCACGCTTAAATAACTATCCGGCACAATATACACATCCACAGAAGCTTCAACCGAATCAATTACAATATTTAACTTAATCCTGCCCATGGTTTGAACGATAGAATTACCAAACCCTCTCAAAATCGGCAAGTTATCTGTACTCCAATTTTGACCTAAGTTACTTGCGTCCGAAAGCCGCAACAATGTACATTGGCTCCCAAAATCAATGAAACAAGGCAAGCTAACATTATCTATAAACGCAGTTTTATGATATTTTTTTTCTTTACTAAATTCCGCTACTGCTAGTCATGACACCGTTTTAACCTCCGCGTTCTTCTTAAGAGGGCATTCTGTAGTCACATGACCTATCCTTGAACAAGAATCACATTTTTTTATTGGCAGTTTACATTTAAAATGCGGGTGTCCTTCCTCACCACAATTAAAACACTTAACTACCTTACTAGTATCAAACTTAGCTCCCTTATTATTATTTTTGTGCTCAAAGGTGCTTGGAGTTTTAAACGTAGATTTAGGTTTATTAACTTTCTGGTTTCGTAAATAAACAAGCAACTTGTCTGGTTCGCTAAATTGAGCCGCTTCAGCACTAGTTTTTACTGCTCGATCATCGATCCCTAAAAGTATGCAATCGACTGCATCAGTGCCTGTTATTCGACACCTATTTAATAACAATATTTTGTCATAAAAATATTCTTCTAAAGAATCTCCGTATTTAGCACGTTTTTCAAGCATTTCTGTCAACAATAACCCATAATGCTCTCTACTAGGAAATGCTGTCTTTAACTTATCCTGCCATTCGGACCATGTAAATTTTAAACTGGGTAAGCCTTGATACCATTTTTGTGATACACCCGCCAGTTTTGGAAGGGCGTAATGAATGGTTTGCCGTTCAGACCAATTATAAATACTAGCAGTCTCATTAACTTTAGCTAACCATACATCTATGCTCTGGCTTCGATTAGTTGGGTCAAATTCTGGCAACACATTCATTACCGGGAATTTATCGATATGATCAGGCTTATTCTCGGGTTTAATAGCGGTAATCAAAGATTTTAGCGAGTCTAGCAATTCCGAATTTTGATTACCACAAGTAGTAGCATTATGCGAGGTGCTACCACACTTATCTAAATACCTTGACCGACTCCGACTCCGCCGTCGTGCGACTTCTGCGGGAGCGCGACCGGCTGCGGTGGCTCCGCTGGCGCCGGCTGCTATTTGAGCCGCCGGAGTTGACGCGGGTGCTGCGTCCCCGGCTGTGTCTCGATCGGCTCCTTTTTGCACGGCTGCGTCTCGTCCGGTTCCGGCTGCGCTCGCGGCCCCGACCTTGCGAAGCTCTCGTCGCCGCACTCGTAGCGCGATCTCGAACCGGGTCTTCCGGTGGTAGCGGCGGTGTTCGCACTACTCGCCTCTCGTGTTCATCCATGCTGAAACAGAAGGTTTTTCACAGGCATCACCCATTCCAAAATCCCACGTGATACTACGGGCACAAATGCTAACAAAGAAACTAAAAGACAAAGGCTGCATTTATTTTTTAACAATGTGGGTAGGTACACCAATTATTGCTTGCAAGTGGTATTATTTATTACAAAAGAAAAAAAAACTTTTGGGATAGAAAATTTAAGATCAAGTAACATTATCAAATTAACTCAGACGTGTTATTTATCACATGATTGATGACCGTGCTTTAACATTCTTTTGTGAATATGAGTACTCATAGCAACAATAATACGGCTGATTATAACCACATTACAGCAAACCGTTAGATATCTTTTTTTTACCATTCGGTGTACCCACAAAATTTAATTATCCTTGTAGTTCGGATATAATTTACATATACACAATTTTCTCCACTCGAGAATAGTATGATAGCCCATTAAATCACTTACTTATTCAAAGGTCAAGAAAGCCAAACTTTATACGTAGTAATAAAATTCACAATTACCTGTGGCGCTTGGATCCATCCATCTTCTGACCTGTAAACTCGGCTGAGTTTTATACTTACAGCGAAGCACTGCTGATATTGGGTTCCAACGAAATTTGAACAAATGAAATTAAATCGCAATATTCGAACTATTAATGTTTATTTTCAGTTCTTCGCCTTACAACAGTCAGACACAAAGTGCCAATAAAAATGGCAAACGAATAGTTTTATCAAAACAGTAAGTAGGTAGTTCGTTATAGTCAAATCAGTGACTTAATATTTTAAATTATGACTTTTGATATAAAGCTAATCAAAATAAGAATTGCTATTAATTATACATTATTAGAAGCATATTCATATTCAGTAATTCTATTTCACAAAACAACTCCTAACAACAATATAGCTGTAAATAACATATTGAAATAACATAATGCCAACAGAGTATACTTTCTAGTTGGTCCCTTGAGACCAAGTCATATACGTTTATAGTAGTTTATGCAACTGCTACATAATGAGGGAACACGAGTGTTTTAAGGCTTAATTATGTGGAGTTGCATACATTACTTTATCTACACACATATTATAAGTACTCTAAGATGGGTTGGGACGGGGATGGGCCGAAGGCATAACGCACGCTTAGAATTAAAGTGACTCAATTCTAAACACATGATAAATCATAGATGAACTTTGTAGGTATAGATTTTAAATTCAATTTTGCAATATGTCATATTAAGAATTGAGTCACTTTAATTCTAAGCGTGCGATATTTCATACCCATACCTGACCTGTCACGAATTTGACTGTTTTTTTTTTAATCGTAGACAAACATACCGAGCGGACGTTTCGTAAACTGTTTTTTTTTATTGTAAAAAAAAAATCACGTTGTTATTTATACATGTCGGACTGAACTCGACTTATATTCGTGAGTGATCCGTTTTATTTCACTATGATTGTAAATTACGTTGGTTTTCAAATTTGAAACATCGAATTCGATATCGAAAAGTCATTACGACATCGAATGCGATGTCGTAATGACTATTACTTTACTGCTGGGGTGGTGGTGGTGCTGGGGCTGGCGTGTCGTGCTGCAATGTCGGTCATTTTCTACGGTTTCTGAACGCACTATAGAGGACTTATGATATGTGTGTAGATAATAGTTATTTGTTATACAAGGGTGCGAAGTTGTATTTTACCCGCGAGTGTGGAATTGAAACACAAGCAAGCGAAAGGATTCTATAGTTGAACCACGAGCGAAGCGAGTGGTTCTAAAATAGAATCTTGGGCGTAGCGAGTGTTTCAACACACGAGAAGTAAAATACACTTGCACCCGTGTGTAACACAAAACTTTTCACCTCACTGTAGCGAGGAAAGCGCAACATGCAAAAAAACAGCTCATAAAAATAAATCGCCATCACTGGAATCACTGCTTTTTTTACGACATTATAACAGAAAACTCTGGAAGTTGTGTATTTTTACGTGAGTCGCAGTAGGTGAGAAAAATTTTGCTGACAATGTTGACATTTCTGACGATACGTTTAGAAACTGAATCGACTCAACTTGTGCGTTCAGAGTTATATTCAACATCATTATAAAAAAACAAATGTTTTTTTATAGAATTTTATGATTAAAGAAAGAAAGAAAGAAAGAAAGATAAAATATTTATTACTACCAACATACATAAAATTTACATAACATTAATACAAAAGAGTAGATTAGTAGTAAACGGTTCGGCGTCAGCAAATGCTTCATAATAGGCATTTCATTGCGCTACGTTTTAGGTACAAAGCTAAATTTGGTATTTTTTATTAAAATTTCAATCCATTTATCATTTACTTAATGATAATTAATATCGAACGAACGATTATTATGAGCGTTTCACGTTTTGTTATCTGTCAAAAGCTACTTAAACGCGCTCCACTCCAAGGTCAAATTACTTTCCCCACTAGTGGATAAAACGCGATTTTACCCACTTGCCTTAAAGGATAAAAGACGGCTTTCCGAGGTAGTGAGGGGAAAAATATTTTTCTAACCCGTCGACAGTGTGACCACGCCCAAATAGCAATTTTAATTAACTACGAGCTCGGAAATTTCTTTGTTAACCACCGGAAAAAGTCACGCCAAAAGGGATTAATAATTTAAAAAGAAAAAATTACACGTCGAGAAAAAGTAGAGCACAAAGCTGCACTACGTAGAAGCAAGCATTTATTTTTGTATACGCTATTTCTTATTTATTTATAAAAAACTTACACAGTATAATAGTTTAAAACTAAGTTACTGAGTAAGACAAACAAACAACAGGGAGAAAAAAAAATTGGTACAGAAAATATACAGAGAGAGATAATAATAATATAAGATAAGAGAGACGTGCATCCATCACCTCACAGAACCGCAAGCATTCATGGCAGACTTTCCTCCAACGACCTGCTAACACGTCACACTCTGGTGCTGATGCTAGAAGCGCATTCACAAAGTGCAGCGCGCGGACCAGCGGCGACTGCCTGCGAGCAACGGTCCGCGCCGAAGGCTCCGCCAGCAGATGGCGGTGACGCGTCCCAAAACTAAATTTAGTCAGGTGGGGGACGTGCAGGCGCACCAGTTGCGCCACCAACTCGATGCTGTCGGAGTCCCCACGCAAGACACCACAAGCCATGGTCAGAAGCGCGTAACTACGCCTTACCTAAGAATTAAAACCTAACACACCGAGCAAGAATCATCAAGAATCGTTGGGTACATGAATGGGTAGTACCCGCATGTTTTTTTATATAAAAATCGGAGGAAGGCTTTTAGAATTTTCTCCAGAAGCAGGACGTAATTAGACTCGTGGGGACTCCACACGACAGAGGCCGTCTCCAGTTTACTCCTGACCAGAGCAGTGAAAACCAGTTTAATCACTCTGGGATCAGAAAATTCCCGTGCGTTACGGACAACAAACCCGAGTCTCTGATAGCACTTGGCAGCGAGCATCTTCATATGGTCATGAAAGCTGAGGTGCGAATCAAAAATTACTCCCAAATCTCTAACTGACTTAACGCGCACAATGGGCACGGTCCTCAGTTTATAGGAGGCGAAAATGGGATGGTGAGCACGACTGAAGGTCATGACGGAACATTTGGATGCATTGAAAAGAAGTCTGTTTTCGGCACTCCACTGAAACACTCGGTCAATGTCTTGCTGTAGCGAGCGACAGTCAGACTCCCGCTGAATACCGTAAATAAGTTTAAGGACGTCGGCATGCAGCAGGCATCTAGCGCACCTCAGCACCTCGGCGAGGTCATTAATCATGATGCCAAAAAGTAATAGGCCCAATATTGAACCCTGGCTGACCCCAGATCTTGTGTGATAAGTTTCTGAGACAAAGCATCCGTGTTGCACATACTGTTGCCGATTGCGCACGCGGCTTCGCTTCCGTGGCTAAGTAGGTAGTTATCCTGCGGCAATTTCTAAAAATATCGCCTTTTCTCGGGCGTACATTATAAAAGGAACCTCTGTGCAAATTTTCAGCTTTCTATGTCCAGGGGTTTGGGCTGGGCGTTGATCTGTCAGTCAGGACTTTTCTTTTTATAATAATATTGATTATAGAATAAAAAATGCACTTCTTCTCAGTATAATCTTTATTTACACACATTGCAACTCCTCTATTATGCGTGCAGAAACCATCATTACGACAGTTAATTTCAGTCTTCAAAAACTCAAAACATGTGGTAGGTATAATGTTATCTATTCTATATTATCCATTTATTCGTTTGCCTTCCTTCCATTTTTAAAAAAAGTTCAAGATTTATCTTACCATTTTTACTCACATTTAAATAATATGAAACTACCGTGAGACTCAAGAGTCGCGTGAGCAGAGCCGCGGCGCGCACTGTGCGGCTCGCTGTCGCTGGGTCGTGCGCTCCCAGAGAAAAGACTACGAGTTAGTCCGAAAGATGTCGGGCTAAACTTGACTTATCTACGCGAGTGATCCGTTTTAATTCTCTACATTTAAATAAGATCATTTTGCCGAATCTGATAATAATAATTGTATCAAAACACGTTTAAACTTTGACCCAGCAATTCAGGCTACATTTCGACCGAAAAGGTTTAAAATAAACAGGGTCGCTATTCCAAAACAATGACAAGACTTAACAACCGTTTTTAATCCGCAAATAGATTACCGAAATGTTTTCAAAGGCCAATTTGTCATCATTAATGTACTGGGGTTTAAGGGATGAATTAACAGCGTTTTTCCTCTTTGACTTACAGACAACTGAGCTAGAAGAGTATTTTAGTGGCCATGTTGTACCTACTCAATATCGCTAGTTCAGTATTTGTATTGTTCATGCACTACAAGTGCGGTCGAGGAAATTAATTCCTGACCCACCATGGAACCTTTCCACATAATGTCATAGTGACATCGCATAGCTTGACAAGGAAACTCGTTAAGACGTTTACTATGAAAATGTTCTATGGTGGGTCAGGAACTAATTTCCTAGACTGTACAAGTAGTTGTTGCATAAGTAGGGATTGTGTGAGTAGGTGTGTGAGTGTGGAGACCCAAAACAAACAATACCCCACATGGTATTCGAGTGCTCCATCACCAGATACAACGGACCGGACGAGGACTTTAAACATCTGACTTGACTAGGGGTGCGAGTTTGTAACGGCATAACTGTAAATTTCGATATTTCTTTATTTATTATTTCTATAAGTATTTTATAACCAGTGTGTAACCGCCATACGATAAATAAATGCACTAGAACTATTTCTTCAAGTTGATAGCATTAGTAGTTCCCTAAATTTCATAAAACTCGCCGTATTTGTACTGGCGTGAAGTTAAATGTAAACGGTCATTTTGCTTAACAGCAAAGCCTCTGGTGGTTTTTACAGCTCACCAGAGTGAAAGCGAGCAGCTAGACAGACTGCTCAGTGCAATGAAATACCTGATGAAGAGCAACCTTCCAGTATCTTTCAAAAGGAAGGCGCGAATGACGGTGTTGCGGATTCGGTCCATTAGTTTTACGCCTAACATGCTATGCTCCATGGCCCGCTGGCAATATTGATAATAATACAGAGGTTCGCAGTAGAACGTAGAACTAGGGTTACCGACATAGCCCGGAGATTGCGAAACTTAAGTAGCAGTGGGCGGGGCACATTGCTCGCAGGACTGATGACCGATGAGGTCAGAAGGTTCTCAAATGGCGTCCGCGGACCGGGAGACGAGCCATCGGTAGGCCTCCAACAAGATGAAGCAACGACCTGGTTAAGATCGCGGGACCGCGGTGGATGCGAAAAGCACAAAACTGGTCTGTGTAGAGAGCCTATCCAGCAGTCCCGCAGTGGACGTCTTTCGGCTGACATGATGATGATGAGAGGTTCTTTGCACATTCCACCTCTCCCGCCGGCCAACTTGCGCCAGCCCCTATCCGGGGGTACCGTACGTGATAATTTTGTTTCCGCATATCACCCGGAATCTACGATTATTCCGGGATTAACGGACGGTACTGTACTTAATTGGAAAATATGAGAACGACATAATTGCCAGAATAGGGATCTGCGCTGATCGTAATATATTAAGTGGGGTGGTTAAAATGATGCATTATTTATGTTTGGATTTAGCTTGGCTGTTGTTGATCTCGTTTGATTGCGTTTAATATATCTGATGCTATCTTTTGAAGACCGGCAACTAATAAATAATAAATATATCTAGTGAGACAATTGACACCTGCCCCTAGCGGGGATCGAACCCGGGACCGCAAGCTTCGTAGTCAGGTCCTCTAACCACTAGGCCATCCGGTCGTCAAACTAATTAATCAACATTAAGCTAGCTAGCTGTAGTATGCTCTTTTTTAACCTCCGACAAAAAAGAGGGGTGTTCTAAGTTTGACATGTGTATCTGTGTATCTGTCTGTGGCATCATAGCTCCCAAACGGGTGGACCGATTTCGATGCGGTTTTTTCAGTCGAAAGCTAGTTTAGTGGAGATGGTTCTTAGCTAAGTTTCATTATAATTCACCCGTTTTTGAAATATTGATATGACAATGTCGGGGGTTTTTCAACTTTTCTATGTTGCTTAGGTTATTATACGATAAAGAAGGCAAACGAGCAAATGGGTCATGTGATGGTAAGTGATCACCACTGCTAATAGACTAAAATGAAGCCATGAGGAATTGTAGTACGATATTTTTGTATGTTAAATATGTAATTACCGAGAGAAATCAAGTTCTCCGCCCCCAAAATTTCCAATGCGTGGTCTTCAAGTGATGCTGACTTTTCTATTTAGCGCATGAATCAGAAATTGTACAACTTTTTCCGTTAAAAAAAAAGAAAGTAGTTAGTTAGTTGAACCTCCAGAAACAAATACGGTGAAGATTAGGGACCTTAGGTTAGGATTCTTAAATAATTAATCCTTCTTTCAACTTTTTAACCCCCGACGAAAAAAGAGGGGTGTTATAAGTTTCTGTGTATTTCTGTATAATGTGTATCTGTGTGTTTGTGTATCTGTGTGTCTGTGTATCTGTGTATTTGTGTATCTGTGTATTTGTGTATCTGTCTGTGTATTTGTGTATATGTGTATCTGTGTATCTGTCTGTGGCATCATAGCTCTCAAACGGGTGGACCGATTTCAATGCGTTTTTTTAATCGAAAGCTAATTTAATCGAAATGGTTCTTAGTTACGTTTCATTAAAATCGTTTCCCCATTGAACTTTGAAATGACAATGTCGGGGGTTTTTCAACTTTTCTAGGTTGGCTAGGTTATAATGAACGGAACTAAACAAATCTGTGTTCATTCAAGTTTTATAGATATCGATCAAATGAAGCTTTAATAAATGCGGTATAAAATAAAATGGAGACGAGAACAATATTTCACGGACGCAATTAGAGGTTTATAGACAAACATGTTTTAGTGGACGGTCCATGTCGATAGCCCGGGAGTGGGGAAAATTGGATGTGGCATTTTGAAGCGGGGTGATTTTTTTCGATTGAGCTTGGCATACCTACTGAAATAAATAAATATCGTGGGAAAGTCACGTACCCATTGACCTAATCCCACACTAGACAGAACCCTACTATCATATGGGTACTAGACAACGGATAATAAATAAATAATAAATAAATAATAAATAAATAAATATCATGGGACAAGTTGACACCAATTGACCTAGTCCCAAACTAGGCAAAGCCTGTACTATGGGTACTAGACAACGGATAAACATACTTATATAGATAAATACATACTTATATACATATTAAACATCCAAGACCCGAGAACAAACATTCGCATTCATCATACAAACATCTGCCCCGACCGGGATTCGAACCCGGGACCTCAAGCTTCATAGTCAGAGTCACAAACCACTAGGCTATCCGGTCGTTATACATGATTTACGTTATATACGATGAACATAGGTACTTATAGGGGGAAGTCCCTTAACGCCGGACGGCACCTAGTGCCGGACAGTGATCTTATTAGAGCTAAGTGAACGGGGTGTGGGGAACGCAACGATACATTCTTGAGTAGTATTTAATTACTTAGCTCTGATAAGACCACCGAAGCCGTGATAGCCTTGTGGTTTGACCTATTGCCTCTCAAGCAGAGGGTCGTGGGTTCAAACCCCGGCTCGCACACATGAGTTTTTTCGGAATTTATATGCGAAATTACATTTGTAATTTATCAAGAGCTTTTCGGTGAAGGAAAACATAGCGAGGAAAGCTGCACACTCCTGCAATGTAATTCAATGGTGTGTGTGAAATTCCCAATCCGCACTGGGCCCGCGTGGGAACTATAGCCCAAGCCCTCTCATTCTGTGCCCAGCAGTGGGACGTAAATAGGCTGATGATGGTGATGATTATGATAAGACCATTGTCCGGCGCTAGGTGCCGTCCGGTGTTAAGGGACTTCCCCCTGTACATAATTACATACTTATTATATTAAACATCCAAGACCCGAGGACAAACATTCATCATACGTAATATAAACATCTGCCCCGACCGGGGATCGAACCCAACCCGGGGACCTCAAGCTTCATAATCAGGGTCTCTAACCACTAGGTTATTCGGTCGTCAAATCGGTATTCGGTTCGATCTCATATAATATATTATAATATGTGTAATTCTGGGGACAAAACAATGATCTTGTAGTGAGATTCTGGTGACCCGACTATGATTGTTTGTGGATGCACCAAAAGGTATTTTTCTGTTTCTTGCGAAAGTCAAAGTTTGCCTGTCATTTAATGACAAGTTACAAGGGTTTTTTTATATGCGGCCGATATAATGCTTAGGCCTTTTAGGTTAGCATTTGTATGGATGTGACAAACGCCAAATCGGAAATAGAATTAAGACTAGTCGTGTTCAGCGTTTAGTACTTATAAGTAAAGTTATAATAATTATATTAAAGGTGAGTCCATTTCGTAACCATCTTACTCAATGTACAAGACCAGTAAATTTCGAAAACCGTAGTTAAACAGTAACGAATAAATCAAGAGACAAACCGAATGGCCCATAAAATGGAATGGCGGCTCGTCGCCAAAGCCAGATAAATTTCTTTGATCAACAAACAAACTTATTATTATTACATAAAGGTTTTTATAGTGGCTCAATTTGTATTCAAAATATGCTTTTATATGGGGCGAATTGGCGAGATTATGAGGGAATAAAACAATGAAGATATCCCAAGAAAAGAACGACATTCAAGGACATCATAAATTAAGATAAGACTGACACATACTTTGATGAGTCAATTTTATACTCATCAGTATACCTACGTAAAGATTTTCTCACATTTTGTATGATGTACTTGAACACCTGGTGGTCCGAACGGAAGACCAGCGCTGGCTGCAAGGCCAGCATCACGCTGAGTTGGGACCAGTTCGTGACAATCTTTATTCTGTGTCTTTTCTCCTTGTTACCTCGTAATAATGTCACGAATAAACGTTTTATATTTTCTTTCTTTCTAAAGTTTTTTTTAGGTATTCGAAACTGATCAGCGATTTATTTCTTTTCCTTCAGATGGAAAGCGCAGATGAGGCTAAAGGTGTAAGGAGAGTGTGGATTAAGCTAGTATAGAAACTTGGTAAAAATAAATTATGTGGTATTTCTCAAATTTCAAACTGAAACGTAAACATACAGAAAGACCAGAAAAATAAATTCTCGATCTGGAATTCGAACTCAGGACCTCCAACATGCTGTGGAGTCGCGTTACCAACTGCGCCATCCGAGCAATCAGTGGTAGCAGCGAAAAACTCCTAATAGTGAAGTTTGACAACCGGATAGCCTAGTGGTTAGAGACCCTGACTATGAAGCTTGAGGTCCTGGGTTCGATCCCCGGTCTAGTACCCATAGTACAGGCTTTGCCCAGTTTGGGATTAGGTCAATCGGTGGTTATTGGACCTTTAGATAATCATAATGATAAGGCAGCAACTAAAATTCATTAATAATGTTTGAATTAAAATGAGAAGTAACGCTATTTGTAATAATTACGCTCTAGTGATTTATGTTGCGAATAATTAATTAATAAACCCATTTTAAACGGGAATAAACCCGTTTTATATGCGTTGTTAATATAAAAGTTGTTTTCTAGGTAGCTAAGTATTGTGAAAGTATAAAGTTTGTTAAGATTGGTAGGCGTATACAAATCCGATGATATCATACACAATAACGGCGTAGTTACACAGGTGAGTAATCAGCCAGTCACGGTACTGTTTCATGAGTATTTCTTACAGTTCTAAGTTTTTTTTGAATGAATTGAAAAAAAGCACGTCTTTTTCTGAAAAACTTTAAAATATTTCTTATTTCTACAATGAAGTCGTAGAAAAGTAATGTACCTATGCAACGGTACATGACTGGTCATTATACACTCGTGTGATTTATTATAAAAACTCGCCCTTCGGGCTCGTTTTATAAGCATACACGCTCGTGTCTAAATGACCTTGGTTATGTTACAGTTGCATAAAATACTATTTAACTTTACCTTTGTACCTACCTATCTACTACCCAGTAGGAAACCAAAATTATTGTATAACGCAAACATCATGAAATATTACAATCAAATTTCCTTTAAATTCCAGGGCATACTCAAAATTGAATTTACAGCTTTCTTAGGAATGTCCGTATCGTTAAACAGAACTCGCTCAAATGTCTTCAGAAATAAGGTTTAATGTTAAATGTTTTCATATCACTTTTTAACAGAAAACGTATACATTGTAAACCCAGTGCGGATTCAAGATTAAAGTTCAATGGCAGTCAAAATGCAGTAAAATACAATGTTTCACGTGTTAATGCTTGATTTTTTTATTAGCAATTTAATCCACTTTTTGGGTGAGTAACGCTTTTTAATATTCCATTTTATTACGGTTTTATACAAGATTTTTTATAGTTCACTAAGGATTCATGTTTTAAAAATGCTACACTTCAAAATTATGAGATAAGTATTTCGAGATCGGGATATATATAATCGCGAATATAATTTTTTTTTTTGTTTATCTTTTTATACGACGAGGAAGGCAAACGAGCAAGTGGGTCAATATAATTGCGAGTCAAAAATCCGCTAGGATCGCTAAGTGTCGAGTGAGGTCTGTCTATCTGTCAATTTCCACCAATCGTAGGCCCTAAGCCCTAGTGCCCTAAGCACGACTTGTCGAATCCTGCGTCACGTAAAATCGAATAGTAAACTATAACGAGTTTGTATGACGTTTGGAACAGCGCCCGCCCGTGAGCGTATTTGGAACTAAAATTTAGTATGAGATTTCTCGATCTCGATACGATAACCGTAACGTAACGCAGGATTCGACAAGTCGTGCTTAGGGCACAGTAGCTTATTTCTCGTTAGTGGAGAATGACAGATAGACTTCACGCTACCACCGCCGCCGCCGTATGGGCGCTGCCTATTTCAAAGGCCGTGACCTTACCTTTTTGCAGTATTAGGTACAAACAAAAATATACCTTTACTTAATGTAGCGGCGTAGAGCTGGATGAGCGGGTCGGCTTGTAGGCGGGATTAGCAGCAATAATTTTGAGACTTTTTCTTCAGAACAGTAGTGCTTAATGAATTTAACAACTTACAGATTTATAGAAAATAATTTAGAATATAATTTAGAAGAAAAGATAAATGTGTGCGCATCGGCGTTGTATAGTAAAGGCGAGTGTCGGACGGTGGTGTGCATCCCTCTTGCCGAGAGTGTCGACCAATCGGAGCAGCCGTAGATGGCGAGATATCGCCGCTGATTGGTTCTTGATGTCGTTATGTGTAAGGTGGGCATCGCAGTTTTAATATGCATTTTTGCTAGTCATTGAGTACAGTCATCCACATAAGTTGCATTGACACTTAATAATAAAATCATTCGTGAAATCGGTTTCGCAGTAGCGTCGATTTTTTAATGAGACAAACAAAAGAGTGCCTCAGGCATCGTTTAATTTTGTAGTAAAAATAAAGCAATTTGCACTATTGAAAATGTAATTCTCTCACTATTTTCGATTAATTACCAACTAACGGCCACAACAAAATTTCCCTACAGACGGTAGCCATGTTTTTTGTTACCTCCGCAACCCATCATTTTGGTACACAAATCACTCCTACGTAACAATTTGTGGGCGAATCGACAATAATGAAACTAACATCTTTATTATGACATTAAATCTAAGCTTAAACTAAATAAACTACAACTTAAAACTAAATTAAATCTAAATAAGGCCCCCGTGGCATAGTGCCCAAAAGGCTGGCAGCGTTGCCTCGCTGAATAGCGATGCTGATTCTTTGAGAGAGAAAACTGCCAGCCCTTTGGTCACAAGTTGCATCAACTAAGCGCTTTTGTAACTCAGAAATAAGCTTGTAAGCGCTGGGACCCCATGGACCCAAAGTTTATTTAGTTTAAGCTTAGATTTAATGTCATTGTAAATTGCTTTTATTATGTTAATAAAATGGATAACATCTTTATTTAAGACAGTTTAATAATATGGGACTATTAATAAAATGTTGACACCTTAATTCAAAGAGTGGGTTTAGCCGTTAGGTCGTTAAGATGGCTATAATTTTATTGCGAAATTTATCACGCGCAAGGCTGTGACCAAATTCAGACGGTTCAAGTTAATAAGTATATTGATAAGGAGTGACAATTAATTATTATGAAGATAAACTTAAAAACGCATGGCGTATACCTAGCAATTTATAATTTTTAATTTAAGCTGCTTATTAATATGTTATTTCTGGCCCGTATTTCACCAAAGTTACAAATGTCAGTTTTCAATGACAATTCGATGTAAATTGTTGACTTGAAAACATTTTGTTTTAGTGCGCTTCATATTAACAATGAAATGTAGTTGGAATTGTCACTGCGAACTGACATTTTGTAACGTTGGTCAAATAGGGGTCTGATGGAATAGAAAGACTGCTTTGTGAGGTCCGTTCGGTTTCTGGTTGATCTTTAATTGAGTAAGTAGATACTAATAATGAAAGAGTAAACTAATATCTGAGGGGTACACGGAAAGAACATGTTTGTCTAGTCACCTTAGCAACTTTTTGAGTTATCGCGATTTGAAAATTTGGAACGATGCAATTATCCATATAATTTCCGTGTAGTTACATCTTTTTTAAAATGATAAAAAGAACAAGTTACATAAATATTTGTATCTGTAGCAAAAGTAGCTAAGCAACCGACGCGTTCACAGTGATCTCAGCACAGTGCTATTGCTATAGACATAAGAGCTTGTCCAGACCATTGTGACCGCTACAGTTGCTTAGCTACTTCTACTGCTGGTTGTACCCTTAATTTCTTCTTCTTCTTGGCAGAGTGGTTGTGGTCACGTCAAGGCGTCCACGTCAGTGTAAGAGGCGGCCACAGCTCTCTGCACCATCTCCCTCCATCTATCCCGAAGGGCTCCCTACTTTGAAGTCTAAAGTTCGAAGTTCGTACGTCCCTCTCACGCCGACACAGAATAACACGAAAGCAAGAGGGACGGTCGGATATGAACTTCGGATTTCAGAGCTCGAGGGGCAGACTGTTGGCAGACTGTCTGGCTCAGTCAGACACGCTAATATTTTAATTATTATTAATCATCAAATGCAAGGAACGTAATTGGGTTTTTAATTTTCGCACACACAAAAATTAGTAAGTACATAATAATTTTTTTCGAAATCGGTAGGTACGGTACTTCAGAATCAGAACCTTGAATCGGAACAAAAACAACCTCAAAACAGCAAACCACAAACATTTTAATTGCATCCATTAGAAATCTTTATGTTTGCCAGCCACAAATCACAGCTAGCCTAGAGGAGTCACGCCCTTCATAATTCAATAGAATAAATTGCCGGTGTTATTAAAATGCTGACTTTATCTCGAAACCCGTTCGGTATAAACGTAATTGTGAGGTGCATTGAGAACACAGTTCTGTAAAATTGTGATGTGTTTTCTTTTCCGTCGGCGGTCTTGCAGTATTTTAATTTTTAACGGTTAAATTTATACACAGATCGTGTCAAAGTTGAATGTGCCTGGAGTGAAATCAGTGTCTTGTAGGGGGAAACGAGACGCACAGAGACTAACAGGAATGTAGGAGCGGGACGGGACCGCCGAACTTGAAAGGAGCGCTTTTAAATTTCGTAGGTTTGGGTGTTGGTTGTTGGATTAAAAAAAACATAAACTGACTTTTTATATTTTTTGTTTTTGCGGTCATTCCGTTAGGAATTGTTTTTTAACAAATTTCAAACTGATGCATAAATATACAGTAAAACCCGAAAAAATAATTTTCGAATTGAGGTTCGAACCCAAACCTTTACCATACCGTGGTAACGCGCTGATCCAGTTACGCTATTCGAGCAATATAAAATAGAAGTTTTTCGTGCTAACTTCCAATTGTTTGAATAGCGTAATTAGATTAGTGCGTTACCACGGTATGGGTTTGGGTTCGAACCCCAATTAGAGAATAATTTTTTCTGGTTTTTCTGTAAATTTTTGAAGCATCAGTTTGAAATTTGTGAAAAAAAATCATAACGTCAAATTATTATTTTTTGTACCCATACGGCGCTTAATGAAGTTTTATTTTCTATAAAAAGTGTACAAAGTGTCACATTAATACATATTTATTTACGATGTAAATATTGCAAAAAACCGTTGCAGACTTTACAATTAATGTACCTAGGTTTCTTTTGACTTGTATAACAAATTGCCAACTATCTTTCATCTTCTCAATAAAAGTCTTCAAAAGGTTCGAAATTAATTACGAACTGAATTTAAAATAGCCTTTTAGATGTTTTGATTAATGAATGAATTTGATGGTCAGATCAAAGCAACTTGTTGTAAAGTGTTCTGAAAATTGGTTAACCTTAATAAATGAAAATAAGATAGTGCTTTGGCAAAGAGGTAAATTTAACAGTAATTCTAAAGTTAAAAGTCAGGTAAATGATGGCCTTTGTTTGCGAAATGTTTAGCTTTAAAGTGCTCATTTTTATAATATTGTAGTCAAGTGTCCCCCCTCCTATCTACGAGAGAAACTGTTGTATTTGGAAATGAGAAAACAATCAAAGCAGTAGTGCATTATAATTCACTATAGTGAATTTAAAAGGAAAACTATCAGAGATGGCTTTACAGGTTTGGGAGTAATAGTTGACCAGCTTTATTATATTTTTATATTATTATAAGTGTTTAAGTCAGTAACTGATGTCAAATGACCCCAAGCTGCGTACAGTTTGCTTAGGAGTAGGGCTCTGCCAACACTGGTTACAAATTAGGCGTGCAAGGACTTTTTCGTAATGTCTACGGAACCCTATCCTGGACGTGTCCGACGCGCTCTTGGCCGGTTTTTAACTGCTCTTCTCTTTGACGACTGTCACCACTTCATTCCCTAATTTACCTCAGTTCATCGCCGTCGCTCGCTAAATCACTACACCAGATAATTAACGCTGTATAAATTCGCGTTAAAAGCAGAAACGCTCGATTTGAACAACAAAGGGTAAACGGACAATATTCAATTTATTTAACGATACAACATGGCGGATACCAAATTGAATTTAAATGAAGTTTCGCCTGATAACCGAAGTATTTATTGCGTTGTTTTGCGATTTTAAATGTTCGCTTTTTTGGTAATGTCAGCGGAAAAAACGAGGAAAAAATGGCATGGCACTTTTTGGTACTAAATGACAACTGATTTGACACTTCGACGATGAAACAGCCGTGACTAACCTTAAATAATAAAACTTGCACACTTCTGGGAAGCAATTCAATGGTGCGTGGTGGTTTTTTTGACATCGACAAAAAAATCTAGGTACCTGTTATTATAATTAGTGAACCTGCTCACACAATTTCACGAGAATCAGTTGAGGAATGCGATCTGTAGAGGAGAACAGCCGGACAACCGAAATACGTCCAACAGACATTATACGAAAGAATTTTTGTCCAAGCTGAGCTGATGGAGACCTTCGCTCACTTCTTTCGCTCGGTCATAAAAATATGTCGTATGTATGTATGTGTATGTACATCGGTTACCTTGTGACATCAGGCAGTCGCAAACTGTTGCCACCCTGCAGAATCACCTGAGGAAGTACTGGCTTGACGGTTCCTCTTAATTGGATACTGTGTGTTCTCTAATTCGTGTACAATTATGTATTTTTATGTAGTGTATATTTTTTGATAAGTATTAATTTATCGTTATGCTATTGGTATGTACTATATATCTGTGTTTCTATGTATGTGTATTTTAAATGCTTTGGTTATTTAGGTTAATTTCAGGTTCCGCATCCTTTCACTTTTATTTGTATGTCTACCTTTTTTTCTCATGTCCTGCCAATCGCCCGAATCAAATTCAAATTCAAAACATTTAATTCAGACCATATCCATAAAGTGTTAGTTTACAATTACCTTATCCTATGTTAGTTTAATCTGAATCTAGGTTTACATAATATTATAAACTAAGCCTCTGGTACCCATATGCACGGAATCCCAGTGTTTCCAGAAAGCGCAAGCAGGAGACTCCAGGACCGTTTTCACGAGGCTGTTGGTGCTTCCACGCACACGACGCATCAGAGAGGCAGTTCTGTTTCTAATTATGGACCTGAAACAGCCAGTCCGCGCATCTGCAAACATACCTGATGCACTACAAAAGCGTGGCAGCCCCAACAGCATCCTGAAACCATTATTGTATTGGATACGCAGGGCATTGAATGCCTTCTTTGTGTAATTTGTCCACAGGCTGCACGTATACAAGGTCTGACAGAATGCATTAAATAACGTAACTTTGACCCTTTCATTACAACGTGCAAGCCTGCGAGACAGCATATTACAACGAACGGCCAAAGCCCTGCGCTCCCTCTCAATATCCGCCTCATCCCGGAGATTTTCGGTCACCCAGTGTCCAAGGTATTTAAAGCGAGTCACTCTTTTGAGAGGTGCTCCACACAGAAAAACAGGTAGAGATCCCTTTAAGGGATAATTTCGCGTTTGTACACTTGCTTTTGTTCTGTTATCTGTTATTTTTCGTTTTATGTGCAATAAAGAGATATGCATACATACATACATATGTAGTAATTGGTAGCATCCCAGTAGAAGATTGCCTACGCGGCCGATTGGACAGCTAGCACTCCCATACACATATGGTCTTTAAGGTTAGAATTTGTATGGAAGTGAACCCACCACTGTTAAGTAAAGCTACCGGCACAACCTATCTCGCCTGTGGAAACTAGCCCTTACTCCAAAGTTATTTCGAAACAGACAACGAACATTAGACAGACATACCGAAATAGCGACATCTCGCGGTGCCTCATATGACACAGCGGAGTCTTGGCAAAATGCACTGTCAATCCCTGTGTCAATATAGTCATCGTGAATTCTTGGGATCAGAGCAGACGGGCGTTTGCAGGTTTTCTAAAACAAATGCTACTCAGTTGGAAATAAATAACCAATGCCCGTAAACACAGAGGGTAATACACACGAAGCATAGCTCAGATTTGATTAGGAAAATAATAGTGCAATGTCGAGTTAAGAGAATTTATATTTAAACTAGCTGCTGCCCGCGACTTCGTCGGCGTAGATTTCAGTTATCGCTATCCCGCAGGAACTATATAATTTTCCCGAATAGTAGCCTATGTTATTCCACAATATTCAAACCATCTTCCTACCAAATTTCATCTAGATTGGTGCTGCGGTTTTCCCGTGAAGAGGTTACAAACAGACAGACAGAGAGACAGAGTTACTTTCGCATTTATAATATTAGTTAGGAAGTTAGGATAAGTACAACAACATCAGGCCTCGTCAACTCGCTTAACCTAAATTACAAAACATCATCAGCAACATGCTTCGTCAAAAACCCTAACCTAAAACCCCCCACCCCGCATCGTACCCGGCTCAAAGGTCCCCACGATACCAGCAGCGAGGAACAGTTGAAATTGTCATTTAATCTTGATCACGCGCACCGACGCACATGAATTTTATTAGCATTATAATATGTACACCTATTTAACATTCTGTACCTACTCTCTTTGAGTTTTTGTAATTCGTAAGCTATGTGTTTATTCAGTATGCTTACCGCTGTAAATTATTCAAAATAAGATTAATAAAACTTAGAATAAAAACAACAAATAAATAAATATCATGGGACAATTTACACCAATTATGCCACAGCCTACACTATTATGGGTACTACACAACGGATAAAAATACTTATATACATATTAAACAACCAAGACCCGAGAGCAAACATTCATATTTATCATACAAACATCTGCCCTGAACGATTTTTTTTTGTATAATTTCATTATTTTCTTTGACGATCGGATAGCCTTACCATGAAGGCCAATTTTATTGGTGTCAATTAGTTTTATTGTTTACGATATTATTTATTTACGTGCAATATAGTACATTGTGCATGAAGGGCGGTAAGAAGGGTATTACTAACGAAAGTCTATTAGAAGGCCGACGCCGAAAGCGGAGGGCTTTTAATGACTTGAGTTTGTAATACCCTTACTGCCCGTGATACACACAATGTTTTTCATCACATTTGCGAGGAAATAAATACATACAATAAAAGGCAAAAAATCTATTTATTAAAAGTTTGGTCTTCACATACAGAAGACGTATTTTACTAAGTACAGGCAGTACCTCCGTAAATATTAGATTAAGTATAGACGATTATAAATATAAACTCAGCAGTCGGCAACAAATAATAGTTTTGAGATTGTCAACTTTTTTCAATGGCGACTTCCACAGATAATGATAAAAAACGCGTTTAGAAACTGGAAAGACGAAAGCCCATCCATACAGCCAGTTTTAAAATAAAATTAACTGAAATAATGGCAAAGTAAACTCAAATAGTTTTTAAACACAATAATAACGTTTAAATTAAGTAATACTTATTTGTAGAAAACGTAAAAAACCATGTTTGATTTAAAACCTCCTTAGTGTGGAATGACATATTATACCTACTTACCTACGAGTGAACGCCATATTTCTTAAAACTAAACTCATTACTCCCTTGGGAAAATTACAAATTACCTATTACTCCCGTAGGAATAATTTAGGCCTTCATTATGCCTGCGTACAATATGACGCTTTACGAGCAAGTGTGATGAAAAAAAAGCTTACGTAGACACCCATACAATTTAACCGTTTTTTAACCGCTCGTCTACCCCGAATCATACATAAGTGAGCACCCACGTCAAATGAGAGCCAGGTAAAGTATTCATAATGGCAAAAATGGAAAAATCATGTCAGTGCCGTGAAATGTGGAAAATGCAAGTTATGTCATGCAGAACGGGGAAATAGTTGCACCAAGCTCCTTGGGACATAGGAATTATGCACGAGACAAAAAATGCGTTAAGAAGTTTTAATAGCGAAGACTTTTCTTTGCATTCTGAATGCAGGTACTAATGCCAAGTGCGATATATATTATCGACGAACGGATACTCTAGTGTTTAATAGACAACCAGGGGGCTAGCACGGGTGCCCTTTTGTCGCTTGTCGCTCAGAGGGTCGATCACGACTTTACGAATGCTGCGTAACGTAAAGTCGAATAGTAAACGTTGTCGAGTTTCTATGACGTTTGGAACAGCGCCCGCCCGTGAGCGTATTTGGAAGTAAAATTTTGTATGAGGTTTCTCGACCTCGATACGATAACCGTAACGTTACGCAGCTATCGTAAAGTCGTGCTCGACCCTCAGTGCGTCGTTCACTGATTCCGTCACTATGAAAGGGACGCACTGCGCGACAAGCGACAAAATGGCGCGCCGTGCTACATGTGCTGACTGCAGAGCTTGAGTTCCCCGGTTCGATGCCTAATCGGGCTGAAATACATTGTGATAAAATACGAAATTTTGTAGATTTGTACAACAATAAATACCTAATATTCTTTATTTAACACCGTTTTAACCATGGTGTTCTAATATATCGCTAGACCGAACTATTAAGCTTTGGTACCCTAAAATATTTTTTTATACGACAAAGAGGTCAAACGAGCAAGTGCGTCACCTGATGGTAAGTGATTACCACTGCCCATAGACACCCGCAACCCTGGGGGGTTTGCAGATGCGCTGCCAACCAGAGAGCTAAGATTAAATGCCTCTTATAATTTAAATTATTTACGCAAATTTTCATGTTCTTTAATTTGCAAGTAATTAACTTTTCGTAACGGACTGGCAGCAGAAACGACTTTTAAATCACATTTTCATTATTTTTGAGGTGTAATTTGGTAAACTTAATTTTATAGGCACCTCTAAAACACTTCATAGTTAAACTATTTCAATTTTAAGCAGTGCTATGTACTTA
Source organism: Clepsis dumicolana (assembly GCA_963691665.1). Classification (NCBI taxonomy): domain Eukaryota; kingdom Metazoa; phylum Arthropoda; class Insecta; order Lepidoptera; family Tortricidae; genus Clepsis; species Clepsis dumicolana. The sequence goes on from OY829514.1 coordinate 2,579,305, forward strand.
TAATAAAACGACGATGTAGGCAAAGGAATTTCATAAAGTCCACGTAGTTACGAAACTAAATAATTCTTTACAAAATATTCTTCTGTTTTTTAATAGAAAAATTGTTTATTCATAGGCAGAAACTACACTCCCGTGAATTTCCTTACTTTGAAGACGTGAAATTAATAGAAAATACCGCGCTATCAATATTATCATAATAGTATAGATAAAAAAAGTAGTCAAGCTTCCTTTGCATATAACTTGCACGGGTCAGTAGAAACTGAGTACTCAGAAAAAAATTAAAACCATCTACATTTTAATTTTTTTACTTATTGAAAGAAGGAGGCAAACGAGAAAGCAGGACCTGTTGGTAAGCGATCACCGGCAGCCATGAGAACCAGCGACCCCAAGAGAGTCACTAGTCCGTTGTCGGGGGGAGCGGACCTCCGGCACTCTCACTGACCGAACGAAACGCAACAGAACTACTGTTGTTTCATGCCAATTTTCTCCGAGAGGGTGGTACTTCCTCGGAGGAGCCGGCCCATTCGTACGGCAGCAAATAGCTACAGTATGGCTCTCTCACTATAAAATTTTAAAGGTTTCTGTATTATGAAGTCACTTACTTACTAAAAGTGGAAAATCTCACCCAAATAATTTTATCCGCTTAGGAGGTAGCGTCCTACAGACAGACACATGATGAGGCAAACACTACAGAGAGATAGATATACAAGATGCCTTTTAATGAATCGTCAAGAATTCAGCCAGGGCATCCCCAATCTTTACTCAACGTTAACATCAGTGAGCACTTTTTAACAAAAAAAAAAAAACATTTTTCCATAGATATTATTGTCAACCACCAATAAAGACTATTTTTATTTCGTGGATTCTCTAGTATAAAATCTCTTTTAATATCCCCCGGGGAATCCTAAAAACTCTCCTCGCTAAACTAAAAGGCTAAGCCAATCTTTTGTACTCAAAGGAATATTTTCATACTAAGATATTATCATGAACATTCTTGTTCGCTGAAGATGGCTTTTTGCACCGTCAAAAGAGTTCGCCAGAGGTGAGTGCAATTTCGAACTGTTATTTTGGTCTCGTACAGATTCTGCGAGGATTTGCAAAGTTTGAGGTGTTTTATCTTGAGCACTTTTCGCTTTGACTTGCTTTAGCGTTGCAGTAGATTTTTTTTTAACTTAGGCTAAGAGTTTTGGTTGCGTCGTACAGTTACGGGCACAGGGGTCGAGATAACAATAAAATACACATGCTTATCACAAAACTGTGAATAAAGCAAACAGACATAATGAGACATATCGAAAACGGTATATTGACTGCGATTACCTTATAGGTTTGATGAGCTCTCGATATTTCGACGCAGTTACATCCATCATAATCACGGGCAAACTGACGAAACGAGGCTTTCCTTAGTTAATCGCGGTCAATATCCCGTTTTCATTATGTCTAATGCAATTAACCGCGAATCATTTAAAACTGTTAGACATAAACGAGAACGGGAGAACGGGGTATTGACCGCGAATATGAATATCGGGAGCTCAGGTAATCGCGGTCACAATCCCGTTCTCGTTATAATAATATCTAATGTAAATAAAATTAACCGCGAATCAAACTGTTAAAGTAAACAGTATGGAATATTGAGAAAATCTATAACATCGTGTTCTCATATAGGTCTGTGGTTTTAATATTTTGATTATTAGCAGGGCGGGAAAGCATACAATGACAATGCAAAGAAAAATCTGTTAAGTCCAGCTGCTTAACAGATTTTTCTTTGCATTGTCATTGTATGTTGAATTTCATACTAATAAATGTTTCATAAAAATAAAAACAAAAATAATCAATAAATCGAATATTTTCATTGAGGGCGGGAACGATCAAAGGCATTGTTTAACGACGAACATTTTTCTTGCTTTAAAAAGTTACAACAAAATCTCATATTCAGCTGTTTTTTAGACTCTCTTCATCATAGAAAATACACAAAACAAATCACAAACACGTTTACAAAATCCGGTCCTAAAACCCTTTTGATCACTAATTATGACAAATAAGCATCCGTTTCCCTAAAATAACTCACCCAACCTTCATAACATTTTAAAGGTACCAATAAACAGTTTTAAACATTAGTATATGCCTTAAATAATGCTCGAAGACGTCTGCTACCTATTAAAAAGCTAATTTCAATCACCACTATATAAAGACCTACCATTCCTAAATCTTTGTTCTAACTCAGAGCTCTTGTTGACAACTAATGACCAGTTTACAGTAGACCCCTTGTAGTGTACAGTTTATTTTTAGATTGGGGTCAGACACCAGTGGTGCATTATTAGACAGGGAAGCTTTTTCTCCTCATTAACGGATTTTGAATGATTGATGAGCGTGATGAGCTTTACTGTTGAGACATTTGAGTTTGTTTAGTTTCAGAATACTTACAAAGTAGAGTTAGACTTGCGTACGTATTATAATATTGATCGTAGTTTTATTGTTCAACAAACACTGGCTAGCGATGGAGCCCTATAGTATGTTGTCACCTGATAGATTTCCATCAAGTGCTTATTTGTCATAATTAGTGATCAGAAGGGTTTTTTTTTTTTTTAATATCATGGGACAATTGACACCAATTGACCTAGTCCCAAATTAAGCAGAGCTTGTGCTATGGGTACTAGACAACGGATAAACATATTTATATAGATAAATACATACTTATATACATATTAAACATCCAAGACCCGAGAACAAACATTCGTATTCATCCTACAAACATCTGCCCCGACTGGGATTCGAACCCGGGACCTCAAGCTTCATAGTCAGGGTCTCTAACCACTAGGCTATCCGGCCGTCAAATATTAAGTATCCGGCCGTTTTAGGACCTGAGATCCTATTGCGTATTTTAACACTCATCATCGGATTGAAATGTCAGTTTTATACGACTTTGACTGCTAGCTGTTTCCAATACCAGTTGTCAGTCCATACAAAATGAACACGATGCTGATTGCGAGCGAGTCAGATAATAAGCATGCGGATTTTGTAAACGTAGTGATTTGTTTTGTGTATTTTGTAAACGTAGTGATTTGTTTTGTGTATTTTCTATGATAAAGTGTAAGAAAAAGCTGGATATATGAGATTTTTTGGATAGGCTATTCCTGAACCAGTGAATTACACCTTAGGTCTCATCTGCACCTTCCATCAAGTGAGAAAGGGGTCAATCACTGGTCAGCTTACAGTAAATAAAAACCGTTGTAGCTTTAAGAGGCTGAAAGTGTAACCCACTGGTTAAGTAACAACCTATTCACTCTAACCCTGGCCCCTATTACACTAACTTTACAATTGTCAGTTTTCAATGACAATGTGGTATCAACGGCTGACTTGAAGAGCTATTGTTTTATATTGTCAAAGAAATGTCGTTCGAATCGTCATTTTAAACTGACAATCGTAAAGATGCCTGAAGAGGCCTAAGAGCGAATTCTATTCCTTGATAGTTTGTTTTAAGAATTTACAGCAGCAACAAACAAAAAAATTCATTTTTTATGGTAATGATGGAATTTCTCAAGAACCTCGAGAGCTTACCGTGAATATCGAAGAGATAAACGTCAGCGATGAAAATCCTACGAGAAGTTTAATTTTACGGAAGGTTAGGAGAGAAAACAATAAAAAGAGAGTCATTACAAAATATTATCATATAAATTGAAAAGATTCAGCGCACAAGAAAATGTGTAGAGAGGATGCTGTTCATTTGTTTATGGATTAAAAAAAGAGTTTGAACAGATTAGCTAATCTTTAATAAAATCAATGCTTACTTGTTTTTAAGTGTGTAGAATAAAAACTCGTAGTAGGTAGTTTTCAAATGAAGTGTGGTCATTAATTTCTAAAAGTCAAAGCTAAACTCAGAATCAAAGTAATTGTTAAGTAAAAATGTTAAAAGATAAATTATAAACCCTAGCACTATACAATACACAATACACAATACACGTAATGACTTATGGTAATTTTAATGATTTGGTAACGGTTGGTGAATAAAATTTAAAAAAAACTTAATAATAAGAAAAGTGCGAATGCGTGTGATTTCCTTTCTATTGTAGTTTAATTGTAAGTTTAATTTTTAATTTATTGCATCTCTCTTTCTCAAAAATGCTCTTTTTATAATAATCTTCTTTCGCAAAAACCTCTACATGTGAATTGCATCGAATAAATAAATAAATAATAAATTTGTACAAGTTTCATTTATTGGGTGTAAGAAATCAAATAACACACAGAGCAATAATCCTACGAAGATTATATAATATGCATTTTTTTTTATATTTTGTGTTAATAAAAACATTCGATTAAGACTTAGTTAAAAATAAAAATAATTTGACATTTTATAGGTAGTAAGTAGGTAACTTGCCTTCTTTCATTGCGATGTCATTTTTTTTTTGTAAATAGATGTCATGTCTTTAAAAATATTTTACACAGTAAAACAACATCTTTAAATTAGCGTCGACTCCAACGCTTCCCCTGTTCCGGGGTACCAAATAGCACCGCATTATGATTTGTGGACTCGTTGTGACATCTGATTTCAGTCATGCGTCACATTGTCAGAGCGGTCATAATTTATTATTATTTACCTTAGAGAGTTGTGTCATCCGGAGGGGTACGTTATTTTTGGATGCTAGGGGCGTTTCATATGGAAGGTAGTTTATAAACCGCTTGGCAGGTATATTGTACGGCGATGACAGTGTGGTGAAATTTGTCATTTTTAACCGACTTCAAAAAAGCTCTGTACCATTCGGACTTCATATTTTTGTGCTAGGTCATAAAACTGATGACTTTAGAGGACTATTGTTTTGTTTTGTACTTACTTTTTTGTTGAAAAAATATTTTGGGTTTTTTTTTATTGTTAAACTATGAATGAATTTACTTGAAGTACCTATACTGCAATAGTAATTGTAAATGTAACTCTGCTGTTGTCGTGTAAGCTTGTAAAATTATTATTTGTAAATGTTATATGCTGACACATACATACAAACGTAAAGAGTTACACGCACGAGTACGTACATATATTATGTACATTAGTAGGTACTGAAATCCAAATTATGCGTAATTACAATTGGAAAAGATGGAGTATCGAAATTTAGTCCTAATATATGGAGAACTACTTTTATCCACAAATGAAGCAATCACGTGGAATCATATCCCAAAACAGAGGTACCTACTCAAAAGAAGTAACAGACCAAACCTACCTAAAATTAAAGAAGAACTCTTTAATTATTGTTTATTGTAGTTAGTAACTACTTCCAAATTTGTGTATCTGAGCATAAAGATACAAAGAAATTAATAATAAGTGGAAACTGTGTTGGCTTATGTGTTAACTGTAATTTTCTACGTTTTATGTATTAAATTTAAGCTGTTTGTTTCCCAATAAATATAAATAAAAAATAAAAAAATAGCTGTTGCCCGCGACTTCACCCGCTTAGATTTCGGTTATCGCCATCCCGCGGGAACTATACAATTTTCCCGAATAAAAAGTAGCCTATGTTATTCCTCAATATCCAAACTATCTTATTCTTACCAAAGTTCATCTACATTGGTGCAGCGGTTTTCCCGTGAAGAGGCAACAAATAGACAGACAGAGAGACAGAAAGACTGAGAGACAGAGTTACTTTCGCATTTATAATATTAGTTAGGATTAGGATATAGGATTAGGAATAAAACCGGATACGCCATGTCAGTGTGGAAGCACCCTAACGTCACCTTAAATGCGTTGAAACTAAATACGCAGAGACGTCATAATTCCGAGTTTGTTTACACTTTTTACGCAAAGTGGCAGACAGCGGCGTCTTAATTACATCTACGGAGGAAAGTATAAACATGTCATAAGATGTTTTTACTGTATTTAAGAAAAGTCAAAGGCTCGAACTGTCTTTAATCCCCGACGAAAAAGGGGGGTGTTATAAATTTGACTTCTGCAACTGTGTGTCTGTGTATCTGTCTGTGGCATCATGGCTTCCAAACGGATGGACCGATTCGATGCGGTTTTTTTTTAATCGGTTTTTTGGTTTATTGAAAATGGTTGACTGCGGTGAGTGGTTAATACTTTGTTGAATCTTTTTGTTGGTTATATTTTATAGACATTGTCACCGGAAATCACAAAACGAGACAGCTAGGACATATAAGGACCTGGAATATTTCTTACGTTCGTGGTCATTGCTTACCATCAACTAACTTTGACATATCGATGTCCATAATAATATAATGTTTTTCACCTAATCCTTTTTTTTTTAACCCCCACGTAAAAGAGGGGTATTATAAGTTTGATTTATACTAAAGCCGACAAACGGGCATGAGGTTCACCTGATGATAAGTGATCACCTCCGCTCATGGACACCCACACCATCTAAAAAACAAATAACTAAAACTAAATAACTTCTGAACAAATCGATTTTTTTTTATCCACTTAGTAAAATAATTTGAACAACCGGATACACGAAAACCAAACATACAAATTAACGTGAATGACACCACGGGAAACATAAAAATAATGCCACTCTCACAAACCGCGTACCTGCAAATAGCTATTGCGGGTTCGATTCCCTGGAGACCCATAGCATTCTCGTTGTTGTCTTTATGGCTTTCCTTAATTAGCTAACAACAAGGGTAACGAGCTACTTGATTTACTGTGTCTGCAAATAGACAGTGATGTAAGTATATTATTTTTTTTTTATTGTAAGACTAGGTGACTTTATTGACACATTTTCGGGTGACACTACGGGGTGACATACTGTTGACACCTTTTTTCTTAACGAATTTACCACTTCTCTAAGACACCATCACCATCTAGATGATTTAAGTTACAATATTTTTTAGGGTTCCGTAGCCAAATTGGCAAAAACATACAATTAAAAATATTAAGTTTAATTACAAACATCTTACAGTGAGGTCTATACACATTAGAATAATGTTTAATAATATTTTTTGCTATACATATTATACGTATAGTATTATAGTGTCAAGTTCGTCATCTTCTATCCTTTTCATTTACTGAAACAACGCTAGCATCCCCATAGCAATAACTAGCGACATGACGGAACTCAGGACTGTCCCGCCGCCCGTATAATACCCCATCCGTTTGGTCACCCTGTCCATCTCGATTAGGGCGTCCATGATTTCCTCGTTATTGGGGATAATGTCTTCTGGCGGTAGAAGGAAGCCGTAAAGACCTACGTCTCTCAACTCGAAGAGGTATACGATTGGGACGTCGGCAACTCCCTTCACCCAGTCGAAGCTGGAGCCACTGACTGCGTCTGAAACAGGAAGGTGTATAATGTTTTAGCTATTTACTAAAATAGCCGGGATAGCCTTGCAGTCAGAGAGTCGAGCACGACTTTTCGAAACCTGCGTCACGTAAAATCGAATAGTAAACGTTGTCGAGTTTGTATGACGTTTGGAACAGCGCCCGCCCGTGAGCGTATTTGTAACTAAAATTCAGTATGAGGTTTCTCGATCTCGATACGATAACCGTAACGTTACGCAGCATTTGTAAAGTCGTAACCGCTTCGGTCGTTTAGAAGTATTTGCTGCTGACTGTACCTATGACCTCTCAAGCAGAGGGCCATGGGTTTGAGCCCCGCTTGGACCTTTAAGTTTTTCGAAATTTGTGTGCGAAATTACATTTGTAATTTACTAATTTACCATGACTTTTTCAGTGAAGGAAGACATCGTGAGGAAACCTGCACACCACAATGGTGTGTGTGAAGTTCCCAATCAGCACTAGGCCCGCGTGGGAAGTAATAAAAGCTAGGTGATGGTGATTTACTAAAATTTGCTACAAATAATGAGTCTGCTACAATTTTTCTTATCGATAAAGGAATAGTTAATACCAAACTTCTTCGCAAATTATTTATCTACAGCCTATTTACGTAAATATGAGAGGGCTTGAGCTATTACTTGCCACGCGGGCCCAATGTGAATTGGGAACTTCACGCACACGACTGAATTGCTTCGCCTTTACCAAAAATCTGATGATATTTTTATAGTGTTATGACCTTCTGCTTAAGAACCCATGGGTCGAACCCACGGACCAACCACCCTCTGGACACCAAATGCTAGGGCAAACGTTTCCGAAACTCATATGCTCATTTACAGCTATAAATCTCTTTAGCCACGAATCGCGGCTCACTTTCGACCAGTTGACATAAAAGTTTTTTCGTAATAACTTTCCAAGTAAATTATAAAAGACGCGGTCCAGAGGGTGGTTGGTCCGTGGTCGAACCACTAGGCTATTTGTTTCTTATGTTAAAAACTAAATAAAAAATAATTAAAAAAATCCTACATAGAATCTCCAGTGAAGTTCCAACGGTGTAACGAGTTCCATGTCTTGCTTCCAGCTTTTCGGCTGCACGGATGGCAACTTCGAACTGTAAGTAAATTAAATTATTATTAAGAAATTGACAGTCACAAAAGAAGAGAGATTGCAGAAGGCAAATAATCTGCTACGTTGGAGATCCAACTAATTCTACAGTCGATAGAACGGCAGGACATTTGCGTAGGTTATTCGTCACTCGTCATCGGTTTGAAATGACAGTTTTTGATCGACTACGACAGCTAGCTATTTCCGATACCAATTGTCAGCCCATACAAAAACTGTCAACATAAACGTGATGGCGATTGCGAGTTAGACAGTAAGCCTGCCGTTCATTTCACTAATGACTGAGTCTTATGGTAGTTTCATGTTATAAGTGTTAGATACTGATCCTCTTACCATATCAGCGTAGTTAGGTGCTTCTAAAACATTAACCCCAGAAACATGGCTGTAAGGAACTAAGATCATTTGCGAGTAGGAATGGAAGTCCAGATAGTAGATCAGTTCTGAACTCTCTTGGAGACGGAGAACGTAGTTGGTGATGGCCTGGGTCTCTAGTTCTGATGCAGCGTGAGGACCAGCATAGGTTTGTTGGCAAGGGTCGCTGGAAGCTCCGATGGCTGTAAGGATTAAAAGTAAGTATTTAGTTTTAAATTATTCGCGGTTAATTACGTTAGACATAATGAAAACGGGATATTGACCGCGATTTCGACGCAGTTACATGCATCATGATCACGGGCAAACTGATGAAACGGGGTAGATACTAATGTTGCGCAGACTGGGCTCTGTCTACCCGCATTTTGCGCGGCGCGTTTCGTCAGTTTGCCCGTGGCCATGATGCGTGTAACTGCGTCGAAATATCTGGAGCTCATCAAACCTATAAGGTAATCGCGGTCATTATCCCGTTTTCATTATGTCTAATAAGATTAAACCGTTGTGAAATTAACGAATTAATCCGTAGTCCTTCCTCAAATGATAAAGAGCTGTTAGTTCAAGATATGTTGGGTTAAATTCGACCTACCTAATAAACGTGAGTCTGGTCAAGAACTGTTTACACGTAGGTTAATATCATTGGATATGTAGCTTCATGCTAAAAGTACTAATAATATTACTAAGAATATACCCTGCAGAAAATGTAGTTAGTGAATATACTTACTCATCCATAGAAAAGGGAAGTTTCTGTTCAAATCAATGCCATTGCCGATGTCACTGTTAGCTCCACACATGACATGGTTAGCTGTGTTACGGTTCTTCCGCCACATACGGTCCTGCAAAACGCGTTGTTCTATTGTAATGATTATTTTAACAGCGCTATAAATTTTGATAAAAACGGTAATCAAGAGAATGTTTAAGTAATCCTATTCCCAAATGATAAGACCTATAAAGAACAAAAACCCGAATGCTAAAACTGAGGCGAATTTAATGACACCTTATTATTGAAATTCGTCAAACGCTGTCGTAAAGCGTGCCAAAGAATTAGACATGCTCGAAAAACATAACCCTCCGGCAGTCGGGTAAAGAGAAACCCTTTATTAGGAGTACTCGTAAACATTTTTTTTTCAAATACCTCGTTATTGGTAATAACTACAAAGTTGTTGCTTTCGAATTTTTTGCTGTTAGTTAAAATATAACTGGAGGTTATTTTATTACATTTAATTAATTAATATCGCTGGTATCAACAGAAGCCATTGTCACACCAAAGCTTTCTACAAAGCCACACCATTAAAATTTACCAAATGGAGCGAATAGCTCGCAGAACTGATGGCCGATGGGGTCAGAAGGTTCTCGAATGGCGTCCACGGACCGGGAGACGAGCTGTCGGTAGGCCTCCAACAAGATGGAGCGACGACCTAGTAAAGATCGCGGGACCGCGGTGGATGCGGAAGGCACAGGACCGGTCAGAGTGGAGAGCCTTGGGGGAGACCTATGTCCAGCAGTGGACGTCAATCGGCTGACATGATGATGATGATGAAATGGAGCACTTTGAAAAATACTTACATTAGTAAAAGTATAAACGTAACCATCAGGATTGGCAACAGGGATAATGTGCCAAACAAACGTCTCAGCCATAGCCCTGACAGCTGGATCAGTACTGGTCAAGAACTCTCTAATAATCCAAGTGACTGTCGCCGGAGAAATCCACTCTCTCGCATGGATACCTCCTTCGATCATCCCAGTGAGAGGCCTATCACCTCTTTCATTTGGTTTGAAATCGATGATGATTGCTCTTATGGGACGGCCTTCGAAGGTGTTGCCAATAGGGACGGTGGTGACCACGTCAGGGTATAAAGACTCTAGCTCATCTAACCAGTTATAGATGTGGTCGAGTCCCCAGTATCTATCCCAGATGTAGGAGCCGAGAGAGCTACTGCGACTGGAGTTTGCAGAAAGAGTTTTGTGTTGGGCGTCGATCAAGCTGAAAACAATCGTTTTGTTAAGCCAGGTGTGATTTTATAGAAAATGGAAATGAACATCAGAATTATAACAAAAACTGTGGGTGAAACTAAAAATAGAATCCATTTGAATTATAGGTTATCTGTTCCTCGAAATATCAATTAAGCTGCCAAATTCGCAAAATAACCCTTTTCGTTACAATGATTCAGTGTACTTTGAACGTTATTTAAAACATAATATTATGGACAATCAGATATTTCATATAATCATTTACTTGTTAGATATTTTTGTACTATTTTGCTAGTAACATCACTTACAGGTCTTAACATAAAACACTGATTACTTTATTGCAAATGCACTGTCATTTTCTATAGGTAGATTGATTGGGATCACTGTCAAAATTTTCTTTTTTTTAACAAAGTACATAGGTACTTACTCTTGCACATTAGTAATGCTGACAACAGCATCCAGCTCCACACTCTTGATGTACTTCTCGAATGCTTCATCTTCAGCAGGAGCTACCATGATCCTTACATCATTGCCAACTTCAAAGATCTCCGTCCAGAACTCATAACCTTCCTTCCTCAGGTCGGTTAAGATCTGAACTTCAGCTTCGGTCTTCGGCACTATGTTGTACAATTTGTAATTCTCATAGCTTACTATAGCATTCGCTATGGCTAATAGCCCTATCAAAATGACGGTTTTAAGCATTCTGTCAACTTTGCATAAATGTGTGCTGTGTGTTGGACACACTTAAATAAAATGGTTTTGCAACGCGTTCCTTATTATCAGGTGCTTATCAAATTATATCATTAACTATCACATTAATCTTAGTAATCCTTTAATCTTCCCCATACATATTTCACAAGAATCTGATGGTAAATTCTCAATTATGATTAAAAATTATTATTTATAAATTAAATAATAATTGTACAAGTAATCTGTAGATAAGGCACAATACAGTTTATTTTTTCTTTTATTTATTTTAAAAGAAAACTTTTTTCTGTTTTGACAGCCAGGTTTCGTTGCCGTCATCGTTATTGTTATTATTTAATGATTTATTTTTAAATAGGTAAGTACCTACGTTTAAAAAAAAACGTTTTCTACGATGGTTAACTTTCTCAAAATGTTCAAAGAGAGCCCTTTTTTTAATAATGATACCCCACTACTAACTATTGACCCTAGAAACCCCATTTTAGGGACATTTTTAAAACCGTCTCAGTCTGCGTTGCAATAAAAATAAATATCTATATTTAATTAGATAATTAGCTGTGATGACGTACAGACATACAGAAGGACCGAGTCACACCATAGGGCACCTCTTTACCATTTTGATTCGGAACCTTTAAAAGGAAAACCTGTAGGTAAAAAAATAGAGAAAAAAAACTAAATTTGTATAGTCGTAGAAAATTTTAGTTCAACCGATAGCTTATCAAGTCTGTAGATAATTTATTGATTAGTGTAATAAGGCTATTGATAAGCAAATTATTTTACGATTTGATAAGCCTTAGTAAAATGCAAGTTAATGTCTTGAAGGTTAGATTCGTAAGTAATAAATAGTAACACATTTTTATCTTATTTTTAGCCTGCTGAAACTTAGGCAAGTAAGTACTTCTTTGCTTCTTTCGGTTAAATAAAAACCATGAGACCGCAGGCTTGAGTATTTGATCTTAATTTCAGCATGCTACCTCCATGCGTTCCAAAGAAAAAGGGTCTTGACAGACAGACAGACGGATAGACAGAAAGACAGACAAACGGACAACAAAGTGATCCTACAAGGGTTCCGTTTTTTTCCTTTTGAGGTATGGAACCCTATTTCAAAACGTACATACATTTTCAAAAATTTATGCTAAGTGAAAAAAACACCCAACGGGAGGTTATATTTGGGAAAAAATTACACATTTAGTTTTTGTTACGCTTTATAATTTATAATAATATACTAGGTACCTATTTAAATATATATTATTTACATAATGTCTAATCTTTGCAGTGCGAGTAAAAATTATCTGAATGATAAAATTAATACACTAAACAGAATTAACCTTAATAAATACATCAATTATTGGTTACATTAACTACCGTTTGTATAATTTGGTATGTCTTTGACGAAAAGACCACAGGACACTACACCGTTTAATTTTGTATGTTCAAAATAACAGAGTATTATTTAATTATCATCACAAATTACTACCCTCTAAGCTACTCCATTTTAGAATAAAAAATGGTATTGGCAGGTTCTTAACTGTAAGACTTAAGGTGGTATGTGTAATGGAGCTGACAGCTTATAGTGAGCTGCTATACCTACTCGAATTTGAATTTATATGTAGAACAGTTTTAAGAAAATAAGAGGATCTTCTTTTGAATACATCTCGCTAACATACTGGGTACGCCTACGTAGACCTGTATAGATAAGACTAAGAACGCGATTTAACAGAAATTATATTTTCAAAACTACGTGTAAGGTTTATGGTTGACATAAATCATTATAATTATATAGAAGCGTGTTTCTTTACGATTCATAATTACAAAAACCATAATATTGTATGTTAGTCGATCAATTGACCCCTTTCATAGGTCACATGACCAAGTCACGTGACCTGCTAAGAGGGGATAGCCCAGCCGGCCGGCAATGGCGGGGCAGCAAGCGGACGAGTAACACCGTGCGATGATTTTGTGTGCGTAGATATGGTCTCATAAAATTAATGTAATGTAATAAAAGTGTAATCTTAAAAAGCACGTTTAATTTTCTATCTGACCCCCCAAAAGGTCAGAAGTGGGATAAATAAGGCTCTAGATAGCTGCCTTACTACGCCCACCGCTCGAGAAAATGTAAGTAAAGTTCTAATTATATCAGAAAAAAAAAAAAAAAAAAAAAGTGTGATGTTACTGTTCCTGTTTTTGATTGAATTAACCCGTAGGTTACTTTCCCTTATTTAATATCGAATACAACTGACTGATTTGTGTTAATATACATTTAACTGCTTCTAAAATTATCCAAAAGGCAACGGTTGAACGATATATTTAACCGTGATTATGACTTCGCTACCGATTCTTTAATTTTATTCTATTATTACTTTCTAAATACCCTTAGTCATTCGTGACTCTTGTTGTTTTATTTAAAACACTATACACATGACGGAAGATCAACCTAATCGTTAAAATAAGAACAACCGCATATTTGTTGCGCAACCATTGCAAGTCTACCCACTTTTTATATATTTTTTTCCCTCAGGGTATCGAATGTGATTTAAATTATCCTAGTAACGGTTTTGGAGGTTAATTCTTAGAATGTAAATTGCTTTGAAACCGTACATAAGTGCTTGTGTATGGGACAAATAGCGGTATACGATAATAATTGATGAATTGGTGATTTAGTGACGGAAGGTGCCTCGATACTTTTATAGCCTTGTGTAACACCTACTTAATAATTCCTTTTTAACGCAAGTCACATAGGTAATGATATTCTCAGAACAGGCTCTAAGCTTTACATTGTAAGTTTCAGATACTCAATCGCGATATGGAGGGCGACACTAGCCGAGGGGAAGGGTCTAGTGCTCGTTTAAATAATGGAAATGGATTAATGAAGATTGGAGCCCGTGTGATTAGTCGAGGGGAAGGGCTAACACACGGGAGTGACCAAGGAGCATCTGAGGTTGAGGATGCAGGTCAGGAGGATAGGATTGGGAGGATGGGCTCGCGGTCAGAGCGATCGACAATATTGGATAAGGAACTGACGATGCGAAGAGGTCGGTCACGCAGACGGCGGTCGAGCGACTCTGAGGACGAGGACGACTATGAAGGGCGGAGACGGAGGAGGAGAAGGACAAGGACTAGGACAGAACGAAGGAGGCGGCGTAGGTCTTCTTCTACAGGATCGGATGCGGCTTCGCCACGGCTCCCGTGTAAGGTAAAGCGAGGTACGGACGACAAAGGCTCTGATACTAAGGTACTGTTAGATAAGTTCTTGAACATTCTTGATAAAATGAAAAGTTCGGATAAGCCCAAACTTACGTTTAACACTAATGTTATCCCCGAATTCGACCCAATGCTAAAGGAGCAAACTGTTCTTACTTGGCTGACGAAAGTGGAGGAATGTGCACAAATTTATGGGTGGGAAGATAGGGAAACTATCCACTATTCGTTACCCAAGCTCTCCGGGGTCGCTAAAACGTGGTATCAGGGCTTATCCAGCTTGTTGTTTACTTGGGCCGAGTGGAAACAAAAACTCATAGAATCCTTTCCCGTTAGTGTATAGGAGGAAACTTGACTGGTCCTTTAGGGGTAGCTAGTGTGAACGTCGAGGTTCAAGAGTTAAAGGAAAACATTGATATATATGTAGTAGATGATTATGTACTTAGTTACCCTGCGTTGCTAGGACACTCGTTTACTGAAAGACCAGATATATTTATAACTAAAACTGCGACACAAATTATATTCCAAAGGCTTAAACCCAATAAAGTTCGACTTACTGTAGAGAATGACACTGAAATTGAAGGTCACTTATTACGACCAGTAATTGTTAATGCTGAAGGTCAGGCGAACGGCAATGTCTACGTCAACGGGTCTTTGAGAGGCACCGAAGGAAAAGAGTACTACCTCTTTCCCGGTTCTTATGAGGTAACAGATAACCGCACTGCGCTCTTAGTCTACAACGCGTCTCCAAGCAAGGTATGCATAAAGAAGGACACTCTTCTAACACGAGCAGTACCCGATTCATATCCTGGACCTCTTCTTGAATCTTGCAGCGTCACTAAAGATAAGGGTTTGAATGGAGGAGTTAACTGCAACCCCACGCTTACGGAGGAGCAACGCGATGAACTACAAAAGGTATTACTCCAGTATAGCGATTGCTTCTCGAGTGGACTCAATGACCTTGGGTTTACCAATAGTACTGAGATGGTGATCGACCTTGTGGATGCGGAGCCGGTTGTGTACCGCCCATACCGCATGTCACATGCTGAACGACAATTGGTAAGGGACATGGTTCAAGAGATGGTAGATAACGGCATAGCCAGGGAGTCATCTTCGCCCTATGCTAGTCCTATAGTCCTAGTACAAAAAAAGACTGGCGAAAAACGATTGTGTGTGGACTATCGCGCCCTTAATAGGAAAACAAAAAAGGAACACTATCCCCTACCAAGAGTCGAGGATCAGCTCGACTTGTTATCAGGTAACACCCTGTTCACATCATTGGACCTTGCTTCAGGGTACTATCAAATACCTGTTGCCGAAGCCTCCCGTAGTAAGACTGCCTTTGTAACACCAGATGGGCAATATGAATATAACCGAATGCCTTTCGGGTTGGTTAATGCGCCATCGGTGTTCCAAAGGACAATTCATAAGATCCTGAAGCAAGCTCAAATTAAATACGCCATTGTCTACATGGATGACGTATTGATACCGTCGAAGAACTTCACGGAAGGGATCCAGAGACTAGGCGAAGTACTGCAGCTCCTGAAAAATGGCGGCCTTACGCTAAAATTGAGTAAGTGTAATTTCTTTTTAGACGTCATAGACTTTTTAGGGTTTGAGGTAAGCGCCAATGGGATCCGCCCTGGTAGTAAAAAAACTGAAGCGGTTTCGAGATTTCCAACACCCTCAAACCAGCACGAACTACGCCAGTTCCTTGGGTTGTCCGGATTCTTCAGGCGTTTTATTAAGGGTTATGCTGCGACAGCGCCGTTAACGGATTTGTTAAAAAAGGACGCCAGCTGGAGTTGGAACTCCGAGCAAGATCAGGCGTTCACAAGCATCAAGCGCTTGCTAGTGGAGCGACCGGTGCTAGCGTTGTACGATCCCAAAACTGAAACTGAGCTACACACGGACGCGAGCAAAGAAGGTTTGGCGGGTATTTTATTGCAGCGTAATCCTAACGGAGCATTGCAACCGGTTTCATACTTCAGCCGGAAAACCAGTGTTGACGAACGTAAGCTACACTCTTATGAACTCGAGACCCTGGCGGTAATCGCGTCCCTCAACCGTTTTAGAGTTTACTTGGTGGGTATACCGTTTAAGATCTTAACTGACTGCAACGCACTCAGGTCCACTCTGACTAAACGTGACCTAATACCGCGCGTTGCTAGATGGTGGGTCCAACTGCAAGAGTACGACTGCACGATCGAGTA
Organism: Clepsis dumicolana; assembly: GCA_963691665.1. Taxonomy (NCBI): domain Eukaryota; kingdom Metazoa; phylum Arthropoda; class Insecta; order Lepidoptera; family Tortricidae; genus Clepsis; species Clepsis dumicolana. The sequence goes on from OY829514.1 coordinate 2,596,150, forward strand.
CCGACCCGGCGCCCGCATGGCTCACGCGGATGCTCTTAGCAGAAACCCGGTGGACACCCCTTTAGGTAACACGCATATATTAGACGTTTTACAAGTGCAACAGATTGAACAAGACTGGATTGCTACTGTACAAACTGCAGATGACGAGGTAAAGAAGATTAAAAGTATTCTGTCAGACCCATCATCAGCAGAAGTAGCGGATGTACACAAAAACTACAGGCTGAAAGGCGATCGTGTGTACCGTGTTTTAGGTGACGACATTAAATGGTTAATACCCAAAAGCGTGCGTTGGCAAATTTTAAAAATGAACCACGATGACGTTGGTCATTGTGGCTTTGAAAGAACTCTGCAGCGTATTCGGGGTCATTACTGGTTCGCTAAAATGCGCCGTTTTGTAAAGAAATACGTCACCTCCTGCCTCGAATGCGCGCACCATAAAGCTCCAGGTGGTAAACGAGAAGGAGGGCTACATCCGATCGAAAAGGTTAGTGTTCCATTTCATACTATCCACGCCGACCATTTAGGGCCGTTTGTGAAGAGCAAGAAAGGTAACTGTTACTTGTTGGTTCTGGTCGATGGATTTACAAAATTTGTGAATATAAAACCAGTTAAAGATACCAAATCCTCTACCACCGTGCGAATCTTGAAGGATCATGTAAGTTACTTTGGCGTCCCCACTCGTCTCATCACAGATAAAGGTACGAGCTTTACTAGCAAGGTATTTCGGGATTTTACAACTTCCCATGGTATTAAACATATTGTGAACGCCGTTGCCACACCTAGGGCAAATGGCCAAGTTGAAAGGTTCAACAGGACCATTTTAGACGCGTTATCAACATCGAACCACGGCGGTGACGAAAAATCCTGGGACGACCACATTCCACACATACAGGTTGGTATAAACACAGCTCGACATAAGACCACCCAAAAAAGCCCTTCTGAACTCTTGTTTGGATTCAATATAACCAGCAGAACAGAAGGTAAACTGAGCACAGTAATCAATGAGACTCTAGATAGGATCCCTGTTGAAGAGTTGGCAGACGTTAGGCAAGAAGCTAGTGATATGATTAAAATACAACAAATTAAAGACGTGGCCAATTTCAACAGGCATAGGAAACCTTCTAGGGAGTACAAAGAAGGTGATTTGATACGATTAGAAAGGCAGGTTCCACACGACGGAAAATCGCAAAAGCTCGCTATCAAATATCAGGGTCCTTATCGTATACTTAAAGTCCTCCCCAATGATAGGTTTTTAGTTGAAGACACCCCGATGACGCGCAAAAATGGGCGAAGGTATGAAGCCGTTGTTTCTATTGATAAGGTTCAGCCTTGGATGTCATTTTGTAGAGAATTAGAATCGGACGAATCTAGCAGTAACGCTGATGGTGATGATAGTGATTAGATACTTGGCGGTTCGATTTAATATTTAGAAGGCATTATGAAACTGCAGTAGGTACTTTATAATGAAAATTATTGATTGAAATCATAAACTAGTGAGGTATCAGTATAAATTAATTAATATATGTATATTTAAATTATATGCTAGTGTAATATTAATGGTGTTGATATTTAACAAGATGATTATAATAATTATTATAATGTAATAGAAATAGTAATTAGAACATATGTAAAGGAAAGTTGTGATAGAATGGGATAGTAAATGCGTTGATAGAGTATGAAATGATAATATATTATTATGTTTAAATATTAATGTACTTAATAATAAAATAAGTTTAAAAATAATAAAGGTTATAATTACCTGCTTAGGAAATAACGTTTCTTATGAAGTATGTAACAATGAATGATAATCAAAATTAAAGTATTCAAAAGCTGTGAATGATAGATAATATTATAATTTAGTGATCGAACTGCGTTGACACAGTATGAAATGATAATATTATGTTTAAATATTAATGTACTAATTGTAATTAATATTATGATTGTTTCATTTACTTCTTACAGTTTTTGTACACATTCTTTTTTGTTGTCTTTGTTACACCAAAGCGAAGGGTCTCGCTTTTTGTAGGATGGCCGAGCTGTAAGGTTTATGGTTGACATAAATCATTATAATTATATAGAAGCGTGTTTCTTTACGATTCATAATTACAAAAACCATAATATTGTATGTTAGTCGATCAATTGACCCCTTTCATAGGTCACATGACCAAGTCACGTGACCTGCTAAGAGGGGATAGCCCAGCCGGCCGGCAATGGCGGGGCAGCAAGCGGACGAGTAACACCGTGCGATGATTTTGTGTGCGTAGATATGGTCTCATAAAATTAATGTAATGTAATAAAAGTGTAATCTTAAAAAGCACGTTTAATTTTCTATCTTTCTATTTTCAAAACTACGTAAATCAATATAAATTTATTTCTTCCGAATTTATGTTAAACCTCGTAAAGTAGTCTTACAGTAGATACCTACCACAGAAGTAACACACTTATTTATCTTAATTTTTATCCTATTTAAAAACCGGCTAACAAAGCGCCTGCCCACACAAATAAAAGCGAACCCACTAGACCCCCTGCGCTAGACCTCTCGTAATATCCTAGATCTCTTGTCGTCTTATCCATCTCTACTAGGGCGTCCATGATCTCCAGATTGTTGGGAATTATCTGTTCAGCTGGCAACAGAAATCCGTAGTCACCCAAGTCGCGGAGCTCTATGAGATATGCCACTGGGATGTTGACTGCGTTCTTAGCCCAGTCGAAACTTGTGCCGCTCATTTGATCTGAGGATAAAAAAAATGGTTTTGACTTACCAACACCATGGACTTCGGGATAGCGCTTGAAAATGTCCGAACCGAAAGACCACTAATTTGCTAAATAGACCACTGATTGAGAGTCAGTCAGTCTTAGTTTGGTCGAACGACAGCACTATGGCGTACAGCTATCATCGAAAAATGCCGTGTTGTACTGGGACGCATTTTTCGTGAATTTTGTATTATACCCAAAGTCCATAGTATTTTGAAACATGTAGCTTGACCACGAGTTTTCACCAAGAATCGAGTAGTAACGTTTCGACGAATCGAGTAGTAACGATATAATGTATCGACATGGAGAAAATACTAAAATTTTACTAAAACGCTCAGTTGGGTGCTGTTCCGAACATCATAAATTTTTTCTCGATGGCAATATGATAACGTTACTATTCGATCTTGATGAAAACTCGTGCTCTAGCTACCGATCCTTATTAATTTTGTAATTGACTGGTATCCACTTCTATACGGCTGACAATGTAAAAAATTCAGCTCATGACTTGTTTTTGTTGTTAACATTAAAAAAAAATCTACGTACCTAGGGTATTCAAAATGCTTTAATCACGAGTGTTTTGCCAAAATAAAACGTGTAAAACTAGTATTAAAGAGTTTTGCTAAATGACAAAATTAAACTGCCAACTAGTGACAATAAATTTTGACTAAGTATCTAGACGATAATATAAATATCTACGTTAAATAGATACACAACATGCCTCAAAAACAATACCCACTGGGTTCAAATTAAATTAGCTTTAAACCATTAATAATCAACATCAAAGCTCATTGAAAACCAATCTGACACTTACTTATATGCGCTTGCTCACTAGACCAACTTAAAATTAGGAATGCACCGGCCAAACGATTTTTGACTCAAGCAAAAGCTAAGCTATCCAATTTTGAACATTCAGCAAACACGAAACAGCCACGAACCGGCAAAGTTGGTAAGTATGGAAGATTAACTTAACATGAAACTACCGTGAGACTCAATCATAGTGAAATAAACGGATTACTCACGTATATAAGTCGAGTTTAGCCTGATATGTTTCGGACTAATTCGTGGTCCTTCCTTTGGGAGCGCACGACCCAGCGGCAGCGAGACGCAGACCACGCGCCGAGGCTCTGCTCGCGCGACAGCTGACAACGGCACGCAACTACCCTCGTTTTCATCGTCATTTTTATTATTGTCAAATGCAGGGTAGCACACTACACTGATCACATTACTTTGTAAAGGCTCGTTCAGACTCACCGTTACACATGCTCACGGTCACGTGTCACGGTTAGTGTGCGTCTCGCCACCGGCGTAGCGTGTGCTCCCAGAGGAAGAACTACGGATTAGTCCAAAACATGTCTGGCTACACTCGACTGACATACGTTATTTCACTATGATTGAATATCACGGTAGCTTCATGTTAAAAGTCGACTTATATACGTGAGTGAGGTTCACTTACACATAACGTCCGCTGAGATACCGACTCTGTATGTGGTGCCGTTCCTCCGCTGTAGTACCTCGGCTCCTCTAGCTGCTATCTCGAACTAAAAACAAATAAACACTTACTTTTACAAGGCAGCTAACACTAATGAAACTTTTATGTAATAAATTTCGACCATCACAATTATCCACATTGTCATAGAAAATAAATGTTTAATTTGACTTGATTTGATTTAATTCCGTTCCTTTCGATCTCATTTCATTTCAAACAATTCATATAACTTATTTGGCTGGTGGTGGGAAGGGCCCGCTGAAATGCGTATGACTTTTGGAAATTATCAGCCAAAAAAATAACAGCACCCAAACTATACGAAATTGTGTCATTTTGCCCGTTTTTGGGTCAAAAAATCAAACTGTCATCCGCCATCTTGGATCCAAAAAATAATATCAAATTCGAGCTCGCCGCAGTCAAATTACACGAAATCGTTTACTAAACGAAAGTTTTTTCTGAGGTTCTACATATGGTGTGCGTGTGCGTGGCTGTTTTTACCCGACTGCGAAACGCAAAATTAGGGTAATTCATGTTTGCTTTGGCTTTAGACTTCGATTCAATAATTACCTAGATTTTAACCGGTCACGAACAAAAACGAACTAAAAATATGACACCGTTCTGGTGTCAGTTAGCTATTGAGTATTTTGATGATAAAAATCCTTATGCTGGTTGTAATTATTGATCGAAGGCCACGAAGATTTTGCTTTATACGCTGGAAGATTAAAACCAATTTTATGTCACCTACGCCCAGCATAAATACGATATTTTAAGAGCATAATAAGTGTTTTGTCTGTAATTGCGCCCCACTGCCGGGTAAAGATCTCTCCTCTTGTCTTTCACATCTCCCTATCTCGAGCCGCATCTGGCCAGTCCTTTAATTCGGAGTCTAGGTCATCTTGCCATATCCGCCTGGGAATGCCTCGCTGCCGCTGACTATAGTTATTAAGCAGCAAAACATTTTTTTTTCACTTACCATATCAGCATAATTGTCAACTTGCAACACTTGCCCGCTTGTAAAGTGACTGTGAGGTACAATGATCAACTGGGTGTATGAGTGGAAGGCAATATAGTAGATGATTTTTCCTTGTGTGTCCAAGTTCAGGACATATTGGGACATAGCTTGAGTCTCAGGCTCTGATGCAGGATATGGACCAGGGAACAGGTTGGAGCAGGGATCGTCTGATGTTCCAACGGCTGTAACAGAATGACGCTATTTACAAGCTGCACTTAACCTCTCAGATAGGACTAATAAATAAAATAAATAAAAAAACTATATTTCAGGCCAGATGACCCATATAATTGTTAGTAGGTACAAGTATGTAATGTGCAAGTATTTTGAATGATATATTTTTTTTGAATTCGCAACCTCTTTGGCTATTGTTGGTGGCTCAATGATGCTACGCCTATTTCCCACACCGCAAGAAAAAAGACTTGGACTGGCGGATGATTCGGTTTGCTTTCGTTCGGACGGTCTAACTTTTTGTTATTGCAAACCTTTCTGTAATTAGTTTGTAAATATTTGGATGGATTTTATATAAGTGTAAATAGTGAATAGTGCTCCTTTTACGATCTAACATTTACGGGCGGTGCGGTGTGACATTTATTAAGAAGAACATAATCACGGACTGTTCAAAAGCCGGCTCCTTTGAGGTTTGTGGATCATGATTTTGTATTAAAATCAATACTGCACAGGGGACAATGAAACCACGGCCTTGGAGAGCAGTTCGCTTTCGAAGGACATAATAATTGTACAACTAAGCTCTTTGAAGTTTTATATGACTCGCGGTTACATAAGACATGCTCAGAACGAGATGTTACTGGGCGCGATGAGCTTTGATGTAACTGCGTCGAAATATCGGGAGGTCATTAAACCTAGCAAGGAAATTGCAATCGATATCCTGTTCTGATTTTATGTATTTGAAGGATTTTTTGGTGTATTGTCTTCTGCATTGTTTTCCTGCTCTAAAAATTTTATGATGCTCTAAAAATATTGTGACTGAATTATGCTGACCTAAAAATGGGGTTGTTTCCGGGAAGAGGCGACGCTTAATGCTAAATTCAAGTCATTTTCTTAAGATACTTGATGGTTGACTTGACTTTTAATCATATTCAGATACGAGTAGAGCTTAACTCATTCCTCAGCCGGAAAACTTGAATAATTGCGTGAGTATCTAATAAAAAAAACATGCATCGAAAACGGATCACTAAAACTAGATAGTACTGATATGCATGTTGATAATGATAGCAATACGTCAATCAGTAAAATTAATCAGTATGTTGAAATTGCAGAAGAATTAACTAAATTAAATTAAAACATGGTTCTGCTAAATGAAGTTCCGGACATTGATTAAGCATAACTTAAACTTACTGTTCCAAACGAAATCGAAGTTCCTGTTGAGATCAACGCCATTGCTCATATCGTCATTACCTCCTGAGGCCGCACATGATGTGAAATTCGTTGTACTACGGTTCTTCCTCCACATTCTATGCTGGAATTAAAGAAAAACAGGTTTATATTTATTTAAATTAAATTTAGGATTCTTCAAGTTATCATCAAGTAGGTAGCTTATAGCTTCGGAACTGTGGAAGGATAACATGTACTCTTATTCAATAACTAAATTTAATTTAGAAAATCCCGGCCTCACTCCTTGTCTACATCATAAGGGAAACCCTCATGCGAAATTCCAGTTCTTTAAATCCAAGAGTTTGGACTGAGAGTTATTGAATCCGTGAGTGAATTATTAGATTTCTTTTTTTCTATTTGAAAATTTCACATTAAATATAGTTTAATTAACTATCAAATCATCAAAAGGACCGTCAGAAAATTACTTACATTATAGTTTAATTTAAATTAAATTCAAAATGAGTGAGTGAATGAGTAGATAAAGATCTAGAGGATATTATGGATGATTTAAAAATAAAGAAATTCATACTTACATTTGTAAAGGTATAAGAGTATCCATCAGGATTGACAACAGGGAAGAAGTGCCATTCAAAGTTCGATGCCAAAGCCATCACCTCAGGGTCATCACTGGTTATGAACTCTTTAATAATCCAAGTCACAGTAGCTGGTGATATCCACTCTCTGGCGTGAAGGCCACCCTCGAACATACCTATTCTCTTATTTTCTCTTTCTGGATGATAGTCAATGATGAGTCCTTTAATGTCTCTTCCTTGCACACTTTGAGGGCCCATGACCACTGTTCTGGCTATATCTGGGAATGCCGCAGCTATTTCATCAAGCCAAGCATGTATAGTTTCTAGTCTATAATATCTGTCCCATGTTAAAGAAAATAGTTCGTCAGCGTTTCGAGCGTATCGTCTTCTGCCACCTCCGCCTCCGCCGCCTCTTCCGTGGCTCCAGACCCAGTAGGTTTGTAATCCGTTGGATCCTTTAACACCGCTGCCACTGTTACTGCGGCCACTAGGTCTGCCGCCACTAGGTCTGCCACCACCAGGTTTGCCACCACCACCACTGCCTCCGGTACCACGTCTGCGTGTCGGTAGCAACTGATCGTCGATTGCTCTGTAAAAATCCAATCACTGTTTTCAATAAGCCTAAAAGAAATTTGGCTCTTTCTAGCCTAATTTAGAATCAGCAACATAATTGTGATTTTTTAATTTGATTGGCGTCGCCGATATGGAGGCAGGAAAATGAGAATACGAAAAAACAATACCAAAAGATACACATGCAATAACACAGAAAATACAATATTTTTTGCTAGATGAGCCTACTTCTTGTTAACTATACCAGTATTGTCAACCAATGCAAATATTCTTATCAAATTTCAAGCCAATCCGAGTACTGGATTAGTTTTGACTTGCAAGATTTCATTACACACAGATAAATAGACAGACGGACAAACACCGGGACGGGTGAAAGTAATTAAGTAAAAATCTGAAAAAATAACAGGTTGAAATAACAAATCATACCTATATTCTTACACAATATTTAAATTATTGCACACACTTCAACGGTAGCGCACCAGAGGAAGGACTACCTACGGATTAGTCCAAAACATGTCGACTTATACTCGACTGACATACATGAGTGATCCGTTTATTTCACTAACATTAAATGTCGAGGTAGTTTCATATTCAAAATATTTAACTTGTAAAGGAAGAAAGAATCTTTCAACTTACCTTTGCACATCTTCAATAACCAGCTTTGCTTCGATTCTCGCTTTCCCCAGCATTTTGAGGAGCTCAGCTTCAAACAGGCCTGACACCACAATCTTTACATCATGGTCGACGTCAAAACTGTCATCCCAAAACTCAGTGATGCCACTTCTTTTAATAAACATGAGACTCTCTACATCATCAGCTGTTTTCGGGATGACTTTGTATACTTTATATCCTTCATAATTTCTGACTTCAGCACTGATAGCTGTAAGAACAACGAATATTAATCCCACTGCCCTTAGCTTCATATCGGCAGTTCTAAATGCGAATGGCTGCGTTTGTCGCATTAATGCGTATATCTGTCGGAAAAAGGGTAGATTTAATCTTATCTGGGCGATAATATTAAAATTATTTTACCTTTATCAGCAACTTTATCGATAAGCAATTGAGTGTGAAAAATGTGACGACTTTGAATGGTAATTAATCGAAGATAGCTTCTTGTCTGTAGTTTCAATATCCGTATAACAATCCGTATCCATGACGCGCCTACTTAAGAATTTTTAACCAAGATATTGCTTTTTACTAAAACAATAGGTTGTGAAAAACTTTTTTGTAGGGTTCCGTACCTCAAAAGGCAAAACGGAACCTTTGTATTACCTATGATCACTGTTGTCCGTATGTCTGTCAAGATTTCTTTGCTCTGGAATGCGTAGAGGTTTACTTATAAAAATAATACCAATATGTATAAAAACAATGACAATGAAAAACGGGAAAAATCTTCGAGACTCGATTCACGTGATAGATGAGCTATCTAGGTACATACTTAAATACAAATTTGTACGGAACCTTCGGTGCGCGAGTCCGACTCGCACTTGCCCGGACCTCAGAAATTCAGCATTTAATAACCGATTCGAAAAAACATTTTTTCGTTCTTAACCATTTTGAAACGATATTATACTTCTGACGTGGTGCATTGGATTTCAGTTAATGTTTCTGTTTTAAAAACAAAAAAGTTATTGTGCCGACGAAATCAATCGAATGCACCTTAGCTCTTTGGAATCTCACAACCGAGAAAAACGTCTACTTCTAAACAAAGACCCATTACCATATCGGGCTATTTTTACACAGATACCGTCATAGATCCCGTGACGCATTAAGCACCGTGCTCACGCGCGGATCCGTGCGACGTATCGACGTACGTGCGCTGATTTACGCGCGCTCCCGCGACACGGCGGTGCCCGGCGATAAATATAATTGTGCCTGACCCACCCAGGGAGCAAGTGTGCAAGGGGCTTTACACATGCAAGGTAGTAGCTTTTTTGTGGAATTATTTTTGTAGGTGATAGGTATCACAGAGTGAATCATTAGTGTGTTAGTTACTTAGTTGCAATATGTGCGGAACGTATGTTTTCATGCTGCGTTTATTTCGGATAACAGAAACTAAGGCCTAAAGTTTTATGGCCTAGCACTAAGCAGCAGAAATATTCTTTGAATGAAGCACCGACTTCATATATCTGCTGCTTAGTGCTAGGCCATAAAACTTTGGGCCTTAGTTTCTGTAGTCCGAAATAAACGCATTTTATTTTATTTCATTTTATTTATTTATCATTATTTTAGAGGACTATTTTACGTTTTTTTCTAAGGTTTTTTTTAAGGCGGTTTTACTTTTTTGTTAATAGATATTTATTTCACAATTTTACGTTGATTTAACATTTTCAGAATTATCCTACAACTCCTAACCGTTAAGGAGTTGTACCTTCCATCATCAGCTCATCATCATGAGATGATGACTACCAGACGCAAATACTTGAATAACCTTAGAAAATATATGAAACACATAGTACGTGCCTGTAAAATTTGAGGGTTGCCCTCGATTTCCCTGGGATCCCATCATCAGATCATGACTTGGTGACAATGGGACCACCTCAGAAGTATACCCTTTCAAATAAAAAAAAAAATTGAAAATCGGTCTGCAATTGACGGAGTAATCGATGAACATACATAAAAAATAAAATAAAAATACATACAGTGGAACGTAGAACCTCCTCCTTTTTTTGAAGTCGGTTAAAAATGGAATGAAGGCAAACCGTCTGTCAGTGGTAAATATCCTCTAGGAATCGTACTGTGTACCTCTTCGTAGCCCATTCCAAAAGATTTTCAGTTTCAGTTGCAGACAAATTACGTCATAAAATTATTAGACCAAACATTACGTAACATTACAAACCTTGTGCGAGGTCCGTCCGGATCGCTACCACCATCTTACTCGCTAATCCTGGCGCTAAGCAGCAGTGCTTGCACTGTTGTGTTCCGGTGTGGAGAGTAAGACAGCTGGTGTAATAACGGGCACAAGAGGCATTTCATCTTAACTCTCTAGGTTGGCGACGCATCTACAAACCCCCCGAGGTTGCGGATGTCTATAGGCAGTGGTGATCACTTACCATCAGGTGACCCACTTGCTCGTTTGCCTTCCTTGTCGTATAAAAAAAAAACATTACGACTAATAAATTTATTCCAGACAAATTCCAAATTCACTATTCGGATTTGTACTCATCATCATCGTCATCTCAAGCCTTCCTCGACCAATTTGGTGTAATCCGCCTTCAACTTCCTCCATTTCGCTTTGTTCTGGGCTGTCTGCATCCAGTTCTTCCCTGCCACTTTTCCGATGTCGTCCTTCCAGCGCATCTGAGGTCTTCCAACCGGTCTCTTATGTTCCCACGGTCTCCATTCCAGTAAATCCCTGCACCACGAGTCTGATTTCGGGCAATATGATCAGTCCATTGCCATTTCAGTTTGTATACGCTTTATAATATCTGAGACTTGGCTTTGTTTTCTCAACTACTTGTCAGTCTTCCGATCTCGTACTAACGCATATCGTAACGTACGGATTTGTACTAACGTATGTATTTTTCAAGATAGTTTGCTAAGTTTCCTCTGTACAGGCTCACTTAGACTTATGCCATTATGCTTAAACGTCACTCAAGCTTCCATTAGTTAAAATTGGTTTTCCCCCTCACTACCTCGGAAAGCCGTCTTTTATCCTTTAATACAAGCGGGTAAAATCGCGTTTTATCCGCTAGTGGGGAAAGTAATTTGACCTTGGAGTGGAGCGTGTTTAAGTAGCTTTTGACAGATAACAAAACATATAACGCTCATAATAATGGTTCGTTCGATATTAATTATCATTAGATAAATAATAAATGGTTTGAGATCTTAATAAAAAATACCAAATTTAGCTTTATTTAATAAAATTCTATAAGAAACTTTAGTTTTTTTTTATTAGGATGTTGAATATAACTCTGAATGCACAAACTGAGTCAATGCAATTTTTAAACGCATCGTCAGAAATGTCAACATTGTCAACAATTTTTTTCTCACCGACTCCGACTCACGTAAAAATACACAACTTACAATACAATTATGGTACAATGTCGTCAAAAAATTGTGATTCCAGTGATGAAGATTTGTTTTTATGAGCTGTTTTTTTTTGCATGTTGCGCTTTCCTCGACACAGTGAGGTGAAAAGTTTTGTGTTACACACGGGTGCAAATGTATTTTACTTCTCGTGTGTTTCAATTTCACACTCGCGGGTAAAATACAACTTTGCACCCTTGTCTAATAACTATTGTCTTCTTCTTACTAACGAAAATATCAATGTGACAAACGAACTTTAAAACAGGTTTATGAATACTAGGGTAAGTTACAAATAAAATCCTTAACAACTCCAGTATAAGCACAGCCTTATAAGATCACAGTCGCACAACCGATGGGCCAGGAAGACAGCTACATCAACGGAACGCAGCCTTTGAATATTGCAAAGTTAAACACAACCCTCTTACCAGCCAATACAATCCTTAGCCTCATTGTATTAAAGTCTGAAACAGATGAAGAGATAAAACTGCAACGCTGCTATGGGACTCTTGTTCCTTGTTCGACAAGTTGTTGAAATTGCGATGTAATGTTTTTTTTTTCTTAATGCGACAAGCAAATAACAAAGCAACGTCGAAAATAAATGCAATTATTTACAGTGAATGAATTAAATTTTTATGGTAAAAATTCCCAATCTTATCAGACATTTTGAAGTTGATCTTTATTGCTATTAATATAATATTAAAGGTGTCAATTATAGGGGCCAGTGTCAGACACTAGAACATTAATTCTACAATTACACTAGAGTTACAAACTTACTACGAGTTACATGTTTCAGAAGATTAGGGATCCTTGTTTCAAAATATACTTAATTTAGTGTAAGTAACTGTATTTATTTTCAAATTTTTTTTGTCATTTTGTTGCGAAAAAAAATCGTTACTGGACATTGTGACGTTTATACACCTCAATGACTTTATTTTTACCTTATGATTTACAGAGCAATTTGAGATTTATTATTTACTAGCTGTTGCCCGCGACTTCGTCCGCGTAGATTTCGGTTATCGCTATCCCGCGGGAAATATACAGTTTTCCCGAATTTAAAAATATTCCGACTAGATAGAGAACCTCCTCCTTTTTTTGAAGTCCGTTAAAAAGTGGCCTATGTTATTCCTCAATATTCAAACTATCTTCGTACCAAATTTTATCTAGATTGGTGCAGCGGTTTTCCCATGAAGAGGTAACAAACAGACAGACAGAGAGACAGATTTACTTTCGCATTTATAATATTAGTGAGGATTAGGATTAGGATTATTTTAGTGTCTTATGTGCTCTACATCTGCATAGTGCATAACTCTACATGCAAAGTTGTTAGAAAATAAGGGCCAAGCCAACGGGGCATTTTAATAAATAAATAAATAAAATATCATGGAACACATTTACACCAATTGACCTAGTCCCAAACTAGGCAAAGCCTGTACTATGGGTACTAGACAACGGATAAACATACTTATATAGATAAATACATACTTATATACATGTTAAACATTCAAGACCCGAGAACAAATATTCGTATACATCATACAAACATCTGCTCCGACCGGGATTCGAACCCGGGACCTCAAGCTTTATAGTCTGGGTCTCTAACCACTAGGCTATTTGGTCGGTCGGTTTTTTTTGCAAACACGGCCCATAGCACACAAACACATCACGATTACAAAATAAATTACAACAAACAACTTCATTCCCCCCTGCATTGTATCACAAGGATGTTAAAGAACAAAATAATTTACGATCTGTAGGGAACCGCTTAATCAGGGTTCGGCTCATTGTTAACTCGCTCAGCTCGAATAATGGTGCTATTGTCTCTTAGTATCGCGATAAGTGCTTGGCGCAAGCTACGAGAGGTTCAAAATGCTGTTAGGTACTCTACGAATAATAATATCTATGGAAGCGCAACCAAGCCCAAAAAATGGCTCCACTGCATAGGTACCGTGATAGGCGTGGAAATATATATGAACAAAACAATGCGTCAGTCAGCCGTGATATTCGTTGCCATGTGTCACGGAAGTTTCGATTGTGAATATTAATTATGTTTTGCGTGATTTAATATTTTGCAAATATGCCATCGTGTGTCGTGAAGTGGTGTAGAAACCGTACAGATATGAAAAACACTAGAAATACCTTTCTTAGGTAAGTAAATGTACATTTTAAAAACTTTGATTCATACCGTCCTCGCTGAGCGGGATAGTTGGATGGTTCTGTGATTTGTGCAACGAACGATGACTTCTAAACTTAAGTACTTATTTATACTTACATAATAGAGGTAGTTCGTTCATATTTATCTGTTTTAATATATCGGCGAGTGAGAAGCCTGTGCTCTTGCCACTAAACCGGTTTCGAATCGGTATGAACGCTCGTGTAAGCAGGTAGCGGTCCAAAGAGAAGGCTTTATAACCTAAACTTGACTTTTGTTCGGGAGTGAGCCTTCTATACTTTAGTACAGTCAAGTAATTCAATTTCCAACCCACCTAAGGTTTAATATCGTAAAGCAAACTGTCACCATAAGAGCTAGATAGAACACGACGTTGCTTTGACATGTCGGTTTTGCGTTGACATTTTCGACCTTAATGCACAGCGAATGTCTAACAACATTTCAACGAAATGGGTAGGGAATTAAATTCTTTGCCTATACTAGTAAATTGCTATGAAAAGGTCCTGCAGTATTGAATGTTAACGAGAAGGCTTCACTATTTAATAGCGCACGTCACTTACTTTGATAGCCTTGCGTTTTCGAACCCAATCTTCAACATCCTTTGCTCTTTACAGCACACAGCGCCATATCGCGATGGCTCCCAGTATCGCCCGGTCCCGCACTACATCCATCCCCCAATTGATTAGTCTCCGATAATGTGGCCAGGCTTAGCTAGCGCGCTTAGTGCAACCGACACGGCGATAATTGACAACACGAATATCGTTAGTGTTTCAAAGGCTATAATTATAGCCGGATCGTGTTGCGGCCGGGAAATGCGTTTCTGCTAGTCAAAGACATCGTGAATGTACGTTATTATTATGATTATTTTTATACGACAAGGAAGGCAAACGAGCAAGTGGGTCACCTGATGGTAAGTGTACACCACTGCCCATAGACACCCACAACCCCAGAGGGCTTGCAGATGCGTTGCCAACCTAGAGAGCTTAGATGAAATGCCTCTTGTGCCCGTAATTACACCGGCTGTCTTACTCTCCACACCGAAACACAACAGTGCAAGCACTGCCGCTTAGCGGCAGGATGTGCATCGATAATAGGATGCCGGCATTGCTTTATCATATTCGATTCTTTGACGTCGACCATCGGAAAATTACGACTTAATTTTTTTCCAAAATCTTGGCGACTAAGATGTCGTCATCATGTCAGCCTAAAGACGTCCACTGCTGGACGTAGGCCTCCCTTTAGGCTCTCCACTCAGACTTGTCTTGTGCTTTCCGCATGCACCGCGATCCCGCGATCTACTGCGATGTGGCTATAAGGAAATAAAAATTAACGAACTGAAGTTAAAATATGTTAGACAGTATCTGCTGCTTTGACGAGACGAACATAACCTTAAAACCTTTCATTTTCAATACGCCGAGTTTTTAGTAAAGTATTTTAAGTAATTTGTTTAGTAAAAACATAAGGATCTGCGTTATGGGATATTTAACGAGTTTTTACTTATTTAGTACTCAAAGAGCTCAGAGCTTCCATTAGATTCCGCCGCAAAACAGAATCCAAATAAAAAGCTCATTCATTCGCGAAGTATTGCCCATGAAAGGTAACTGCTTATTCATTCATTAAATCTTTATCTTTGCGACTTTTATGTTATTACCTCGCGACTCAGTTTTAATATACAGGTCCATAATTAAGAGCCTTACTTGGTAAATAAGCCATCCCCTACCATCAGTTTTAGTATCCCATCTACGGAAGAATACAGAAACAACGTCTTAAGGGAAAATTTAAATGGGATTGATATTTCAAGCTGAATGTACAATTAATTGTCATCCAATTGACATATTCATACCATAACTTAGCTTAGAAAAGTTGAAAACCCCCCGACATTGTCATTTCGAAGTTCAATATTTCAAAAACGGGTGGACCAATTTTAATGAAACTTTGCTAAGAACCATCTCGATTAAACTAGCTTTCGAATAAAAAAACCTGCATCGAAATCGGTTCATACACATACATACACACATGATACACAGTTACACCCATTGCCGCGGCTGCTGAACAGCTTTAAATCCTAACATTTTTGCTTCTGTCTTCTTTAAGAATATCTCAACAATGCATTTTGTTGAATAAGCCTTTATCCAGATTCAATTACCGCGATACCACGCCACCACGTTGCCATATCCCCATAACACCTGAACTCGATTATGTATCAATATCGCGAAAACCTAGTAAAGGCGCAGGTGTAGCCGACTTTAAAGCTATTACCGACTCGGCTCCTTTTATGACGTCATTGTAGCAAACGTCATTACCGCGCACCCAGCCCGTGGCTCCTCGGAGCGCCATTTTAACATGCAAATTGGGACCGCGGGCATTTAATGCGAATTAAGAAGGCGGAAAATTTAAAGGGCGAAAATGAATCATTTATCCGAGTAAATAGGACGTCGCCGCCCCATTGAGTTGTGGGAATGTTTTTAATGCCCAGTTAGTGTGTCAATGGGGGTTTTGTGGGTGAAGATGATTATGGCGTTGAATGAGATGGTTTAAGTCTAATGATGATAATGGTGAGAGAATCAGCTTTCTTACGGAATGTATACATAAATATTCAATCTCTCTCACCTTACGTTCCTTACTATACTACACTATATGCTATACTTAACTGTATAGTGTGCAGAATTTGTGCGTCAATATTTTCTTAGGTTGTATGAGATGACGATCAGAATGGAGATGATTATATATTTTGTCAAACCAGCAACTTTATTCGTAATGTTAAAACGTCCGTATGGAAGTTTTTGTTGAATTAGGGGAGTAAACAAGCTAAGTCCTCTTAAGAGGTTTTGTAAAATAAAAAATAGTTTTGATTTCAGTGGGTAGGTACCTAGTGAAGCATCTGTTTTTGATTACGTAAATTGATTTTATTTTGACATCACTCTAAAATCCAATAATTACGAGACTGTATAATACACAACCTGTTAAATATCTACCTACCTTAAAATAAAACACTTTTTTATAGGTACGTGTAAAATTTCTAACCGCGTTTAAAAACTCAATAAACATGTAAATCAAGTCAAAACCTCTACCATATTGCAAAACACTCGTTTTAAAAACAAACCTATCAAACTGGCAACATTCGGAACAATAGAATCGAAGCCCGTATATTGCATCTGAAAAGGAAAACTGACGCAGACCCTTTTTTTTATTAAAAGTAGAAAATATTTTTTGCGGCCGCGTTCCATGTACCTATAGTTTTTACGCTGTGTTTTGACTATGCTAGTTAGCTGGCTGAAAAGTTTAAAGGGAGGAACTTCATTTTATAATCAAACTTAAAGACTTTTGACTTATAATTACATACTTTGGTTTATTTGATTTTCCGGTTAATTGCTTGTTCAGAGTAGATTATAATTAAAGCTCATTGCAAGAACAGGTACTGAAATAGAGTGAGAATTTATTTGTTTATTAATAAGACTTATTTAATTTAAACGACATGATATTAATTGTAAATCGGAGACAACTTACTTAACAATTTTAATCAACAATAAAAAAAAACGTTGTTCTGTACCAAAAATCGGAGTAAGCATAAGAAGTTGATAGTCGCGTAAGAGCAATTTAACTGGCAGAATAAAGTAAACATGTTGATGGAAAAACAATCACAAAGTCTTTATTTTCTATATTTTCTGTACAATAAAGCATCTACTTACTTAAAGTCCATTGTTACCTTGTATGGTATTATATTGTATTGTATTGTATTGTAAAGTGTTGGAAAATTGATAGCGGTTAAAATATAATACAGTAAGTACACGTAGTCGTAATACGGCTCTATTATATTTCGTTCTATTTCCGTGTTGGGATTAACTATTATTTACCGGAGGATAGTAGGCTTACTGCATTTCCACAAGGAAAATAAAAATGTACTTTCAAAGAACCTTTGGTTGACTGGCTGGTAGAGATCCCTTATAGGGATAAGCTCGCCTTTGTACTTGAATTTGTTTTTTTTTTGTAAATTGTGTTCGTATCCTGTTTTTTAGTACAATAAAGTGTTTACTTACTTACTTACTTACATTGACCAAGAAGGATAGTATACGGAGTGTCAAAGCCCATATTTCGAATCTTTCCTCGCAGTCATTAAAATTCAGGCAGTTTCTAGATGGCGCCAAGGTCGTAGCCAGCGGGTCAAATAATAACAAAACAGCGGTTCCGATGTGTCACTCAAGCAAGGTAGATGGCGCTGAATGTAAATAAGAACGATTCAAAGTATGAGCTTTGTCAATCCGTTTACTTTCCATGATCCTTGCATTTGACAAAATCCGATTCTTAACGCAGACTCTAGCATGCTGAAATCTAAATTCCACAATACCTCGGCCCTAGGTCAGTTTTCATGTCACAAGATAAAGAACTTTACGATATACGAGCTATACGAGCACTATGCTAGGATTGTTTAAGGACTTGTAATATTTTGCCGTTTTCATCGTAACTACGTTAGGGATGTCACTATTGTCGGGAATGAAATAACGATGAATTTAATCTCGACGAAAAAGTAGCGGTGTGCAAGATTACACAAGTTTTTGGACCTATATACATACAAAGTGTTAGAAAATAACCCGTAAAAAATGTAGGGTTAGGGTTTGCATATTGTATAAAAAAAATTTTTTTTTGTCTCACACAGTGATTCAAAATTAAATATTGTAAATGAACTCTTTATAATGAACCATTTAACCCCCTTTCGGCTTTACGGGTATTTTTGTAACACCCTGTATAGATTTTTTTTCGAAACAAAATGTAATAGCAAAATACATAAAAAAAAAATATTTATAGTGAAATTAACGGATCACTCACGTATGTCAGTCGAGTGTAGCCCGACATGTTTCGGACTAATCCGTTTCCGTTCCGTGATCCGTTTATTTCACTATGATTGAATCTCGCGGTAGTTTCATGTTAAAGTTAAAACCGTATAGTTTTGAGGAGGACTCCAATAGAGAGATCTCTCTCCAGGCAGATGTTATGCCTGGGGACCGAAGTCCGGAGGAAGACAGTTGGAAGTTATATTTATGCAACCGATTTGAGAAACTTCGTTAGCGCGATGTAGAACAGGGATGACGTCATCGGCGTGTGGCGCTCGGGTCGCTACACCAGCCCCCCTTTTTAGTCCGGAGGTCGGTGTGGGAGCGCAGTCTGTGCGTCGTGAGGACGCTTGCAAGGGCCAATTGCGAGGTTTGCTCAGCCTCGTTAGCTAGCGATGAGTTGCTCCGCTGTGCTGGCGGAAGCGATGAGTTGTTCCGCTGTGCTGGCGGAAGCGATGAGTTGTTCCGCTGTGCTGGCGGGAACGATGAGCTGCTGCTAGTCTGGATCCTCGTCGGAGTGCGTAACAGTGTAGGAGAGGGTTGCACACTGTAGACACCAGGCATGGAGATGTAGCAACATGCTAGTGGTGCACAGTGTAGTAGTCTGGCGTTGCTGTGAGACTGCGTCATTGTCGTAGGTCTTGGAAGGTTGCGTTTTTTGCCCAATGTCGAGGGTCACCAGTTTGGGGAGGACTCCAATAGTGAGATCTCTCTCCAGGCAGATGTTATGCCTGGGGACCGAAGTCCGGAGGAAGACAGTTGGAAGTTGTATTTATGCAACCGATTTGAGAAACTTCGTTAGCGCGATGTAGAACAGTGATGACGTCATCGGCGTGTGGCGCTCGGGTCGATATATAGTTAATACAATAAAAAATATTATAAGGAGTTTAAATAGGGCCAAAAAGTTGTGTAATCTTGTACAAGGGGAAATTACCCCCAATATTAATAAGGCGCTATCGCGGGTGCATTGAGTGGGTATCCGCTTAATTGAAATTATTATACAACAGGTACTGCATTTCCGTACAAGGCCCGCTACGAACCGCCATAGACAGTTCCATAAAAAAGGTTCCATAATCCCCTGGGGTTGCAGGTGTCTATGGGCAGTGGTGATCACTTACCACCAGGTACACCACTTGCTCGCTTGCCTTCCTTAACTTATAAAAAAAAATGTATGAGAAAAAAAAATCCTTACATTTTTTTGTAGATTTTTCCCCTCTTTTAGCAATTATTCTGCTATTCGGAGCAAAGACAAATCCAATGAAAATAATCGATTTATTGATTATTTTTGTTTTTATTTTTATGAAACATTCATAGAATGAAATTCAACATACAATGACAATGCAAAGAAAAATTCGTTAAGCAGCTGGACTTGAACCAGCAACCTCGGTAATCCGTACCCGTGTATGTTGAAAGACAAATCCAACAAATCATGTTATATAGGTCATGAAGACCAGTCCAGCCGTTCTTGACTAATAAAATAATATAACTAACACGACTCTGTTTTTTTTATACAACTAGGAGGGCAAACGAGCGACATTACATTGATAGATTAAAAAAATATCGGCTTTTCCCATCCCTAGCGATAAAACGCGGCAAAACGAAAGCCGTATCGACGCGGATTTCGACCGAGCGGCGCGTAAATCATTCGGCCATATTGTTTCCAGTGCTATGTTCGGTTGTTATCGAAAAAATGATCACTATCGATAACTGCGAGTGGTGACGACACTGTAAAATGGTCTGTTGCAGCTGTTTTTGAAAGGGATAAGTTATAATAATAATGTGATTTAAAGCTACTCATTTAAAAGTCGTCTTAATTTCAAACGACGTCAACAGGGAAATGTGTAATAAAAAAAAAACCGTATAAAGATTTTCCTGCTTTTCACCAGTGTTTTAAGATGTCCAGTATTAGCAGAGCCCTGTTCCTAAGCAAAATGTACGCAGTGTGGGGTCACTTTATAATTGGTTTCTGACATATACAGACAGACGTAAAAGTTTAAGATTCTGAGAATTTTATGCTGTATGAGCTTGCTATAAGAAACCTTCATACCAAATTTCAAGTTTCTAGGACAACTGAAAGTACTCTTTAGGTTTTCAGGAAACGGCAATTTGTATCAAAAAAAACCTTTTTAGTTACTGTATCTTTTGCATGCGTTAACTCAGAAGTTTAATTTTTTCACATCTTCAAGGGACCGCAGGTTTGAATATTTTGATATTAATTTCAGCCTGCTACCTCCACGCGTTTCTCGTCGTAAAAAAATACCTAATTTGTTAACACGACACGACCATCTAATAATTATAATAAGAGAGATTAAGATAGAGGAAATTAAACAAATAAATAGTGAATTAATGAACGACTTATTGTTATTAGCAATGAAACCCAAATCACTTGTGATTTATACACGTGTATATTCGTGTATATTAATTGAATAGGTATAAAGCTTTAATATTATATTTTACTAACAACTCCTAAAAATTAATGAAATCAGTGTCGTATTTCAGCATTATTTCAGTAATCATTCCTCATTATGGAAAAGCTAGTTTATTAAAAACATTAAATGGATGCACAAATTGCACAAAACACTTATGTCTGGTGATGGTATGCCTGCTTTCCCCTGTTCTTAATAACTTAACCAACTTAAAATTAATAAATAAATCAATATCATGGGACAAATTGACACCAATTGACCTAGTCCCAAACTAGGCAAAGCCTGTACTATGGGTACTAGACCACGGATAAACATACTTATATAGATAAATACATACTTATATACATATTAAACATCCAAGACCCGAGAACAAACATTCGTATTCATCATACAAACATCTGCCCCGACCGGGATTCGCACCCGGGACCTCAAGCTTCATAGTCAGGGTCTCTAACCACTAGCCTATTCGGTCGTCAATCAACACTGTACTGTACTTAAAATTAAAAACAGAGAACCCGACTGCAATTCTGGGAAAATATATATCTAATAATACCCCATATGTTGAAATACGTCAAACGGCTTATACATAATTTATTGAATCAGGCGTTACTTTGCGGAGGTCCATATTTATGAACTAAAAAAAAAAAAAAAAAAAAAAAAAAAAAAAAAAAAAAAAAAAAAAAAAAAAAAAAAAAAAGCAAAGCAAAGTAATTGTTTTTTAGTTCGGCTTATACATGCCAACGAATTAGACATACGATCGAAAAACATAACCCTCTTTGGGCAATCGGGTAAATTGGTAATGACTATTATTGGTCATAGGGAATGTTAATTTTATTGTGTGCAACTCATTGCCAGCCTATTTACGTCTCTCTGCTTGGCTCAGGCCTCGTCTCAGAAAGAGAGAGAGCTTGGACAATAGTTCCTGCGCGGATTGAGAACTTTATCTTACACCATTTAAATGTTTCGCTAGAGTGCAGATTTCTCATTATGTTTCCCTGTACCAAAAAGTTCATGGTAAAATTGCGCAAATGTAATTTCGAATAACAATTGAGATAAACTCAGAGGCGCAACATTGGGTTTATGCCTGTGAGGCCATAGATCACACGCACTTTATTTTTCATTTTGCCATTTGTAAGATCGTTTTTTTTTTGAGTTTCCAGGAACGTACCTAATTTTGTCATGAGCGTAGACGTGTACTGCACATACACCTCGCCTTCGCCTAATATTGGCAAAAAATGTAGTACAAAGACAAACTGTAGGCAACTCCCGTTTGAATGCTCTGTGACTGAATCATACATCATCCGTCTTATGCAAGTAATACCAACTGTCGTATCCGCCATTAAAATCCGCGTTGTCTGTGTTATTCATTTGGTTAATTAATTTATTATCTTCGTTAATTTACTGCGGACATTGTTTTTTATTCATAATTTAATCAGTAGGTACCTGCGTTTTGTTTTGTTTTTGTGGTAAGTACATTGGAGTTCTTTATCAAGGTCTCGTTAGATTAGAAACTGTTCACTATGGCTAGGATTTACCATTTTATAGAATAGGTAACATAGAAAACACTCTACTTTTATTCAATTAATCTACACTAATATTATAAAAGCTAAAGTAACTATGTCTCTTTGTCTGTGAGATACCTTTTCATGACAAAACCGTTGAACTGGTGTAGAAAAATTAGACAAGGCGATAGTTTGAATAATTTAGCGTTGAGGAAAATTATAATATTATAGGCCATTCTTATCCCGGAAAATTGTAGAGTACCGAGGTTAAGTTATAAACCAATTCTACGTGAATGAATTCGCGGGTAAGAGCTAGAGCTAGCTCTATTAATAAAACCTAGGGATGCCTTTTACATAATAATACCTTCTGGTCTCAATCATTAAGCAAAAATTAGATACAAAAATGTCAAGAGCAAAGAATAACAAGATACTTAAAGCGTCCTAAAACCTGTGTAATTTGTTCAAAAATTGCTCTCGACACTGGGAACAAATTGAATCGTTCTATTAAAAATAACAAGTTTATTGTTTCTTTTGAGCTGAAATGGCAATGGTCGGTCATTAGTCGTGGAACCGGCAATCGTGGGGGCCAAAGAATATAATATCCTAACATAACAGGCTTAAATTTAAAAACTGAAAACCCGATTGCAATATATAGATACCTACCTATACTCTATGTCATTTCCACAATTGAGACGAATCCAATAACACCTCAGACGTTACAATCCGTCCAATGGTTTAGGCTACAGCCGCTTTAGCTACGCTCTACAGAGCGTGCCAAAGAATCGCACATACAATAGTTTGGCACTAGGTCAATTGGTATCAATATTGTTAAACGATATATTTTTTTTATAAATATCATGGGACAAATTGACACCAATTGACCTAGTCCCAAACTAGGCAAAGCCTGTACCATGGGTACTAGACAACGGATAAACATACTTATATAGATATTAAACATCCAAGACCCGAGAACAAACATTCGTATTCATCATACAAACATCTGCCCCGATCGGGATTCGAACCCGGGACCTCAAGCTTCATAGTCAGGGTCTCTAACCACTAGGCTATTCGGTCGTCATATCTTTGCAAACACAAACAAAGTAGCTTCCCGCCGTCTGTCCAGATCTTTCAAACTACGCAACGGATGCAGCTTACCTCAAGACGTTTCACCGAAAACTGATAGTAAATTAAACATTTAATTTTGCTCATAAATTCCTAAAAACGACGAGCCTCTGCTTGAGAGACCATGAGTCAAACCACTGGGCTACCAAGACTTTACTGACCGATGACCAAGCAAGTGCAAAGCGCAAGCAATGCGTCGTCGTCTCACCTTGGGCAAAAATCATTTCGTATATCCGGATGTCTATCTGTTCTCCTCTACAGATAGCATTTCTCAATCGATTCTCGTGAAATTTCGTGAGCAGGTTCGATAATTATTTAGAATTTTTTGGTCGAATCGTTTTTTGGAAAAAAAAAGGTTCAAAAATCAGCTCGCGAAGTCTACAGCTCATAGTCACTATTAAAAAAAAATTCAGTAGCCTATACTGTGTCCCACTGCATGGCAAAGGCCACCCCTTTGTCCTTCTACATGTCTCTGGTATCAACCAAATCTCGCCAGTCCGGCCAAAAACGCTCTAATCGTGCCAGGTGTAGAACCCAATCCACAGCTGTTAAGGTACACGATTAGGCGGGAATCGAAGATATAAGAGAAATAACACTCACCAGATTTCCGAAACGATGACGACGATGATGTGGCGATTTGGAGATACCATGGATGTGTATTTGTGGTGTGTATAAATGCGTGTGTGTAAGCGTATCTCACAAACAGTTTAAAACACAAATGAAAACTTAATTGACAGCGATGGAAGATGAAAATTTGTATTTTTTAATAATTTAAAGCGTCGAGAGGAGCAAGCGAAAAAAAATAACATGGCGCGCAAGCCCGCAGAACAGCAATAGTAGTGTTTTTTTTTTAAGGAAGGGCGCGCGCTAAGTTTTAATAAGGATTTGGATGCAGGGCCCTTCTACGCTCCAGATCGTCCCGCCATCTCCTTCTTGGTCTGTCTCTGCTCTTTGCTCCGGTAGCCATCGCATCGACTATGTATTTTTATAATGAGTGGCAAAAATAAAAACTCAGGTGGACTCAAGGCTCGCCATATTGACTCGTCGACTATAAATAACATAAATAAAATCTCTTCGAACAGTCTAATATTGACGACACTAGTGCACCGCTTCACTCGGTGTTATATTAAATTTACTTCCCATACTAAGAACCGAGGGGCATTCCTGGTTCGTACGAAGCTATGGTGTACAAAAATTGTGGAACAGCTTTGATAGTTTTTGATATGAAACTACCTTTTGGCTCAATCATAGTGAAAATAGACGGATCAATTACGTATATTAGTAGAGTTTAGCCCGACATGTTAATTTCAAAGTTATTCAATGACGATGATGATGACGAGCGAATAAGTAAACTAACAGTACATTAAATAATAAAAGCAATTTATAATGACATTAAACCCAAGCTCTAATTAAACTAAAACTTAAAACTAAATTAAATCTAAATAAGGCCCCCGTGGCATGGTGCCCAAATGGCTGGCAGCGTTACCTCGCTGAATAGGGATGCTGATTCTTTGAGAGAGAAAACTGCCAGCCTTTTGGTCACAAGTTGCATAGACCAAGCTTTTTTGCAACTCTGAAATAAGCTTGTAAGCGCCGGGACCCCATGGACCCTTGGGTGAAACCTTGAAATCTTGGTTTCAAATCCGACAGCAACAAAATTGTAGTACGGACCGAGAGTCTTGTATTTGGACTTTTTTCTATTTTCAGCCGTTTCTGCCGCCGAAATAACCGTATAATAAAATAACCAACAACACCAAAATGGTACGGTATTTGCCAGCCTGACAGCGCTTCGAACAACATTCGTCAGGAGTGTACTGCTAGGAGCAGGGCTTAAATTTAGAAATGAACCATAAAGTATAAACCAGCCAGTCATCGACAATCTCAAAAATGGGACTTATCACGTTAAAATAAATGTATTATTTAAATACCCATTCACCCCTGCCTTCCCTTTGAGACCATGGACGCAACGTGACGTCCGAAACGTCGAGGTATTTAAATAATACATTTATTTGAACGTTATTAAGGCTGAGTCCCGCTTTAGTAACAATAGGTAATCTCAAAAACAACTGAACCGATTTTGATGAATCTTAGTAAAGAACCACCGCTAGAAAACCAGCTTTCGTTTTTTTTTTAAAGCGGGGGCAAACGAGCAGGCGGGTCACCTGATCACCGCCGCCCATGGACACCTGCAACACGAGGGGAATCACAGATGTGTTGCCAGCCCTTTAACTAATAGGTAGTCTCGTTTTTTTTTAAACCTTCCTAAATACTTAATCGGTTCATCCGTTTAAGAGTTACAGTGCCACAAACACACGTAACGATCAAACTCATGATACCCCTCTGCGTCGTGGTTTAAAAAAAAAATTTCTTCACTATGCGTGCCGTGTAACATATATATATGTATTATATAGTGCATGTCGCGTCCATGTTGAAGCTTAGCAGACGGGCCCTAATCTAATTCCTCTGCTGTGATGCACTTAGCGGGGACACTGTAGGCTTTTTCTCCACTATTGTAATGTTGTGGTGAGAGGAGAGAGAGAGGAGACACAGAGATTTATTCACACAAATTCGATACACACGAAGAACAGTATCATCATCATCATGTCAGTCGAAAGACGTCCACTGCTGGGCGTAGGCCTCCGCCAAGGCTCTCCACTCAGACCGGTCTTGTGCCTTCCGCATCCACCGCGGTCCCGCGATCTTTACTAGGTCGTCGCTCCATCTTGTTGGAGGCCTACCGACAGCACTGTCTCCCGGTCCGCGGACGCCATTCGAGAACCTTCTGACCCCATCGGCCATCAGTTCTGCGAGCTATATGTCCCGCCCACTGCTACTTAAGTTTCGCAATTCTTCGGGCACAGAACAGTATTATTTCATTGAAAAAGCAGACAATTTATTTAGTTTAGCAGTTGGGGCAGATGTTTGTGTGATGAATACGAATGATTGTTATGGAGTCTTGGATGTTTAATATGTATATAAGTATGTAATTTATTTATATAAGTATGTTTATCCGTTCTTAGCTACATAGTTCTCACGGATCAATCTGTGCCCTTTAAATAGTTTTTGTTAAATAAAAACCGTTTAATTTGCTGTAATAAAAGTGAGGCCTCGGTTTCTTTACGAGTATTTTTTAATGTTTGATTAATTGGTAACAATTCAAGATCGTAATTGGAAAATCTTTTCGTATTTTTTTTTTCACAATTATTTTTTATTTTTATGGTCATCCCGCGAGTATCAATTATATTTTTTTAATAAACTCACCGAAACATGAATACACAGAAAAAAAAACCAGAAAAATACCAACCCCGGGAATCGAAAATACCAATTCTGGTGTAAGGGTGGGCACGCGACCCGGAGTGTCGAGGTTCCGGGTTCGATTCCCGGGGTTGGTATTTTTCTGGTTTTTTTTTCTGTGTATTCATGTTTCGGTGAGCTTATTAAAAATACATAATTAATTAGTAACAACCCCATTTCAAGGAAAACATGTCTGTAGGCAGACTTTTCCAATTAGATTTTATGGTTTCAGATGTATTGACATCTTATAACACCCTTCTTCTCTGATTAGGGGGTTAAAAAGACGTGGCATCGTTAATCCCAGTTTTTTCCTTAACTCAAAAGCGTTCGAATAAATTCATAACCGCTTCTCAAAAGTGCAGTCAACACAGATATATAGCGCTAAAAGGCCAAGTTTCCCCGTACATATATATATGTTTCGGACAGCAATAGATTCCACCTGATACGTATCTCTGTAACAGCGGGCGCTAAATCTTTACGAAGCATATTTATGTGGCCGACTGTACGTTTGCACGGACTACGGCTTGTCTTGTTTAGGAAGTCTGTTAGATAAGCTGTATTTCTAGGGTTCCGTACCTCAGGTGGAAAAAATGGAACCCTATAGAATCAATTATATTTTTAATAAACTCACCGAAACATGAATACACAGAAAAATACCAGAAAAATACCAACCCCGGGAATCGAACCCGGAACCTCGACACTCCGGGTCGCGTGCCTAGCCTTACACCAGAATAGGCATTCAGGTAAGGCCCGAATTTTTCCTATGTATTCTATCTTAGCTCGATTTTATCACTTCTTGCAGTGACTAAAAAAAACTTAAAAATAATAATATTAAAAAAATTTGAAAAAAATACAAAAAAAAAAGATTTTCCATTTGAGATCCTTTGTAATCACTTCGTTGTCCGTCTGTCTGTCTCTATAATAATAATAATTCACTATAATCTGGCCGTTTTTGGCCGTAGACCACAATCTTCGCTTACCATCAGGCGTTATTGTGGTCAAATGCAAGCTTATAGTGTATAAAAAAAAACATGATTATCTAAATACTTATCATGGATGGCAAAGCCTGTACTATGGGTACTAGACAACGGATAAACATACTTCTACAGATACATGCATAAGTATGCATACGAATGTATGCATACGAATGTATGTATTCATCACACAAACATCCGCCCTGAACGGGGATCGAACCGGGACCTCAAGCTTCATAGTCAGGGTCTCTAACCACTAGGCTATCCGGCCGACAAGACCCTTTTTTTTCTGGAACGCGAAGAGATAGAAAGCTGAAATTAATACCAAATGTTAAGAGTTCTGGTCTCTTTAAGCTGCAAAAAAATTAAGTTTATAAGTCTTCGGGATCAAAAAATACAACTTTTGAAAATATATATATCGGTCGTACAAAAACCGTGAGTATAAGTTTGACGTGTGTACCTCTGTATATCTGTGTGTCGGCGTGTCTGTGGCAATGTAGCTATTAAACGGATCGACTGATTCGGACGCTCGATATGGCTTTTAGTTAAGTTATCTTCACCAAAATCGGTTCAGCCGTTTTAAAAATATTGGACTTTGAAGTTAATGTGCCCAGAGTTTTTCAACTTTCCAAGTAGCAATTATTTTATACTAGAAATGTAGCGACCTCCTTGGCTCTGCACTCTTTTCGATACTACTTATAATTATTTATTTGTTACTAAGGTAAAATCTTAATTTATTTTATAGAGAGTAATAAAGCATAATAAAAATAAATAACCTAAATTGAAATATCTAAACGTAAACAACAATTTTAAATATTTATTTAGAACTAATTATTGACATAAACCTATCGAAAAGGACAATACAATACAAGAACTCTACCATCATACCAAACCACCATACCATACCACCATACCATACCATAGTGCCATCGAATCCATTTGGTAGTTTTTCATCTATATCGCAAATATTATATTATATTAATATAGTAATCTTTTTTTCCCATAATCAATCCTAGAACCTAACCAACATTATGTTATAGTTATCCCGAAAAATTTACGGCTCAAACGTAATCAAACATTATGCGTAAAAAGATTATGCGAATTAATGTAGGGTCTACATATTTTTTATTTTTTTCTCAACGTAACTGGCCACACAAAACTCATTTCTAAAAATACTACACGCCACAGAGAAGTAGGTAAACTATTTGGAAAAATCGAAGCCAACCGGCCACGAAAAGCGCGTTCCAAAGAATCTGGCCAGTACGTTTGCCCGATTTGAAATTGGAACCCATAAACGCGCGAACTGGCCGGAAGTCGGACGCGGCTCCATCAGATCTGTATCAGGAGAGGCACCCGCGGGCGGATTCATTTCCGCTCTACACGGTTGCATTTTGAATTTTAGAATTCCATTCGTTCGAATTGGGTGTGAGATGTAATTTTTTGATGTTGGCAGGATTGTGCTGGCTGACGGTGTGGCTGGAAAACGGGGTTTGAAACAAAAAACGTTGACGTTAGCGATGTGCATAGACGGGCATTCTTATAAAGCGTATGGACGGCCCCGCGGTACTCGGTTTTAGTGCCACCAGCCTGCTGGGTCTTCCAAAGGGCATATCCTGATATTTATACTTACCTACCAATGGCGAATGGTACTTATCTTGAACAGAGTGTCCTAATGGCTATGGCGAGTATGGGGATCGAGTGAGGTTATCTGTCATTCTCCACCAATGAGAGACAAGCTACTGGCCTATGATTGGTGGAAATTGACAGATAGACTCACTCGACACTGGCGACATTAACGTTCATGGGAAGGCGTTATGATCGCACCGTGGGTTTGTGCGTTGATCGCGTATTCACGGCAATTGGCTAAGTATTTTGAAGAGGTGCAAAATTTTTTTTTCGACAGTCGTCGTCTTAGTAATCGAGGAACTGCAGATCTCTTATTTTTATTTCCTATCATTAGTTAGAATTTATTTTTAAATGGACGTGATGACATTTGTGAGGTTCAATGGCTGATTAGCTTAGTGCCTAGCACTAGCCTATAATTAAAAAAAAAAGTCAACTGACAAACATTGTCGAAAATGAGGGGGAATTTGGCGGGAAACCGATGAGAGTGGATCGTGTCGTTAATTGAATTTTAGTTTTTGTGCTTAATGTTGTTTGGTGGATAATAAAGATAGTGTGTTATACAACAAATTGACGTGAAAGTGCCCAGCAAATGAAGAATTCAAGTGAAAACGCGTATTCCCTCTGTTTGTGACTCCCAAATATCCGCCGGCTGCTGCTCGCCGTAGCTCGCCGTAAAGTACACTATCGCTTTACGGAAGGCAAGAGCAGTTGACAGGACGTGACTAGGACAGACTGACACAACTCTGACGATGACAGGACTTTAATATACAGAAATTTACAAAACACATCAGACGTGGATGTATGGACTCAGTTCCTTTGCCTATCCCTTATGGGATGAATTAAATAAAAATAAAAAATTGTCGAAAATGATTACCAAGTCTCGCGGTATTATTTTTTGACAGTGTAAAAAGTGACAGTTGACGTAGTTTATTTTAATTCTAGGCTAGTGCTGTGCACATCACGCCATCAGCCATTAAACCTCACGAATGTCATCACGTTCATTTAAAAAAAATATTTCCAACTAATGATAGTAAACAAAAATAAAACAGCTGCAGTTCCTCGATTACTAAGATGACGACTATCGAAAAAAAAACACCGCTTCAAAAACCTTTACTTAGCCAATTAGCCAGTGGTCAAACGCAAGCCTAAGTAAATTATAAAAAAAATATACGCAATAACATAATCCACCAATCAGCTCCCAAGAACCCCATTTGGCTCTCCCTACATTTGACACAATGCATATCCGCAAAAATATTCCGCACCCATAATTTCCCAAACCCTCTAAAGCCGCGGTAAACAAAAATGATAATAAAAACGGCCAAGTACGAATCGAACTTGCGCACCAAGGGATCGTACAACTAAACTTGTAGATATGATAACTTATTGTGGGACAAACTTGACTTTGCCGTTGGAACACTGCTGTCCTCATGCATCGACTACGTCGCAGTCAGTTCACCAACCGCAAATAAATTTACCATCGCAAAAAAATACGTTTAACTACAAATTTTCAGTTTTCCAATTTTTCCGTTTACATCGCTGTTTTCCGATTTTCATGTTTCTAGGTCAGTGAAAAGTATCCTATAAAGTAATTGATATTACAGACTAAAGATGATCTTAAACATCACTATCATAGTAAATTGCGTTTGTAAATAGTAGTTTATGCAACTGCTACATAATGAGGGTCCTTAAAACATGAGTGTGTTTTTATGAAACGAGGTGAAGCTGAGTTTCATAATAGGATCACACGAGTGTTTTAAGGCCTAATTATGTGGAGTTGCATACATTACTTTATCTACACACATATTATAAGTACTCTAAGATGGGTTCAGAAGCCGAAGGCATATATCATACCCATACCTGTCACGAATTTGATTGTTTTTTTTTTTTTTTATAGACAAACAAACCTGACCTCGACTTATATACGTGAGTGATCCGTTTTATTACACTATGATTGTAAATTACGTTGGTTTTCAAATTTGAAACATCGTAATGACTTTTCGATATCGAATTCGATGTCGTAATGACTATTACTTTACTGCTGGTGGTGGAGGTGCTGGGGCTGGCGCTGTCGACGAGAAGGCCACGTCGTGCTGCAATGCTGGTCATTTTCTACGGTTTCTGAACGCATTATAGAGGACTTATAATATGTGTGTAGACAAAAGAACTGGCTGCATAGTTGGTCGTCACGTTACTTTCGTAAAGTTGTTCGAAGTGTCAGAAAGAGTGGTCAATTGGGTCTTTTGTAGATCTTCGACTGTGGCACAGTAGTAACATATCTACTTCTGTAGGAAGACAACCCGTTGCTACGTAAAGTTTGTATTATAAACGGTCGCCTCATTCGCTCGGCGCTTTCGCGCTCTTGCTAATTTCTGTTAGCCTAGTAACTTAATTCCAATAGCTCCCGCGCGTCGCGCTCTAGCATCTGACTCACTCTCTCACGCACCAACTGAATCAGTCCCTCTTGCTCGTTAACGTTCGTTCGTTCCCGGAATCCCGGCACGCGCTATACTACGCGAGCTGCGCTGCGCGAGCAGTCCGCTTGCCGCCACCGTCGCGTAAGGTTACGATTAGTATTGCCCATAGCATAGTTAACTTTTGTACCTAATCCTATTAAAACCTAACGTGTAGTGTTACTGTTATCACATTATAGTTATTGCAAGTGATTTGTATGCGTTTTATTGCATCTCACCTCCACCTCTGCTACACTTCCTATTTACATGGTAATAATATCATTGACGCTACAGGCTTTGATTTACTATTGTGACAGATGGACAACAAAGTGATCCTACAAGGATTCCTTTTCATCCTTTAAAGGTGCGGAACCCTAAAAAAAACCTCTTTCACGGCTCCTAAACAAAAATACAATTCCCCCAAAACGACTCCACTTGAAGGACCGTAAACGTAAAGCCTCCGAACGAGCTTGATTTTTACGCCGCGTTTACGCTTGCTTCACGAGCGTAAACGTATTTACGCCTGCTCAATATTGATGGGTGTGTGTGGGTTCAAATTTTGATAGCACATGCGTTTAGGGCGCAGAAATAGTATGATCAAGGACGATAAAACCAAGAGGACTGCCAATGGCTATACAATGTCGCGTTCCTGTAAAATAATGAGCCTGCTGTAGCTAGTTTCACTATAGAGAGGTCTCTGTAACATTAATTTTTGTGTGACACTTAGACCTCCGGCTAACACAGTAGCGCCATCTATGAACTGAAAGAAAAAACGAATTTAGATGACGCTATTGTGTTAGCCAGAGGTCTAAATGTCATACCAAATGAATGGTACAGTGACCCCTCCGTAGTAAAACTAGCTACAGCATGCTTATTATTTCAAAGGATCGCGACATCGTATAGACACTGGCAGTCTTCTTGGTTTTGTTGTCCTTGGTATGATCATGGACAATAGTAAAAAAAATCTTTTCAGCACGTAAGTATTTGTCCACTGTTGGACGTATGCCTCTCGATGGGCTCTCCAATCCTGCCGGCTGGATGTTATCCGGGTCCAGGTCAGCCCGGCAGCCCTCTTAATATCGTCCGACCATCGGGCGGGTGGTCGGCCCACGCCTCCGCTTCCTGTGCCCTAAGCACGACTTGTCGAATCCTGCGTTACGTTACGGTTATCGTATCGAGATCGAGAGAAATACGCTCACGGGCGGGCGCTGTTCCAAGCGTCATGCAAACTCGTTATAGTTTACTATTCGATTTTACGTGACGCAGGATTCGACAAGTCGTGCTTAGGGCACTGTTCTTGGTCTCCAATGCAGGACTCTTTGGCTCCATCTACCATCATCTCTACGACACACATGCCCCGCCCATTGCAATTTAAGCTTCGCAACCGTGGTGTTTTTAGCACCTGCAATAAAATGGTGTGTAACAATGTTTATAAAAATAATAGCTTATTAAAAAGTATCGATTTACAAAATGCTTGCCGTTGGTTTCACACTATACTTCGTTTATTAGTATTAGAAAGAAGGAAAACAGTTTTATACGTAACGGTTATTTTTATGCAAGGTACCCTGCAGTTCACAATAATAAAATGACGACGGGTTAGTTGCATGCCACTGTCAGCTACGCCTTAGGAGTCGCGCGAGCAAAGCCGCGGCGCGCAGCGTGCGTCTCACTGCCGCTGGGTCGTGCGCTCCCAAAGGAAGGACTACGAATTAGTCCGAAACATGTCGGACTAAACTGAAAAAAAAAATTACAACAAAACAAACAAAAATAGAATAATTACTTAATAAATAATATGCAGTAATAGTTATATCTAGAACCTAAAATGGAAAACGTCCCCAAAGCCGCTACCATAGGCCAAGGTGCCCAAAAGGCTGGCGGCGTTGCCTCTTTGTACAGCAACGCCTATACGTTGATTATATTTTTAATAAACTCACCGAAACATGAATACATAGAAAAAAAACCAGAAAAATACCAACCCCGGGAATCGAACCCGGAACCGCGACACTCCGGGTCGCGTGCCCACCCTTACACCAGAATTGGTCACTGCAAAAAGTGATAAAAACGAGCTGAGATTTGAATACATAGGAGAAATTCGAGCCTTACCTAAATACCAATTCTGGTGTAAGGGTGGGCACGCGACCCGGAGTGTCGAGGTTCCGGGTTCGATTCCCGGGGTTGGTATTTTTCTGGTTTTTTTCTGTGTATTCATGTTTCGGTGAGTTTATTAAAAATATAATTGATACTCACGGGAAGACCGTAAAAATAAAAAAATAATTGGAAAAATAATAAAAAATACAAAACGATTTTCCAATTGAGATCATGCCTATACGTTGGCCGAGGAATGCGCCAGCCCTTTGGTCACCTGTAATTTTGATCAATTTATTTCTTAGAATATTAAAAAGTTTGAGTGCGTCGGGTCCCCACCGGCCAAGCGTCTCCGCGGGTAAAACTTGACTTATATACGTGAGTGATCCTTTTTATTTTACTATTACCGAGAACCTTCTTTTTCGTAGTCAGTTAAAAATACATAAAATTAAGAGACGGTTCCACGTCTAGCAGAGTAAGGCGAGGGAACTCGCAAATCTCTAGTTTGTCTGGAAGTTTGCCCAGACTGTTGGGATGCCTATTATTTCTTATTGCACGTCGGCACCGCAGATCCAGATCTGGCACTAAATCATGTGTACTTAGGTCCATTTTTAGGGTTCCGTACCTTAAAAGGAAAAAACGGAACCCTTATAGGTTCACTTTGTTGTCTGTCTGTCTGTCTGGCAAGACCCTTTTTCTCTGGAACGCGTGGAGGTAGCAGGCTAAAAATAATACCAAATATCCAAACCTGCAGTCCCTTGAAGCTGTCAAAAAAAAAACAACCTTCTAAGTCAACGCAATCAAAAGATACAGTCATTAAAAAGGCCATTTCCATACAAATTGCCGATTTCCAAAAACCTAAAGGGTACTTCCAGATGTCCTAGAAACTTGAAATTTGGTATGAAGGTAGCTCTTATAGCACAACCACTCCGAAAAGTCTCAAAATCTTAATTTTTTTATGTCTGTTTGTAGATTTCGCAGACCAATATAAGTTGACCCCACACTGCCTGCATTTTGCTTAGGAGCAGAACTCTGCTAACACTGGACAATATAAAATACTGGAGAAAAGAGGGAAAAATCCTTTTACGGCACCCTCGGTGCGCCAGTCCGACTCGCACTTGGCAGGTTTTTTGAAGATAAAATGAAATTGCCCATATTCCGTTAAAAGTTACGAGAACGGTTGCCATTTTGCTAATGCGAAGTCCTGAAAAAACTGGGACATTTCAAAATGTTCGATTAGATCCGAAAATTTAATAGAGGAACCTAATCACAGTGATATTACATATGTATAATAAAAAGAGGTAGATATGTCATCAGCACGCCGAAAATGAAGCGCAGAAAAGGATACAATTGTAGCCTCTTTTTGAGATATTGAACTTCGAAATGAAAATGTTGAATGTTTCAACTTTTTTATGTTGGTTATACGGTTACCTACTAGTTTATGCCCCGCGGCTTTGCCCCCGTGAAATTTTTCGAAATGGGCTAGTTCTCTATCCCATGGGAATTTCTAAAATTTCCCTTATAAGTCACCTCTAGAATACTCAAGGTACATGTTTGCCAAATTTCAAGTCTCTAGGTCTAGTGGTTTAGGCTGTGCGTTGTCTGTCAGTCACTCAGTCAGTCAGTCATGGTACTGTTTTATACGTATAAAGTAGATAATAATATTATCTAACATATTATTATGTTTGTATGTTTGAAGTTCCCAAGCCGCACTGTGGGCCCGCGTGTGAATTCTATAGCCCACCCTCTCATTCTGAGAAGAGGCTTTGTAGTAAGTATTAAGTAATATGTGGCCTTACCTACAGTGGGGCGTAAATAGGCTGCTCAATAGTGCCTATTTTCACAGTAAAACCACTTACCAGCTACGTTTATCGTCTCTCTCAGTGCTTACCGCTAGTTTCGAGCTGCAGCATCCTATACATAAATATGTATGTATACTTAAACCTGTACATATAGTGCACTTGTTCGGTGCTCATCCAGGTACAAAATGCGATTACGGGACTTAATGCGCCTCTGAGAGCTCTAATATAGATCGTAACAGGCGGGACAGAGCGGCCGTGTAGGCAGTTTGTGAGACTCAACGGTCTCAATGAGTAAACAGAGTAAAGATTGATAATGTTGCGGTTATAGTGAAAATGATGCATCGCTTACGTATGTCCTTAGAGCAGGAAAGAAATGAAGACGTTAACGCGCTATTAACCCTCTGCCAAAAATTTAACATTATGTCTGTTCAAAATGCACAGGGTGGGTCTATATTTTCTCCCATACAGGCGAAAGGCCTAATGTAATGCTTGTCATAATTAATCACTAGTCATAACTCTTTTTTTCTCTGAAACTATTAACCGTTCAGGATTATTATAAAATAAACCTAACCTAACCTATACAGTTTTACAGGTGACCATTACAAATTGGATTGTGTGCGTGTTTTTTGGCATTTGTGTGGCAGTTTTGTTTAAAAGTATGAGTTTGTAGGAATGTAAAAAAAAATACATGGGCGTTTGGGCGTAGACGTGTGTGACTCTCGGCCCCTCGAAAAGTGGCAGAAAAATTGTAGTGTATATATTATTATCCATGCACTACAATTTTTTTGCCTCCCTATTCGGGGTATAGATAGGATTATCAGCCTCAGGGGCCTCCCGTCTGTCCCTATACTTGCATGTGACTTAGTGCTACCTTTTTCCATTTTTTTTTACAAATAATTTTTACGACTTCAAAATTAGATGAGGTTTTTAAATTTTGGCAAATAAAAGGTCAGTGTTTTTTCATTCACGTAGCAATGTCGCGTCTCAAAATTCTTTATCTTAGTTCGGCACAAAATAAGTGCACTGCGGCCTTCTGTTATAGGTAAATTTAATATAATATTGCTTGCAATACCTACTCAAACCTTTGAAACATAATCTACATTTTTATATGAATGATATTATTAGGTAGTTGTAGTCGCACTTAACTTCGCGTTTTCTATTATATTAGCAATTCTTTGACGCCTCTTTACCAATTTAATCTTATAATAATCTTTGATTACGTTTGCAAATAATTGGAGAGGCAATCGTCTACATATACTATCAGTTTAAGAAAATTAAGCACACTGTTTTTAGTTCATGGATATGGATTCAATCAATTAATCAGGTCTCAGTTTACTACGATAGAATATAAAATCGGTCAAGTGAGAGTCATACTCGCGCACCGAGGGTTCCTCACTTAACGATTTTCGGATATTTTCCTTGACTTGTATGGTGAAACCTTACTTCGTGACAACTTTCATGATTGTATGTCAGTGAGATGATGTACCTTACAGATTTTGATTTACTTGTGAGTGACAGACAGACAGAACGAAGTGACCTATAAGAGTTCCGTTTTTTTTTAAGTAAAATTAAATAGCAATGGAAAAAGATACATATAACGAGTGTCGTCATTAAAGGAAATTCTACGATACTTGGCCAATTTTCTAAATCTCAATTCTTTTGCTGGATAAATCAAAAATCCCGCATGCCCCTTTATAGCGAAGCGTTTCTTTGCTTGTTTAATCTTTAGGCTTTTTACAATCATATAATTGTTCCGAACTTCCAATAGTACGAAGAGGTACTCCCACCC
Source organism: Clepsis dumicolana (assembly GCA_963691665.1). Taxonomy (NCBI): domain Eukaryota; kingdom Metazoa; phylum Arthropoda; class Insecta; order Lepidoptera; family Tortricidae; genus Clepsis; species Clepsis dumicolana. Next base: position 2,633,992 of record OY829514.1, read on the forward strand.
CATGATAATTATAAATAAGTAAAAATACGTCATTATGCTCACAAGACAATAGAAAAACATGTTCCGAACATTTCGACATTTGCGCGCAAGTTTGGACCTTATTCGAGAGAGATTGTGGCCAAAGAGGCTACAATTTGTAGCTTTCTGCGCTTCATTTTCGGCGTGCTGATGACATAATAAAATCTACCTCTTTTTTATATGAAATATATTAGCTGCCACCAATATCAATTCGAATATTTCAAATCAAACCGTACTCGAAAGCTGCCAGGTCAAAAATAAAAAGGCTTATTCCTACAACATTTCCTGACCACAGACTCAAAGGCGCATAGCGCCAACGTCAGCTCTATGCATTCAACTGACGCATTCCAAATTCAATACGACGTGATCACGTGATGTTATCACGCGCGTGCGGTGCGTGCGTCGTTTTTTGTGTCGATTGTTTTTTGTTTGTCTTTTCGGTTGGGCTGCTAAACAAGAGTTACCTACTAAAAATTATAAACTTTGTTATTTTATTAAAAGTCCTAGTACTATGCCGAGGGTTCACAGACATATTTAAGTGAGCAATTAAGATCGAGGCTCACTCGTTTAAACTTTGTAAAAATACTTATACTCTTCCGTTAATGACTGAGTGACTGACAGACAACGCACAGCCGAAACTTTTGACCCTAGAAGGCTGTGTTTATGATGAAGACGAACACTAAGGACGGATTTGTTGAAATTCCCGCGGGATAGCGAATAAACGGCATTTTGATATTTATGCCAGCTCTTCCACACAGCTGCTTATTCAATAAATTTGTTAATAATCGTATGTTGAGACCCTGCTTTACTTCAGTTTTAATCTGTGGTGAATCGTTAAACTGTCACTGAACTATCAAACGTCAATAACAACTGTCAAGGCGTTGGTGTACACACGTGCCCCGGTTGTCACCGCATTTTACTTCGTGAACTGTTTAATACCTTGGTAGTTTTTACTAATATTGGTGACGGTTTTTAATAATACTAACTACTAGGTGGAGAATTAACGGGTAAGTTTTTGGGTTTTTAAGCATGGGCGACAAGGATCCTCCCGATAAGGGAGGTTCGTTGTCGGATGTTATAAAAGCAAATGAGGGTACGTCTACACAAAATGTGGAATCATTCGATTGTTCATTTGTACCTCTGACTCAGGATTCGCAAATGGATTTTGAATCACAAAGTGAAAGCTTAGACAGAAAGCGAAATTTACCTGATGATAATAACGATGTGACTATTCCCCCAAAAAAAAGTCAATCTCCCGGTGACTCAATTCAAAATATGTATGTCACACCCGGATATGGCACGGATGATCCGCCTTTGAAGTACTCAGACGCAGACAAGGGACCCTTTGTAGTTCACGTTAGTAGAACTGAGCCGGACCCGTCCGCCGGATTAACGTTGCGTGTCTTGAAGTTAGCTCAGCTTCTTCATAAAAATCATACCCAAGGCATTTTGGAAGGTTCAATCAAATCCATAGGGCGTAATAAAATCTCCATTAGCTTCAAATCGCCAAATGAGGCAAATAGTTTCAACAGTTGTGTGTTCCTAGAGAAAAACAAATTAACTGCTTCTATCCCGAGATTCCAAGTGTCTAGGATGGGTGTAGTGAAAAACATCCCTACTGATTGGTCATTAGAGGATTTGGTTTCTGGCATTGAATTTCCTACAGTCTTTGGCATTACAGTTGGAGAGATAATAAAAGCGCGTAGATTATTCAGAAAGCTTCGTAGGGAAGGACAAGCTCCGGAATGGATTCCATCAAACACGGTTGTGCTTACATTTCACTCCCAATCTCTTCCAGAAAAGATATACATATACAATACATCCATCCCAGTCTCTACATATGAACTTCCAACCATACAATGCAGGAAATGTTGTAAATTCGGTCACATAGCAGCGAGATGTAGGTCTAAACCATGTTGTTATAATTGCTCCCAACAACATACTGGTGAATCATGTACAGTGCCACTAAACAAAATAAGTTGTGTGTTCTGCTCCGGACCCCACAAAGCCACAGATCCTAAGTGTCCGGAACATAGCCGGCAAAAAGCTATCAAGTTGGTCATGTCAGAAGAAAACATTGGGTATCTTGAAGCTGCCCAACGTTTCCGTCCTGTTAGGACAAGTTATGCAGAGGTATCCCAAAAACTTTTTGAACCCCCGCCATCTTCCTCATTCCCTCAACCCCACCTCATTGATCCTCAATGGTCCAGAGGTCCCATCCCGAACTATATTGAAGATGCCTCTTCCTCAACACAGAGGTCGTACAAAAGAACCGTTTACACTGAACGTAGGCAAGCCCGCCAAACCCGTTCTGGGAAAATGTATGATAGGCAAACGCATCAGGAGATTGTTAGGGACCCCCCTCCATTCTTGCCCAATGGATGTGCACTGATTAAAAATCCCCCAAATCCCCCAACCCCAAACGACAATCTGCTGGAGCTCCTTACTGGACTCCTAGTTAATATGGTTCGCAAATTTGGCGACGTCCTACCGAACAATGTCTTAGCCCAACTACAAACAATTCTCCCACTTATTAATAACTCTAATAATGGACCAGAAGGTCCTTCAGTGGAATATACAGAGTGTTAGAAATAAGAAGCCGGATCTAATACATTTATTAAATAAATTCAAACCTATTGGTTGTGCCATCGCTGAGACATGGTTAAAGCCGGGGTCCGCTTTTAGGATTCCAGGTTATGCATGTCTCCGGGATGACAGAAGTGATGGGTATGCAGGCTGCGCTCTTCTTGTTAATAGATCTTTCATATATAATCTTATTCCCATCCCTAATCATAGTCCCGGTATTAATATTATTGCTGTAAAAATATTAAATCTTTCATTTATTTCAGTTTACATTCCTCACCCAAGTTTAGTTTTACTATCAGAATTTAATTATATTCTTTCTAATGTGCCAGGTCCCTATATTATCCTAGGAGACTTTAACTGCAAACACACCTTATGGGGCTCTCCCACTTGTGATTTGAATTCATCTGCTTTGCTTGATATTCTTGATGATTTTAGTTTATGTGTTTTAAATGATGGCTCTCCTACAAGAAGAACCTCTCCTCTTCAAAATTCTAGTGCACTGGACCTGACTCTTGTCTCTTCAAACTTGGTACCCTCTTTTAACTGGAAGGTACTCAGTCACTCGTTTGGCAGTGATCATTACCCCATCCTTTCCACTATCCTAAATTCCTCCCCTTCTCCTACAGTTTCCTCTCCCCTTCTAAAATACAGAACCGCCCAGGCGGATTGGGGTAAATTTTCTAGCACTATGGATGATGAGATCTGCAGAGATCTGGATGAGCCTGGGGGTGAGAACTTCCTAGAATTATATTCAAAGTTTGTTGATCTAATTATTAAATCGGCTGATTCTGCCATCCCTCTCAAAAATACTGCTCGCAATAAAATTCCCTCGCCTCCTTGGTGGGATTCAGAGTGTACCAAAATCATTCATGAGCGAAATCTTGCCGAATCTACATACGCTAATAATCTCACGATGGACAGTTATATTTCATTCAAGAAGACCCTGGCGAAGTCGAAAAGAATGCTGTCAAAAAAAAAAAACTCAGGGATGGGCTAACTTTTGTGAATCACTGTCTCCCAGATCTCCTCCGTCTCTAGTTTGGAGTAGAGTGAAAGCTTTTCGTCGGGGTACGAGTTCTGATAGTAATGCAACATCTAATAATACAGATTCATGGTTGCCAGAGTTTCTGGATAGATTGTCACCTCCCTTCGTACCGGCCGAGGATCTATTTCCCGTTCCAACTCCTCACTCTCTGCCTCTTTTGAACAGTATGGATGAGCCTTTTTCCTTCTGCGAGCTTTTGTGTGCATTGGATAACCTCAAAGATTCTTCCCCGGGGATTGACGGTATCCCTTATTCTTTTTTAATTAACATGTCACGTGCGGCTAAAGTTTACTTTTTAAAATTGTTAAACCAGATCTTTATTAATGGAATGGTACCGGACGCTTGGAAATCCCAGATAGTTATACCGATTCTTAAGCCTGGTAAAGATCCGAATGATCCATCTTCTTATCGCCCTATAGCGCTTTCATCGGTCCTAGCAAAAATTATGGAACATCTGATCAAAAATCGGCTTGAATGGATATTAGAGACCCGGAATATTCTTGCTGATTCTCAGTTTGGTTTTCGAAGAGGGATGGGAACCTTGGATAGTCTCAGCATATTAACGACTGATATTCGTATAGCCTTCAGCAAGAATGAAAGTCTAGTGGGTGTATTTCTAGACATATGTTCTGCATATGATAACGTCAATCTCTCCATACTCAGGCAGAAAATGCTCCAGCTGAGTATTCCGTTGAGGCTGACAAACATCATATGTAATCTATACATGGCTCGTTATATCTTTGTTCGTGTGAATGGTACTATTCTCCCCTCTCGTCCCGTATGGAAGGGTCTTCCCCAAGGCTCAGTCCTAAGCCCGTTACTGTACAGCCTTTATACGTCTGACTTAGAGTTGTCGGTTAGCTGTTTTTGCAATATTTTGCAGTATGCTGACGATATAGTGTTGTATAGTCACTCCCCTTATATTGAAGACTGTTCGACGAGACTTAATTCGGCTCTTTCATATCTAAATGAATGGTTAGATCGACACGGTTTGGCGTTATCGGTCCCTAAGTGTAATGCTGTGGTTTTTTCTCGTAAAAGAAGTGTGCCTTCAGTAACTATCTCAGTAGAACATCAGCGTATTAATATTTTGGACAAGGTTAAATTTCTTGGTATTTTCCTTGACTCGAAATTGACTGGGGTACATCACTTAGGTTACATAGCTAATAAATGTGAAAAGAGTTTAAATATAATGCGGTCTCTTTCTGGTGTGAGATGGGGAAGCCACCCATATAGTCAAAAGATATTATATAATGCTATAGTTCGGAGTCACTTCGACTATGGCAGCTTTATATTAGAGCCTTGCAGCAAGCTAGCTCTGGCAAAACTTGACAGAATGCAGGCTAGGGGTCTTCGAATTATAGCTGGTGCCATGAAATCCTCCCCGATAAATGCACTACAGGTGGAATGCCTTGATCCACCACTTTTTCTACGCAGACAATATTTGGCCGATAGATTCTTTTTAAATGTAACCCAATTCCCTTCCCATCCTGTTAACCGAAAAATTAAAGTTTTGTCCAACCTTTCGACTTCCTCCAATTACTGGGCCCATAAAGATTTGCCTCCTCTTGTTAATTCATTTAATAAAGTTAAATCTGTTCCCATCTTTCGCTTTAGTAAAAACCCTATCTTTTGTTTTGAATATGAAACTCTAATTTTTCAACCTTCTATAGTTTTTGACTTGGGAATACATAAAAAATCTCCCCTCGCTAATGCTGAGTTTAATGAAATTATGGATAGAAATTGGTCCGGGTGGATCAAGATATTTACCGATGCCTCTAAATGTTCTGGGGACACAAATGTCGGGTCAGCGGTCTGGGTTCCCCATTGCCGAACTATCTTAAGTTTTAAGTGTCCAGCTCAGTATTCTGTGTTTACCGGAGAGGCTGTTGCTTTATATGAAGCAATATCCTACATAAAATCTCATCAACTTGATAGGACAATTATCTTATCGGATTCCTTGAGCTGTTTACAGGATCTAGTGAAACTGCCTTTTCATTCTAAAGATAACTTCTATCTAACGTTAAAAATTAAGGAGAAACTAAGAGATTGCCAACAGAATAATCTTCAGGTGGTTCTCGCATGGATTCCCAGCCACAGCGGCATTATGGGTAACGAAGTAGTTGATCAATGTGCAAGGGATGCTATTCAGTTGGGAACCAATTCTTATGACAGGAGTTTCAGCCGGGATTTAAGATCCGAGGTTCGACCTCAATTATTTGTGAACTGGAATAATTTGTGGCACAGATCACAACAGACCAAGGGAAGACACTATGGTAGATTGCAGCCAGACCTTCCTTCAAGACCATGGTTTTTTAAAAATAGACACTTTAGTAAGGTCAACACTTCGACAATAATAAGACTGCGCCTGGGTCACTTCTGCTCTCCGGTATTTTTGGCTAAACTTAGAATTAGAGACAGCTCAATATGCGAATGTGGATTGGGCGAAGGCACTTTGGAACATATATTCTTGGAATGTCCCAAAATATGTGTTCCTCTGTATGATCTGTTACCCCGAAACATTAGTCGTCCTATTAATATTAACTTCCTTTTAACCCTGGTTTTCTCCCCCTTATGTAGCATATTGGATTCATTTTTATCCAAAAACAACATAAAATTATGAAGCAACTTCAAAGTCTCCTCAGTAGTCCCTAATATTACTTGTTCTCCCCTTCATACGTACTCCTGTTTCCTGTATTATATACCTACCCGAATAGTTTTGGTTCTTAGTTGGTTTTTGTGTGTGTCGTTCTGTGGTGGTTGGTGTAGTTGTTTTTTTTTTGTTTTGCAGTGGTTGTGGCTGGTGTTTTACCGAACACGGGCAACTTTACCGTACAAGACCAGAGGTCGTTTGGCAGTGTCTTATCCAACCTCGACATTGGCGGAATCATCGCACTGATCGATGGGGCCATTATTATCCCAAAAATTGAATTGAATTGAACAACTGTCAAGTTACCAGTCCAAATCGAACTTAGCAGCATAAAACGCTGGTAAATAGTGATGAATTCTTGTACTCACGCCAATAAATTACGATCGGCCGCTATGTCATAGTTGTCAATAGCTGTGAAGGGCAAATGAAGGCCATTGCTTCTGTATAATATTAAATTAATTACATCAAATAAAAATTAAAAAAGTGCCGGAAGCAATTCAAAAAGCATTATAATCTCGAAACGGTTTTCGATTTACAATACATTGCAAAAAAATAAACAACCCCAATTCTCTTTTACACGTCATTTTTAGGGTTCCGTACCTCAAAAGGAAAAAACGGAACCTTATAGGATCACTTTGTCGTCCGTCTGTCTATCTGTCTGTCTGTCAAGACCCTTTTTCTCCGAAACGCGTGGAGGTAGCGTGCTGAAATTAATATTAAATACTCAAGCCTGCAGTCCGTTAAAGCCGTGAAAAAATCAACTTTCTAAGTCAACGCAATCAAAAGATACAGTCATTAAAAATCCATTTCCATACAAATTGCCGATGTTAAAAAACCTAAAGGGTACTTCCAGATGTCCTAGTAACTTGAAATTTGGTATGAAGGTAGTTCTTATAGCACAACCACTCGGAAAAGTCTCAAAATCTTAAAATTTTATGTCAGTCTGTAGATTTCACAGACCAATATAAGTTGACCCCACACTGCGTACATTTTGCTTAGGAGCTAACACTGGACTTTTTAAAACACTGGGGAAAAGCGTTAAAATATTTCTACCGTACGAAGTTCGACTCGCACTTGGCCGTTTTTTGAGTCTACCAGCGCTTTCGTAAAGACCATGATTGCCAAGAACGACCATAATCTTAGAACCTCTAGTTTCATGGGCACACCCCATCAAGGCGTTAAACTAAGCCACCTAACACAACCCGGATAAGATTAACGCGATCACAGTTACCGACACAGTTTAGATAACTTAAACAACTTAACCGAGCTACATATTTACTTCAGTTAAACTTACCATCAAATTGCAAGAGCGCAAATATTCACATATTTGTTGGTAATAAAACTTTTATAGGCCGGATTTGTTAACCCCAAGGCTAAACAAAGTTATGTAATAAGCTTGTGGGTTATGGGTTGTTATGTGTAGGTATCTGTCTGTCTTTGGCATTGTAGCTTCTAAACGGATAAACCAATTCGGTGTTTTAATAGAACATTACTAAAATTCAAATGGTTCTTAGGTAGATGTCATCAAAATCGGTTTAATGTTTTTGAGACACTGGACTTTGAAATAAAAAAAACAATGAAAGAAGAATTTTAGTTTAGATTTTAATTGCAAGGGAAAGGATATGAAGAAAAAACGCAGACAACTGTCCACGTTGCACCAACTCAATAATTACATAATCTTCATAGCATAATTTAATGTGGTTAACCAAATCAAAATTTGATTCAGTAAGGCAGTTAAATGCTTTTTTACACGTTCTTTTTTTCGAATCTACCAACGTTTTGGGAAAGATCAAGATTGCCAAGTAGAATGTGCCGCAAGAAACTTGGCACAACTTTATTTTTCTAAAAAAAAGTACGAAGCAGCACGACTCTACAAATAAATAACAGCTTTGATTTAATATCCGCATACTTATCTCAAAAACGTCTTAACCGATTTTAAAGAAACTTAAATAAGAACCATTGCGATTAAATTACTTTGTTGTTATAAGTAATAAAACCGCGCCCAAAAATTGTTTTTTACGAGGGTTACATAGCGTTTGTCTGAAAAAAAACCTTTAACCGTTTTCTCGTTTCACCTTTTTTTGTTTGTCCAAATGCGTTTTTTTCTGAAACTGTAAATATTTCAAGATTTTTTTTCCTCCCTTTTATGTCCCGAAAAAATCCTGAAATATTTAGGTACAATTTTACAAAAAAAAACATTCGGACGATAAAACGGTGAAACGAAGCGAAGGTGGAACGGTTTTTCGGAGTTGTGATAGGCTACTGCATAGGATATTATGATGCCACAGGCGGACACTGCCTTTCTCTTTCGTCGTGAGCTAAAAATAAATGCTGGCAAAGCTAGACGTTTCTAGAACAATCATAGCTCGCCAGCCGTTTGATTAATTCCAGAGTAACAGCACTTGCGTACATTGTACAACGTTTTGGCACTTTATAGACGCTGTGTCTTAGAAACTGTAGTGAGAATCACTACAACCTAACCTAATTCTTAGCTCCAATTTTGACACGTTAATATCTCAATGAATAACATGTTCTGGTGTAAGACATGGGTACTCACGGATAGCTGGTCTCCTGATCTAACGAGTGGCAGGCACATTTCAGGCCTGCAATAATCACAGACGCTGTATTTTCAGCGGAAACACCATGTGTTATTGTCGAACTTCAAACTGACATTGCCACTAGAATAAAACGTGCCCAGACACATATCAGGTACCAAATTAACCGCCCAAAGCCACGCTATCGCCCTGTAGTCTCGGTTTTACACGACAAAGCATATTTCAGCAACTTTCAGTCACACAAACGTCAGAAATTTAATTATAACAACAGTAGGTAGTTGTTTTGAGAGAAAAACTTTGACACCTTGTCAGAGCGTTCCGTTTCGCGGAACCTACGTTTCGTTCCATCGCACACTAACCGCGACTCGTTGTACAAGCTCGAAACTTCGTCTTACCACGAATTGTCAGGGACACCCGCCGCGTGCTCGTATACAATTAAAACACGTCTGCGCGTAGCGCCGTGGTAGTTTGTTAAATTTGGAAGTTACTAAGCGGCTGACGAGAGTTTAACATCCCGTCAAACGAAACGCGTTCCTGAATTCCCTGGCCGTGATCTGTCACACTGACAGTCTGGCGGCGATCCCCTTCCTGGGTGGGCGCATGTCACTCGTGCGCGTAATTTGACGTAAAAACGCCGCGTAAATAAGCGCAAACGCGGTACCGCGATGTAATTCCAACCGCCCACGCGTCCGCGTAAGCGCGTCGCACCAGACCCGATGCATTGGCAGGCTGTGAACATTTTTGTGACGTCCTCTGAGACGCAGTGTCAGTAGGGTTTGTGAGGAGTGCGTATATGTGTCGCGGAGTGACGTGTGTGCATCGAGGAGCGCTGCCGTTCTCGCCTTCCCCGTAGGCCTAAGCTAGCTGGCGGCTTAGTGTGCTCGCACTGATGCCAAGGACTTCAAAGCCTTCTAGTTTTTGACGCCGCGCGCCGTGCGCCACCGCGTCCGATCTCCCGCAGGCCTGGGCCAGTGGGCGGCCCAGTGCATTCGTGCTGAAGCCAAGGGTTTGATAGCCGTCCATCATCGACTCCGCGTCTCGCCGAGACAGCGCGAGCCTCTCCCGTAGGACCAGAGTTCCGGCGGGCGGACTCTGTGGCAATTCTGCGACGCCAAGGGTTCCACGCCCGCCCGCGCACCTGCGCGCTGTGCCGCGTCTGCACCACCAGGGGCTACGTCTGACTGTCCCCCGGGCCTCACCTTGCTGTTGCCAGTAGGGTTTGACGGCCTGAGGGTCTCCGAACATACTCGTGCCGGCTACGGCTTCCGTAGCCTGATACGACACACCAACACCGAGGTAGACCGAGGAGTCCCGTAAGTGCACAGACAATTTTTCTTTACCGCTGGCCAGCGCGCGTGTGGACTTTTCACCACGTTATAGATTCAGTGCGCGTCGACCGGTTTAGATAAGGTTTAGTTAGTCCCAAGCGTGCCGGCTTGGCTTATAATTGAATCCTACAATAAATGTCATGTTCAATTAAATTGGCCTTCTTATCATTCTGTCGCTCCCACTAACCACACCAATAGAAGTTAAACCGGCTACGGCTCTTGAAACAAAAGTTCATTAGGAAGCCGCTGTGCCTGTCCGAGCAACCTTCTATTCTTAGATAACCTATATCAGTAGGCTGTAGCGTAGCGAATCAACTCTCCCCAAGTTGGATTGTCAACTTGTCTATCTCCCCGACATTCTATTTTTTTTTCGCATCACTACAAAACTGAATGTTCCGCTTGCGACTAATACCTAGGTTCACTATAATTTTGTTACTTTGAAGAAATATTTTTAATTTACTGCTGTTCGTGGACGCCACTGCTGGACATAGGTCTCCCCCAAGGCTCTCCACTCTGACCGGTCTTGTGCTTTCCGCATCCACCGCGGTCCCGCGATCTTTACGAGGTCGTCGCTCCATCTTGTTGGAGGCCTACCGACAGCTCTGCTCTTCTTGCGGTCCGTGGACGCCATTCGAGAACCTTCTGACCCCATCGGCCATCAGTTCTCCGAGCTATGTGCCCCGCCCACTGCCACTTATTAAGTTTCGCAATACGAACGGGAGACGAGCTGTCGGTAGGCCTCCAATAAGATGGAGCGACGACCTAGTAAAGATCGCGGGATTGCGGTGGATGTCCGCATCCACCGCGGTCCCGCGAATCCGCGGATCCGCGAAGCACAAGACCGGTCTGAGTGGAGAGCCTTGGGGAGGCCTATGTCCAGCAGTGGACGTCTTTCGGCTGGCATGATGATGATGATGACTGTTGTTCAGTTTTTAACCCCTGACACAAAAGAGGGGTGATATAAGTGTGTATCTGTCTGTGGCATCGTAGCTCCCAAACTGATATTTTTTTTTTTATCAAAAGCTACTTTGATCGAGATGGTTCTAAGCTAAGTTTTGTTAAAATCGGTTCACCCGTTTTTAAAATATTGAACTTTGAAATGTCTGGGGTTTTTCAACATTTCTAAGTTGGTTAGGTTAAAATTGTTGTTAATTGCTATTTAAGGCGAAAACAGCACCCAATAACCTTGTGCATATTGGTGGAGTTTACACGCATGTGGGGCTGTCGCAAAAATCTGAACTTAATAAATACCTGTGATCAGATTTGTTTGTTTATTAAATAAAGTAAATGTCCTAGTACCCGACACTGCCCCAATAGTTGGCACTTTCCTTCGTAGTTAAGGTGACAAGCGGTGTCAATTATTGGAGTTAAAGTGTCAAAAAACGGGGCGTTCACCTTGTAACGCTTCAATTTCGTTACGGCTAGCGCCACCTATTGAGACACGTAAGAGTGCTATGGCATCTTGGTTCTCAGCGTCATCTAGCGAGAGCGGGGTCAATCATTATCGACTAATGTAGGGATTTCCTTCAAAAGTCAATATGTATTATTTTGTTTTAATTCTGGTAATGTTAAATAGAAAGTCCTTCCTTTCCTCAAAATTATTCTAATTAATTACAAGGTTTTGTGAAAGTTTGATAATTAGTTTTTGACCCACGAATTCTACATTGTCTATGGACTCCTTAAATAGTAAAGAGCGTAGCTGTTTTGCTGGAAGGTATCGTTATCGAGATTCTTGTCAAGTTTGCTTCCCTGCATTATAAACAAATGATGGCGTGCCACACGTTTATCTTTTTATAAAATTGGGAGTCAATTGGGACACACGGGCTTAAATCAAGGATTTCCCATAACCGTGATAAAAAAAAACAAAAAAAAGTCAGCCAAAGAAAACAGAGGTAGATTTGAAGGTAGACAGGAGTTAAGAGTTGCCACGAAACAATTTTGCACAAGCTTACTTACTCGGAATATGGAAAACAGGGAGGACGCCGTAGGGAAAGCTTCTCCGTAAGCGCAGGCGTCAAGGGAATTAGCAAAATTATTCCCTCGGGATCTGGTGGCGTCGCGTACTAACCTAACCTCGCTTTCGCTAGATGGCGCTGATAACCAAGATGCCATAGCACTCTTACGTGTCTCAATAGGTGGCGCTAGCCGTAACGAAATTGAAGCGTTACAACCTCATACATATTAAGACAGACGCAAGAGGAACACGCCTGACTAACCACATACAACAACACGCTGCAACACGTCCGCGCGACGCAGCCTGCGCTAGAGATGCGACGACTGTCGATTTATGTGTATCTAACTATCGACGGTACTCTGACTCAACCTCGTATATAAACTTTGGCGACATTGAAATAACCACTTTAGGTTCGCGGTCTAGAGTGGTTATTTCAATTTCGTAAAAATTTATATGAGGTTGAATCAGCTATGTTGTGATAAAGATAAAATTCATCGACACCAATAGCAATTTCAACCAACAGGAATAAGCCATCGAATTAAAAGTGAAAACACATTTGTGAATAAAAGAAAGGATCAAAAGAGTAAACGACAACGAAAAAGGAAAAAAGAGGTCTTAGATTAGTCTAGATGGTTTGAGCTATACTATCAAGCAGAGAGCTCACACCTCTGAGTTCTTCGGAACCTAACTGCTATATTACATTTGCATCGCGAAGAACCTGCACACTCTCTTCCATGGTATGTGTGAAGTTCCCGATTCTGCCTGGACCCGCGTGGGTACTATACCTCATATTATTATTATTATTATTTGCCTGATCAGCCCCACTTGACTGCTGAGCAAAGGCTTCCCCCCAATACTTCCACTGCCTCCGGTCTTTAGCAATTAGTGGCCAGACCTTCATGAAGGAGTCCAGTTCATCCCGCCATCGCCATCTAGGTCTGCCGGGTCGCCTCTTCGAGTTTGTGGGACTCCCACTCGGTGGCTACCTTGGCCCACAACTGGTCCGGCATGCGGCAAACATGACCAGTCCAGTCTCACTTTAGCTTAGATGCTCTTTGACCTACGTCTGCAACTTGAGTCATGGCGCGCAGGGCGGTGTTGCGGATTCGGTCCATTAGTTTTACGCCTAGCAAGCTGCGCTCCATGGCCCGCTGACAAATCCCGATTTTGGGCTTCAGAGTGTCCGTCAAAGACCAAGTTTGAGCACCGTAGACCCCATAGACGTAAAAAAAGTCTGGTGTTGATTACTACACGAGAGAAATTAGACAGTCGTGACGTAACACGCGGCGGCGTATGCAAAGTTTTAACCACGTGCCAACCTAGAGTAATCATTAAATCATGACCAACTTAAATAGATTTCCCATACAAATTCCCCACGTACGATTAAATTCCGAACTAACGATTCCAAGTTGTAACGAGGGCAGTAAACTGAAACTAATTTCCCTCGAGCACACAAGCTGATGTGTTATGACGTCATAAAACGAAGTCTGGCGGTTTATGAGTGACGTCACTGTGAATTTTGAACGGTTGTTCACGGTTGTTCATTATCTATCGGGTGGGATGAGTGGATGCTGGCAGTGAAGGAGATTTGTATCGACATATCAAAAGAAATGCTTGACTAATGATATTGCATATAAAAAAGAGTTAGATATGTCATCAGCACGCCGAAAATGAAGCGCAGAAAAGGCTACAATTGTACCGTTTTTAGAGTGTTTGCCCTTAGTCGCTCTCGAATGAGCACTACTTGCGCACAAATGTCAAAATGTTCGGAAGTTTGTGATGTTTTGTGAGCAATGACGTAGGTATATCTTTGCTTATAATATCATTGGCTTGATCAAAGTGATACACCAATGAGCATTTCATATTTTAACACATAATTATCCGTGATGCTTTATTCAAATAAAAAAATATAATGTTCAACTTATAGAGTTGGAAGCTAATTCGATTGAGACTTGTCACATTAAAAACAGCAGTTTTTGAGACAGACTCTTTTTGGTCACTAACAATCATCTCCAGCATATTCACGTCCCACTTCTGGGCACAGGCGTCCTCTTAGTATGGAAGTACACACTTTTCTCACAGTGCTTTCCCTCGACGAAAAGTGCATCATAAACTGGAGACGTAAATACAAATAAATAGGTAGGTACCTAATAATTATTAGAAATTTTTAAATTTCTCTCTCTAGCTCCCTGATCATGTATTTAACACCTTAAACATTTTCAATAGGTAACCAACACATCGATATTTTTATCGATATCTCACGTCAGTTACATTAGAGTAACATCACTATTACAGATTCACGGCACATTCCGTGAACGCAGCACATGTGGGGAATAAATTGTCCGTAAAACACGATTCGGGGTTTTTAGCATAAAATCATATCAGTATTTACTTTACGTGGATTTCGCAGTCACTTTCGCATAAATCTTTTTTACGTTTATTCTCTGGGTTGGACAAGTTTTTCGATTCTTCGACAGTAGGTAAGTGGTATATTTCAGATGCAGCTTCCAGCTACAGGGACACTAGGTACAAGCTTAAATAAAAAAGTGTGTTTGAAAAACACATTTCACCAAATTTTCACTTAACTAACACGTTACAAGTCATGCCAAAAAAGCCCGCACTGCGTGCCCCCTAACTAAATTTACCGTTGTTGCGTAATAAATCAGTGCCCTAAGCACGACTTGTCGAATCCTGCGTTACGTTACGGTTATCGTATCGAGATCGAGAAATCTCATACTAAATTTTAGTTCCAAATACGCTCACGGGCGGGCGCTGTTCCAAACGTCATACAAACTCGTTATAGTTTACTATTCGATTTTACGTGACGCAGGATTCGACAAGTCGTGCTTAGGGCACTGTACTTTTTATTAGGTAGCATCACTAATTTCCCCTCCGGCCGTTTTGGCAACCAAGTTTCGCAACCAGTTGTCGAAAAAGAATGAATAATCTTGTTACGCAACTAGTTGCTTAAAAAGAAATTATATTCGTGTTTCACATCTAGTTGCCAAAGAAGAATAGGTCTCGGATACTTAACCTTCAGGTGCATGATTTAATATTTTTATTAAGAAAAAATATATGTAATGGCTAAACACATTTTAAATACGAGAAAAATAATTTAAATATCCTAGCTCGTTATTTCGTAATATATATTTTTCACTATCACTAGGGAGTGCCAAATATGAAATAATAATAAATCATTTGAAAAAATTGTTAAAATGAAAATTTCGCTTTGGCTCCAACAGATTATCTCTGTAGGCAAACATGGTATGCTGCGTGGTGTTCAAAGTATCAAACTCAAACATTTTGCTAATTTTTAACCCCCGACGAAAAAAGAGGGGTGTTATAAGTTTGACCTGTGTATCTGTGTGTCTGTGTATCTGTGTATCTGTCTCTGATATCATAGCTCTCACACGGATGGACCGATTTCAATGCGGTTTTTTTAATCGAAAGCTAGTTTAATCAAGATGGTTCTTAGCTAAGTCTCATTAAAATCGTTTCACCCGTTTTTGAAATATTGAACTTTGAAATGACAATGTCGGGGGTTTTTCAACTTTTCTAAGTTGGTTATCAAAATAGATCTTAAATCTGGTAAATTTTTAAAGTTACCTCGCTATTCCTTACTGCTTCAAGATGTCCAACTGAGCCTAACTTGCACTCTTCCAGGTGTCGCTTACAAGTCTCATGACACTGCAAAAGTTTCTGGACACTCGAAGTTACTCTCGAAATAGTTACTCGTTTCTGATACTCAGGTATAACTTTTTGGTACCTATGCATTAACAAAGAAGAGATGTGTCATTTCCCATTCAAAATTGTTTCACAATCAATGAATATTATGAAGGGTACACGGAAAGAACATGCAGTCACCGTAGCAACTGTTTGATTTATCGCGTTTTGAAAGTTTGGAACGATGTAATTATCCATATAATATTCGTATCAAATAAAAGGCAAAACAGTCAGTTCAAAGTCAGTTCGTTAAGTCAAGTTACGTATTTATTTCTGTATGTAATTGAGTGGTAACTTATAGTCTATTGAGTGCTCTACATTTTGAGATTAAAATTTCTATAAAAAAAAAGTAACTAGACAGTGTACCCTTCATATTATACATATAAAACTCTTACGTTACTGATGACTGAGTGACTGACAGACAACGAGCAGCCGAAACCCTTGGCACTAGAAGGTTGAATTTTGCATAGAGTTTGCCTTTATGATGTACACAAGCACTGGCTTAATTAGGACGGGTTTGTTGAAATTCCATGGGATAAAGAATAAACGGGATTTCTATATTTATTCGCGTACGAAGTCGCGGGCAAAAGCTAGTACGCTATAAAAGTGCTACCAGACTTCGTGTACAAAACCTTTGCGTACCTAACATTTAAGTAAGTAAGTAAGTAAGTAAGTAAACACTTTATTGTACAAAAAATAGGATAAAACACAAGTTACAACAATAACATTTCAGTACAAAAGCACATTTAACGGTACATTCGGTTTAAGGGTACATTTAACGTTGTTTACGTGAATTATGTACTTAAGAAATAAATTACTTTTTAAACGATCTTAAGAGATAATGACAGGAACACTTGACATCATATTTCGTCGTTAAATTGATTAATATCACAAGAAAATTACGAAAGCTTCAATAAACTTTATGAAAATGGTAAGCGTACTTGTGAATTTAATAAACAAAGAACGCACTTTAATAAATTGGAGCAATTTAATTAAAAATACGTGTTTTGCAGGCATAAAAAAACTGTATCGGGCATTTTTTTTGTAGAAAAAAAAGGAAAGTCAAACGAGCAAATGGGCCATCTGATGTTACTGCTTACATACATCCACAACACAAGAGGGATTCCAGATGCGTTGCCAATCTAGAGAGCTGAGATGGCTATCATACCCTCTACACTGGAACAAAATAGTACATTTCTAACGAATTAAGTCATTAAAGGTAAACAAATATTACCAGGACTCGAGCAATTTTAATTGCCTAGTAAAACTGTTCAATCGCTGTCGTTTTTTTAATGACTTTACCAAGCAATTTGCGATATACATAAATTTACTGCAATGTTTTGAGGGAGATGGATATGATGGATGAATGGTAACACTGCTCCAAAATCATCCACTAATTGCTCCAGATATTAATCACACACACTGACTGACAATTATTTCCAAGAAATTGCCTTTGTAAATGGACCTTAAGTCTAAACCTTTTATAAAAGTTGCCACTGTAGCCATTGACAAAAGAATCTCTCGCTTATGCTACACCATACTCTAACTTACTTAGATAGCCGATAGCCATGTAGTATAGAGAATTTATAAAGAAGAATTCATAAATTAATGGGGCTTGAAAAAAATGTTTAAAATGTGCAAACAGAGCCCTTTCTAATAAATAATCCGAGTGAAATAAAACGGATCACTGACGTACATAAATCGAGTTTAGCCTGACATGTTTCGCATGTGAGCAGCGAATGTGCGTCTCGCTGCCTCTGGGTCGTGCGCTCCCAGAGGAAGGACTATGAATTAGTATCCCCACTTGACCTAAGTATTTAGTGACCCCAGTTTGAAATTTTAAGACGGCCTTTCAGAGCCTGTTGCAGGCAAAATAAATAAACAAGAAGTAGCTATTTGATCTGAAATTTACGTAATTAAGCAACAGAATTAGTTAGCACCGTCGCAGCGCGGTCGCAGCAAAGTTCTCGCTGAGAGAAAGTTCTCGAATAGTGATCGTATGCAAACTAAGTTAGTAATACGCTTAAAACAGTGAAAAGTAAAATCGAATCCAAATCATTGATCTTGCATGGATGTGAAATGCAGATATACCATTATATTGACTGCTCTTTGAGAAATCCCAAGACCATACCTACATAGACATAGTTTTCCAGTTGAAGACTTTGCGAAGTTCTAATCTACTATTAATGCTGTAGGCCGAGCACGAAGTTTTGGAATCCTGCGTAACGTTACGTTATCATATCGAAATCGAGAAACCTCATACTAAATTTTTCTTCCAAATACGCTCACGGGCGGGCGCTGTTCCAAACGTCATACAGATTTCTCGATAACGTTACTAGCTACTCGATTACGTTACGCAGGATTAGACAACTTTGAGCTCGACCCTCTAATGCAAGTGAAATTAAGTCACCTCCCACCTTTTCTGCAATACACGGCTGTGAATGAAAAAATACTCGGGCACTGGCGCGAAAACTGCACCGAGATTGGCTTACTGGCTTTGTGGAGCGATTGTATGCCGTAATACAACCATTCGATTAGAGGTAAACGAAATTTATAGAAAATGGCGTCGACTTCGGAAAGGTAACCGATTTACTTGTGCCTTAAAAGCATTTTCACCCATAACTCAAAAACAGAGGTGTATTATATTTGACGTTTGTTTGTGTTTGTGTATCTGTGTTGAGGCATCGCAGTTGCAAAGGAACTTGGTCCACGCAGTCTTTTAATTTTCTTAATTTTGTATTCAAGTTTTGTTTGTAATCTTCTCTTTGTATATTTGTTTTAGATTATTTTTGTGTATAAATTACTGTAATATAACGTCGGCCTCACATTTCGTATAATGTACTTGATCACCTGTTGGTTCAAAAGGAAGACCAGATCTAGCTGCAAGGCCAGCATCATGCTGAGTTGGGACCAGTTCGTGACAATCTTTATTCGATGTCTTTTGTCCTTGTTACCTCGTATTAATGTCACGAATAAATGTTTTCTTTCTTTCTTTCTTTCAGTTCCTAAAATAATAAACCGATTTGGACTCAGATTATTTTAGCCAAAAACTACGTTAATCGCAACGGTTCTTAGCTTAAGTTTCAATAAAATTGGACTTGAATTTTCCAACTTCCGCTCAAGTTTGAAACACCATTTATTTGCCTTATCAAGTCAAACGCAGTGTGACGACAGGCTATCATTAAAATTTCCCTCCTAATATACCTGATTTAAAATAACCTGAAAATTAATACTAAACATACCCTAAAACTTTTATCCCCACTTTACAACTAAAAACGCCGTATCACGTAGCACATCCCAAACCCAGCTCCGACTATATTTAAATCAGCTAATTTGAAAATTCCATTCACAAACTGTCCGGATTTATTTCAGAAATTCCGAATACCTGAGACGGAAGGAGATTTTTGTCCGGATTCGGGCACACCTCGGAACGTATTTTCATCCTTCCATGAAGTCCAGGGAAAGGAAACTTTGAAGATATAGCGCGAAGCTTCACATTTCTTTGATGTGGTTTGCAAGATCTTGCGGTGAGAAAAGATTTTGTTTCCATCTTGAAAGTGTACTATAACACTTAGTATCCTCGGTTGAATGTCGTGTGGCAAGGGACACTAAGGAACTGTGGTGTTGAGGTATAAATTCAATATATTAGAACTGAATTCGTTTCTAGTTTGGAAGGCTTTATACGTAGCATTTCGAAGTGTAAATATACTAAGTTTGCAAATGGCCATTTGAATTTCATATTTTCAGTTAGTTTTACCGTTTATATTTCAAGAAATGGCAGGTTATTGATTTATTTATGTAGGTATTACATATAACAGTGTTCAAAATTGAAACAGCGAAAGTCAACTTAAAAATAACTTAACGAAAGAGAAGTATTTATTTATTTATTTTGTACTTCCTGTATCTCAATTTTCCACAGTTGATTTCTTAGATACATATCGGAAGAAATTGTTTCTTCTAAAATTTAAAAAGGTACTACTAGCTATTCCTTTTACTTAGGTACGAGTAGGTACGGGTAGGTACTTGTTTTTCCGTCTATAATTATATTTATTTATTTGTTTTAATAGATATCTAGCAAATCTGAGCCCTAATGATAATGTCATTTACTTTGGCACTAAGATGCGGTACAAAACGCAATTTATCACAACAAGCCAACGTGTTGACTAAACGCCTTATGGGTAGTATAACATAACGTACGCGCTCCGCCCCGTGGACATTCTTCATACTGTCAACATTACTATTAAGGTAGCGGGTAACGGGTAGAGAGGTAGCGGGTAACGGGTGGAGGTAGCGGGAGCGGGTAGATATGCCACAGTAACACGTAGGTACCACGGACCAACCACCCTCTGGACACCGCATCTTCTGTAATTTACTTGGAAATTCATTACGAAAAAAGCCGCGGTGAGCGGGCCGGGGGAATTCATGCGTCGTGATTGGTTTATAGCTTGTCATGTTGCTTGTCATCTGGTCGAAAGTGAGCCGCGATTCGAGGCTAGAGAGATTTATAGTGCAAATGAGCATATGCGTTTCGGAAACGTTCGCCCTGACATTTGGTGGCCAGAGGGTGGTTGGTCCGTGGTAGGTACGTAAGTGTTTGGGCTATTGGTTGGATTTTGCTTTTGATGCAGATTCTACATATTAGCGGTAAGAAAAAGTTGGATAATCACTATTCTAGCATTGAATTTTACGGAAGATTACTCACTAGAAATTTAGGTACGATTAACTACCGTAAGACTTAATTATAGTGATATAAACTGATCGCTCACTTCGGACTAATTCGTAGTCTTTCCTCGACGCAGGAATCGGGGGCAATGAAACGTTCACTGCCCACCAAAGCTCCATTGCGAAAGACTAATGCCCTTATTCATAAACGTCACTCAAGCCTCTGTTAGGTAAAATAGGTTTTGTGTTCTTCTTACTCACGAAAATACCAATGCGACAAAAAGGGACAAACGAATTTTAACGACATTTTAGTTAATATAGGTTTATGAATAACAGGGTTTGTATAAACATGACGTCAGCCAAAAGCTTGTCATTGGCTACAGGTGAAGAGAGGATTCGGAGCGATGCTCGCGCGTTTAAGCCGTTCGTAGCGCACAGGTTGGGAGAGATCTTGGAAACTACCAATCCTTCTGATTGCAGGTGGATCCCGACCTCTCTCAACGTCGCCGACGACGCGACAAAGCCGAAAAAACTAAACCTAATCGCTTCTCATCGATGGTTCACTGGCCCGCTATTTCTAACGGAGCCGTCATGCACTTGGCCAACCGAGTGCGTTGCCGTTGAGGAGCCGAACTCACCAGACCCAGAGTTGAAGTCAGACGTGGTGGTCCTGTTCCTCACTACAACACCCTCGAGTTTACTACCGAACCCGACGCGATTTAGCTCTTGGCTGCGATTGCTACGCACCACCGCCCGTGTTATTCAGGGCGCACGACTATTTCGGCTAAAATTATCTCGGCCAATAGATCCAAATTCTAAATTGCACATAGACGGCACCGCATCCCCTCACCAACTGCACGCTGCGGATATAGTGGAAGCAGAAAAATTGGTCATCCGTCTAGCACAGATAGAGAGTTTCCCTGAGGATCTATTAGCCTTGAAATCGTCAAAGCCAGTGCCCAATAATAGTCGCATTAAGAAGCTCGCACCAGTACTAGACAGAGATGGTATGTTAAGACTAGACTCACGTATAAGGTCCGCCCCTGGAGTAAACGACAACATGAAGTCACCAATCATCCTCGACGGCCGTCACCATGTCACTCGACTCTTGATCCTGCATGAACATATCAAAGCGTCACACCAGTTTAATGAGCTCGTTTTAAACGAACTTCGCCAGAGATACTGGATATTAAAAGCGAGAAGCACGATCCGTGGCATAGCAAGCTCCTGCGTACGTTGCCGAAGATGGAAGAATAAGCCCATCCAACCACAGACTGGAGACTTACCACTAGAACGCCTGGACCATCACAAACGGCCGTTCACTCACGTCGGGTTGGATTATTTTGGCCCTATTTTGGTAACAATATATCGACGCAAAGAGAAGCGTTACGTCGCATTGTATACATGCCTAACAACCAGAGCGTTACATCTAGAAGTTGTCAATTCTCTTTCATCCGATGCAGCCATAATGAGCCTCAGACGCTTCATCGCACGCCGAGGATCCCCCACCACCATACTCTCCGATAACGGAACGAATTTTGTCGGGGCCTCGCGTGAGCTACGTTGTCTTCATGACGACTCCGTGAGGGAATATGCCACTAACCACAAAATCAACTGGCGCTTCATCCCACCCGCATCTCCATTCATGGGTGGCACATGGGAAAGACTCGTACGTACAGTGAAAGCAGCTCTCAGATCCTGCCTCACAAATCAAACAATAAAGGAAGACGTCCTGATAACGCTCCTTCTTGAGGCAGAAGCAATCGTCAACTCGAGACCACTTACCTACATTTCATCCTCCCCAGATTCCCCGGAAGCCATAACGCCATTTCATTTCGTCCTTGGCTCCTCATCCGTCGTACCTTGGACCTCATCATTGACTGACGCAGACCTAATCCGGCGGTGCGACTGGCGAAGAACGTTGCGACTCGCAGACCAGTTTTGGGCACGATGGCTTCGCGAATACCTTCCCACGCTCCGACCGAGAGGACCCACAAACATTGCCATGAATCTCGGCGAGGGTGATGTGGTGCTAATCGCCGACCCTACCCTCCCTCGCGGGCTTTGGCCACTAGGAAGGGTAGCGAAGGTTTACCTAGGACCTGACGGAGCGGTCCGCGTAGCAGACGTTCGCACTAGAGGCGGCACGCTGCGCCGACCGGCCCGAAAACTTATTTTACTGGAAGCCGCACCTCAGTCAGTGACCACCAGTTCTTAGTGTTCCACTGGGGGTCCGGAATGTTGGTGACTGGCTGCGGCGCGACCTTTTTATAGTTTTATTTGTCTTTTAATATGCTTTTTTTACGACTCATGTGAGTGGTTTGCTGTCGCTTGATCTGTCGGTCATAAACTAAAATTGTAAACTAATATTATTAAATTCATATCTTTTATCCCGTGTTTCCATCAATTCTCATATAGTCTCCTCATACAGTCCACCATTAGATATCAATTGTATTCGAATGTATGTCATAAGTTAAAGGTACATGGACCATTCACTTATTCCTGTCAAATTACAAATATTAAGGTAAGTCCTACTATACATAGCAACTAGAGCCTCTAGTGTAATTTTTGACAAAATAAAAACAAACGTAAACAAATAAAGTGAAACGTGAATACATAGAAGTTTTTGCTGCTGCCAATGGTCGCTCGGATGGCGCAATGGAGGTCCTGGATTCGAATCCCAGTTCAAGAATTTATTTTTCTGGTATTTCTGTACATTTTTTCAGTTTAAAATTTGAGTAACACGAAAACGTCTCGATCGAGTTCCCGTTAAAGTTTGAATTAGGTACTAGTATTTTGAGCAAATCAGCAGCGCCTCTAGCGGCGCGTATTGGCAACAAACCATTTTCATTGCAGTTAAATAAACGGATCACTCACGTATGTCAGTTGAGTATAGCCCGACATGTTTCGGACTAATCCGTAGTCCTTCCTCTGGGAGTACACGTCACGCGGGTGGCGAGACGTAAACTGCGCGACGCGGTTCTACTCGCGCGGCGACTATGGGAACTATGATTGAGTCTCACGGTAGTTTCATGTTAAAAGTATTTTCATAGTATTCGACTCGTTAACGCAAACGCGTTCGAGACGTATTTTTAGTCGTTTGGATAACACGCAGCTAATAACGCAGCTAATTACTCAAAACACTTGTCTTCCCCACATTCATTGTGAAATCGCTACCCGCTACGCCTATCACCCACCATCCCCGACTATGAAACTACCTATGAAATAAGGGTTTTAACCATTTTTTCCCCCGAAATTCCATTCGCGCCCCGGGAATGCGTATGCGAACTTCCTCTTCGCTTAAACTACTTTTTACACGAATTCTTGGAATACACCAAAGCATTTTAGTTAATTAGTTGAGTAAATTAGTGAGACCGTTATGAAGTTAATTTGTATAATATTTTTCGAGTAATTACGCTGCAGGGAGTTAAGAGAAATATTGTGAGTGTTTTCGTATTTATACCAACTGCGTTCGTGTCGCTCCAAAGTATAGAAGAAATAGTTGTTAATTCTGTCACTTTTGTGGGAAAAAGACGAATACGTTATTGCGTCAATAAGTGATTATCATTGGCAAGAGATACCCCAATTTTACAAATCCTATCCTATCTGTCCTATCTACGTCCCACTGCTGGGCACAGGCCTCCTCTCAGAATGAGAGGGCTTGGGCTATATAGTTCCCACGCGGGCCCAGTGCGGATTGGAAACTTCACACACACCATTGAATTGGTTCGCAAGTGTGTGCAGGTTTCCTCACGATGTTTTCCTTCACCGAAAATCCCATGATAAATTACAAATGTAATTTCGCACATGAATTCCGAAAAACTCAGAGGTGCCAGCCAGGATTTGAACCCACGACACTCTGCTTGAGAGGCCATAGGTCAAACCACTAGGCTATCACGGCTTTTTTTCACAAATCACATCTTTAAAAATACCATTCATCACATCGTCCTTCCAGCAGTGGACGTCTTTCGGCTGACATGATGATGATGATGATGATGATGATGATGATGATGAGAGTGTGCTGGTTTCCTCACGATGTTTTCCTTAAGCCCATGGTCAATTTCAAAGCTGGGGCCGAACCCACGACCCTTGAGATACCACGGGTCAAGCCATCAGGCTACCACAGCTTTAATCCTTAAGAATAACGAAAGGTTTAAACTTTAACCAATTAGGAAGCAGAGGCTGCCAAATGCCACTGGTAACAATCGACTCGGCTAACTTCGGCGCCGCTCGGCAATCTTCGGAAATAGTTCGGGCTTATTAATCTAGATCCGTTTGTGGTTTACTGGAGATACGATTGTGAAAATCTTGGTGTTTCGGGCAAGGATGATTAAAGCAAGAGAACAACCAATGGCTATACCTAGTTCGTTTGTTTCTGCATTATAAAAAAGCTGAACAACAATAACTAGTCCCTTTATTGAAAACTACTTGTAAAAAACAAGTAGGTAACAGCAAGTATCAATAAATAAAAACAACTACATTTAATTATTCATATTACTGTTTTATGAATATTTAAACGAACCGGTTACTTATTTCTTAAAAACGTTTTTGAGTAAAGAAACTTATCAAGATTGTTCACCTTCTTTCTAATGTTGAAAAAAAAAGGTAACTTCATACTGTATATTTCAATGTCGCGTTCCGTTAAAATAATAAGCCTGCTAACTAGTTTCACTATAGTTACAGAGATCTCTTTACCAGTAATTTAAT
This sequence comes from Clepsis dumicolana, assembly GCA_963691665.1. Taxonomy (NCBI): domain Eukaryota; kingdom Metazoa; phylum Arthropoda; class Insecta; order Lepidoptera; family Tortricidae; genus Clepsis; species Clepsis dumicolana. Next base: position 2,659,220 of record OY829514.1, read on the forward strand.
AGAACACAATGCGCCATCTAATATACTCATCAGCAACTCTATTCTGTTTCCCATCTACCCTACGTTACCCTACACTACCTACCCTACCCTACCCTACCTTACACTACTCTACCCTATACCTACACCTACTCCACACTACTCTACCCTACTCCACACTACTCTACCCTACCCTACCCAACCCTACCCTACCTTACACCACTCTACCCTACACCTACTCCACATTACTCTAGTAGTAGTAGTAGTAGTAGTGTAAGGTAGGGTAGAGTCCCTACTCTACCCTACCTTACACTACTCTACCCTGCACCTACACCTACTCCACACTACTTTACCCTACCCTACCCTACCTTACACTACTCTACCCAACACCTACACCTACTCCACATTACTCTACCCTACCCCTTGGTACTTACTCTATCCTACCCCTACTACTGTCATCTTCTCTTTTAATTATCAAGGCTAATAAGTGAAAATCCGGCAAAAATCTGACAGTTAATCCTAATTCTGTCGATCTTCAATTCCTCACGCACGGTGTCGTTAACAAACTTTTTTTAAACGATGTTGCAACTGTTTCCACGACACTCAAAATCTCCGCTCAGTGGTTAGTCGATGAAAGTTCCCGTCAGCCGTGTCAATTCTCGGTCGTGTTAATTCTTTTTTTTTTCTCAAACGAGGTGTGGTATTGTAAACGAGCCAACATTTTTGATATTTCCGTAAACGACAGAAACATGAGATGGTTTAATTTGCCTCATTAGAGTTGGCCATTCCATTTTCACTAAGTTTTGAACCACAAACAGAATTTTGCGATGGAATTGCTTTTCGAGATGCAATCTAAGAGTTTAAGTTTCCTAATTTTAGTGTTTCTACTCAGAAAATAATGGAATCAACATTTTATTGTACCTATGTTATAATTAATAATTTCTTGACAGCAAAACGTTGTAAAATATCCATAAGGAATAATTAATCAAATCAAAAATTCATGCAACATTCAAGCACTTGGTACGTACTCGCAATTTGTCTTATGTAGAGTTCAGATTTTTTTATCATGTAACTACCGTGAGTTATTTCACTAAGAGTTCAGATACATAACCTAACTAATCTTTGTGTCAGTTACTTGCATGACTAATTTGAAATATCTAATAATTACCTACTCGTATAATTACGGAGATCGAGCCACTTTGATTCGAACACGTAAATCCAATTTATTCCCTTTCCCGTGAGAATTTTGAAATATTCTTCTTTAGTACACCTCTATGATACTCTAGGTGTATATGTATGCCAAACTTCAAGTCTCTAGCACCAGTACTTTAAGCTGTGCGTTGTCTGTCCGTCAGGCAGTCACGGTACTGTTTTATAGGTATAGACTAGCTTATGCCCCGCGGCTTTGCCCCCTTGAAATATTTCAAAATGGGCTAGTTCCCTATCCCGTGGGAATTTCGAAAAATCCCTTCTTAGTGCACCTCTAGGATACTCAAGGTAACTGTAATGTTTGCCAAATTTCAAGTCTTTGTACTTCGTTTATTTTAGCATTAGAGAGAAGGTAGCAATCTTGACATGTATTTTTGTTGAAAAACACTTTTTTTTTTAATTATGATGTAACTGTTACGTATAAAACTATAACAATATTAATAATTTAAACTCATTGTTGTTTATTTATTACCTGCTGTTATTCATTTTTAAAGGGCGTTATTCAATAAAAATACACATCAAGATTGTTAACTTCTTTCTAGTGCTAAATAAACGAGGTATAGGTCCAGTAGTTAGGCTGTGCGTTGTCTGTCAGTCAGTCAGTCAGTCAGTCAGTCACGGTACTAGACATAAGATAAGATTAATGTAAGCCACATCCACATTAAGCCGTTATTTATCTAACTATCTCTTTAACAGCCGTCATGAAACGATCCGGCTTCCTCACGACTCTCCCGATACCGATTTGAACGGTAACCGGAAACCAGAGCCGTCTAAAAAAAAAACAACTGTTTTAATTGACGGGGAAGCGAAATGTCGTTTCGTCAGCTGTCAGCGTGTGATGACATCCGAGATGACGTTTTAAACCACTGGGCTTTTTTTTAAGTTTAGACGTAACGGTTATTGAGTTTGACACTAACGACATTCAGATTTCTATTGGAGTAGGTAATTGAGAAAAAAAAATTACATTATAAATATTATAACAAAAGATTTCACTTGTCGCCGTGTTTTTTAATCAAATCTTGCAAGTTAAATTTGGGCAACTTCCAATGGTTGGATTGACTTGAAATTTCATTGAAACTAAAAACAATTAAAACTACTTCAATTAGAAATAAAAATATTTTAATAAAAAAAAAACACTGTTGTGGAATGGTTTGTATTGTTCAATAGATAGACAATAATTTTAGTAGGTATTGTATTATGTTGCATTGTAGCCGGGAAAATTACTGTGACATGAGACGTTTTATCATAATACCTGGTCTCGGTAACGCATCCACTAGGAACCCTCTGGATTGCGGGTGTTTATAAGCAGCGGTGATCATTTCATTACAGACAAATCTTAGCTCAAAGAATCAACAGACTATCCTTTACTAAATAAACAACGAATAGATTATTTCATTTATCTCGTCCATACATAATATTCTACCATATTTATTAAAACACCACTAGAAGTTCATCATAAATAATTTGTAAGACCACATACAAGCTATTCAATATAAATTGCCCAATAAAAATTAAAACATAATCATTGTTAATTGCAAAGCCATAAAAATCTAATTTTACGAAGGAAATTGCTCCAAAACGCAAATATTGGAGCTTATAACGTCCTTTTCTATAAACACACCGAATGCCAAAAAAGCGTAACTCTCCAAACGGTACTAACCAATTTGAATCCTCAATAGGACAGGAAAGGACTATACTCCCTCGGCCGTGAAAGTCATAATTCTCCTTTTAATATCAGTGCGAAGTAATGACAGTAATAAATCATACGGATCGTTAGGCGTCCCCTGGCAGTGTTTGGTTCGATTCCCGGCCGAAATGGCATCATCTGTCAATGGGCAGTGACTTGACACGGTTCTGTAATGGAGTAGCTGTGTATTGTTAGCATTGACAGATATTACACTTTGACGCTTTTACCGAGGGACTGATTTGGTTTTAATGTGAGTAGGTTCGTTGTTTTCGCGATTTTGATTCTGATTCTAGGGCAAAGGATATGCTGTAAGCAAGGCTTCAAGATAAATGTTGAAATGTTAACCCCTAATAAGGCCCCAAGCATGAGCGAAGAGTCTGTTTCAGCTTTATCAAAATGCTTTCGTACGTATTGTCTGTCTGGTGTCAGGCTGTTCTATTGTACAGGTCGCATTATTTCTCAACAGATTAAATCTTATGAGCAGGTTCAATAATTATAAAGTTTTGTCTGTTGGAAATTAAAAAAAAAACTGAAAATGTTCAAAAATAACCAAGCGAGTTCTACAGAGGACCGAGTACGAATATTTGAACACTGCGTAAGGTAAACTTATCGTATCGACATCGAGAAACTTCGTATTAAATTTTAGTACCATATACGCTCACGGCCGGGCGATGTTCCTAACATCGTTAAATTTTTCTCGATGACGTTACTACTCGATTATAATTATTACGCAGGATTCGAATATTCGTGCTTGGGCCTCACCTCACAGAGTCACTAGTCATAGTTTAAATTTTTTGAAGTGAGCCGATCCATTTAGCCGCAATCACAATGGCATTATATCTATACAATGCTATCATCTGCTTTTGTTCTCGTAACCGTCAACCAGTTACTTACAAAAAAAGGTTCGAACTACTTTGCTCGTATATTGAAATTTCAACCTTATTCCATGTTGAGTAGGTTAAAGTGATCTGAGACGAAAACGTCATGTTCAACACTTGTGTATTTTCTAACCACTGTAAACATGACAGGGATGTACTCAAATTAAATAAAGAAAATAAAACTCGAGTTTAGATTTAGACCTCTTTAAACCCACTCAACTGACTCAACAAGGAATAAGGTTGAAATTTCACTAAACAGGCAAAATAGTTCTAACCTTTTGGTAAGTAACTGGAGACCAATAGCTGATAATAGCATTGTATAGATACAATGCCATTTTGTGATTGTTGTTAAGTGGATTGGGTCACTTCCAAAAATTTTAACTATACTAAAAATAGTTAACTCATGATAAAAGCAAAAACATTAAACAACTCCAACAAGAAGTACCCAAGTTCCAAAGACAAGAATAACTTACGTAAGGCACACGACAGTGGAGCTTGCGTTGAATTGTCGAGTTTTCAACTCATAGCCTGGAGACCCCTTATCGGGCTTATTATGATGGCTTTATGCTGTAATGAGGAATTTGAATAAAAGAAATGAAAACCACAAGATTATTTCAAGAGGTTTTGCAGATGGTAGGACCATGTCCGAGGTCCGTCCGGATCGCTACCACAATCTTACTCGCCAATTCTGTTGCTGAGCAGCAGTGCTTGCACTGTTGTGTTCCGGTGTGGAGAGTAAGACAGCCGGTGTAATTACGGGTATAAACATTTCATCTTATATCTCTAGGTTGGCAACGCATCTGCAAACCCCCCGGGGTTGCGGGTGTATATGGGCACTGGTGATCACTTACCATCAGGTGACCCACTTGTTCGTTAGCCTTTCTTGTCGTTTAAAAAAAAACTTTTCACTGAACACCACATAACAAGCAAAACAGAAAAAAGCTCAAAAAAAAAATACAATGGCTAACGTTTGTGAAAAGGGGGCCATATGTTGATTTAAAAAAAAAGGAGAAAAATACGTTCCCGCCCTTTATTTGGCAGAACTAATAAGAAAAATCCCGAATTCCAGTCTCTTCTGATTTTATATATACTAAAAAATGTGTAATAAAAAAAAAATACAATAAGACTGCTATAAATAGATCTGATATTGAATTATTGATGAATGATGGTTCAAAATAAAATAAAATTAAGTAAACTTCTCTAGCTAATGTTATTTGACATTTAGTTACTTTGATTTATGATGTCATTTTGAAAAGCAAAAAAATTCGTAGACGATGATTGTGCTACGTACTGTCTATTTTCATCGTGATGTACATTGTCAAGTTAAAGGCTAACTAGATCTCGCATAGAACTGTCCTCCCAAGAACAGAGACGTCACCCGAGTTACTCTTTACAATATAATTATAATTATTAATAATCTCGTCGAAAATTAATTACAGAACAAAAAGGCAGTCGTGCTTTTATCTTATTTTCCGTAAACATTGTCGGCTGAGTTGCAAAGTTTCGTTAAGTGCCAATTAATTAGGTCTCTGAGTTGTTACATAAATTTTGTCGGGAATCCAACAACGGGAAATATGGGCCTTTGTTCTAAGGGTGAATGCAGTGTTTTCGGAAAGTTGTGAATTTGTTCTTTAAGTTATGGAGTAGAAAGTGTTGTCTCATGAAATATTAAGCGAGGCGGGCGGAAAACGATGGATGGAATGAAAGATAGAGTTTGATTCGGGAGCGGGGATTTGCCAGTTCGTGTCTGCTGGATATTCCTTTGTTTAAATACCTTGCGGCTTTTGCAGGTGGCAGGACCTTGTGCGAGGTCATCATCTTACTCGCTTATCCTGCCGCTAAGCACCAGTGCTTGCACTGTTGTGTTCCGGTGTGGAGAGTAAGACAGCCGGTGTAATTACCGGCACAAGAAGCTTTTCATCTTAGCTCTCTAGGTTGGCAACGCATCTGGAAGTCCTCCGGGGTGCGGGTGTCTATGGGCACTGGTGAGCACTTTTCATCAGGTGACCCACTTACTCGTTTGCCTTCCTCGTCGTACTAAAAAAAGCTATGAAATTTGTAGTGGGAGAGCAATACTGTAGCTATTTGCTGCCATAGGAATATGCCGGCTCATCCTGTGAATTACAACCCTCTTGCAGAAAATTGTGCTATAAGAGCTACCTTCATACCAAATTTCAAGTTTCTAGGACAACTGGAAGTACCCTTTAGCTTTTCGGATTTCGGCAATTTGTATGGAAATAGCCTTTTTGATACATTATCATGATACTCGGGACTTAATCGCGTAAATAACTTTTATATTTAAATTTGAATGTTACTATTTGTAAGCTCGAGTGAGCTAATCAATCTCGAAGCGCTACCATCTAAGCTGGCTCGTAAATAATGAAATTTACTGATTGAGTCTAAAGCATCATTGTTATGCACCAATGACTGATAGGTGTCTAAACTCGAGCCAACTCAGCAGGTCACCATTGAACTTCGGCAGACTGATCGTCGAAAGTTTTATTTGAAAAGGTCTAACATTCGCAGAACCACCCTATTGCATAGTAGAACCACCTTCCTTTGCTGTGGAGCTACTCTTTTGTCTAATGAAACCATCCTTTTCCTTATTGAAACCACCCTTTTGCGCAGTGGATCCACCCTCTTGTGCGTCGGCGGAACCACTCTCTTATGCAGTGGATCCACCCTCTTGTGCGTCGGCGGAACCACTCTCTTATGCAGTGGATCCACCCTCTTGCGCTACGGTGGACCCACTCTTTTGTGTGGCGGAATCAATCTCTTGCTCGATGGAACCAGCTTCACTACCATTACCATTGATCGACCCTAGTTTCGCTTGCCTAGATTTTGCCACAAGTGCCCTCGCTTGTACCGTTGCACTATAATACTTGTCATCAAAAATTTCTCGATCTATGTATTGCTCCTCAGGATCTTCGGCTAAACATTCTATTTGTAATTGAACTTCATCATATTCAAGTGACAATGTTTCCATTTTTGCTAACCGTAACTCAATGTCGTCCCTCTCCGCATCAGGCAACAGCGTGTCAGTAGGATATTTGGAAATGCGTTTGTCAAAGGATGTTAGTTGTGCTTTTACTGAACCACGTTTTCGTATTAGAGTCGATAGCAATTCGCTGGACATTTGTTTCGACTCCGTCATTTTGAAAAAAAAAAACAAAATAAAATTTATATTTGTATGTCGTGCAAACACAAACTACAATTCGAATGTTGTTATAATTTACTTAAGCTTAACTTAAAATAATTGTTTGACAGTTTGTTCAGAATAAGGACACTACATAGATCAGAATAAGTATTCGGTCAGCATACGGACACGATATCAGAATAAGGACACTATCAGAATACGGATGCTATACCAGAATAAGGACACATTCAAATACGGACATGATAAATACTAGAATAATGACACGATCAGAATATGGACATTGGAATTTCGGAAAAATTTGGAATATGAATGAAATGGAATGAACTCACTTTACTGAGCCGCCACCAACCTCACCGCAGAACCCCTTGCCAGCTGGCGCAGCGTTTGAGTACCAGCAGACGGATCGTCCGGGAATCCTGGTAGAGATCGACAATAGGAACGAGAGCAATACTTCACTTGGAGAATCGGGGGTACTTGTGTAGTGTTTTCGTTTGAATCCGGTTCGTCTTGGACCAATTTTATGTCCACGTTTGAAACACATTTGTTGATAATAAAAAATAATAGTTTATTACTCCTTTGCTAATACATTGACATAACTTATTGAGAGCTTTTGTTTCTTTATCTGACAGTAGTAACAATAGACAATTATAAAAACTACATGGCGCAAGGAGGCGGCAACATACGGAACCCTAAAAAACAAAAGCAAAGCTCCAGTTTTCCTCCCTATGTTGCCCTAAAAATAATAAACAATATGACGACTTCGTAACAGTAAAATAGGCGGACGGATTAAAATATTACATTACCATAATTCGGTAGTGCAGCCATTTTGTTTAATAACAACCGGAAATGGTTTATGGGTTCATTTGTAAGGAGGGTTCTGACTGCTGTTTATGAAATATTAGATTGTCGCCTGGCTATGATCTGATTACGATCCGAGTAAGTACACGCCCTAGTTTTTTACGGTTTTGTTAAGTGGAGAGTTTGATTATTTTGACCATCATTGTGTTAGGTTGTCGTTGTCGCAACTCCAACAACAACATAATTAACACCTTAAGACATAATGAAAACGGAATATTGACCCCGATTATCTTATAGATTTGACGAGCTCCCGATTTCGACGCAGTTACATGCATTATGATCACGGGCAAACTGATGAAACGGGTAGATACTTACTACCCGTACGGGTAGATGATGCATATAACTGTGTCGAAATATCGGTAGCTCGTCAAATCTATAAGGTAATCGCGGTCAATATCCCGTTCTCATTATGTCTTATGTAATTAACCGCGAATCATTGAAAACCGTTAATTAACACGTTGTTTAGTAATTTAAGCTCCAACGCGTTCTGATAAAGTTGTTTCGCAAGAACTTTATCGAACGAGATAAGTTTATCTTTTGTTACCGCTCGCGATGATTAGATAGCTAGCTTTTAACAAACTTTTACTTAACTAATGAATGTAAGTTGTTTAGAAACAAGCTTGCTTTGAAGACTTAGAAAAACTAATGCCAAAACCTCACAATGTATTTCGTTCCATGTTGATTCAACGTTGAACCTCAAACCAAGGTTGAACTCCGTTTTCTTCGTTAAGGAATTATACAAGGTGGGAATGAGTAACACGACAGATTTGATGCCTATTCGGCCAAAAATCTGTAATATAGACATTTCCTCATGAGGCTTCATTTTCGAGGCATTAATCCACGAGTTGAAAAATCTCTAGGGTAACAAGTTATTTTGAATGGATAAACTGCAGAGTGCACATCAATGTTTATACATTTGTCAATAACTTGTTCTGCATTTGTGATGCCCATAATAGTAGTGTTAGTTTTTTTTGTTGATTTCCCTAACATATCCACCAACGTCTTTATTCGGAAGTGTGCAGACTTGTTCTTGATAACGTGCTGGTTGTCTTAATTAGCTCTATCACTTTTAAAATGACATCTAAGATCCTCTAACCACTCAATTGCTTTTGGCAACTAGAGTTGCCTGTCAACGCTCATATTTTGTTATAAATAGAGTTCAACTCAAAATTCAAAGCAAGTGAGTGGCTAATGCTGAAAAACAGGTGCGCGGTAAATTATTATTTATTATAATACTTCATACTTGAAGTACTCACTGAAAATAAAACTACTTGCACAAAATAACAGAAAATATGACTAACCTTTTCTTGACTTTTTTTTTATACGACGAGGAAGGCAAACGAGCAAGTGGGTCACCTGATGGTAAGTGATCACCACAGCCCATAGACACCCACAATTCCGTATTACGTGCCATTTTTTTTCTACTTTTCTTTCTTGAGTATAAATTGAAAGTATAATAATGTTTCATTTGTAGTGGGAGAGCCATGCTGTAGCTATTTGCTTCCGTACGAACGGGCCGGCTCGTCCGGGAAAGTACCACCCTCTCGCAGAAAATCGGCGTGACGCAACAGCACCCCTGTTGCGTTTCGTTCGGTCAGTGAGAGTGCCGGAGGCCCCCCCCCCCCTCTTACCTCTATTCCGTTTCCTCCTTAAAGGCCGGCAACGGACTAGGGACTCTCTTGGGGTTGCTGGTTCTCATGGTTGGCGGTGATCGCTTGCTCGTTTGCCTCTCTCTTTCAATTAAACAAAAAAACAAAAATGCTTTTTTTTAGAAACTGTGTGTTGGGTTTATTTCGGGGCCATCGCGTAGAATCCTATAGGTTAGGTTAGGTTTATTTTATAAAAAATCTGAAATGTTTACAGTTTCGAAAAAAAAAGCGTTTCGGGAAATGAAACATTTGGGAAATGAATCAGTTTGGCAAACGCTTTTTGGCAAACATTACAAAGCCGCTTAGGCCACTACAAATTCTTCGTATTAGTTGTAGGTGGGCATTTTCAGAAAACTGTGTACCGTTAACTTTTTTTGAATAACCTAGCAAATTTTGGATTATTTCTGCTCAGAATCACGAGGACTATCTATTTAAATAATAATAAAAAGTGTCCCTAATTTTTTTGTCAGTTTTGTGACGCGTTTTAACATGCATTCTATATGGACCGTCACAAAACTGACTAATAAATTTTCTATGGAAAAATTTAGGACATTTTCGGAAAAAAGGGTACGCAGTTTTTTTGAAAATGCCCAGATATCTCACCGAGTATACTGTGTGGGTGATATCTACCCACCTCTATTTGGCGGTCTCGTCACACGTGGCCAAGTCAGCTAATCATTAGTAATGTGTTTACATGACAGTTAACACGCATCAGGGGTGGTTTTGTGATGGCCAACCGTTTACATATGATGTTATATGTAGTCGTATTTAGTTAAAGGTGCCATGTGGCTACTCTGACAGTTAACGAAACATGACTTTATTATTTTCCTAATCTGAGAGGCATTTAACGGAATAGATTAGATTACATTAAATTAATTTATTGCTTAATGAAAATCATAGTACATTTTTATATGTCAAAAAATATAAGGAATTCACAAAAAGATCGTCGAGAAAAAATAAAAATAAAATAAAAGTTAATGTAAGATGCAATCAAATAATATGTCAATGCAATTCAAACCAAGTTATTTAAAAGTCAATAAGTATGTATACAAAATTAATCTCATAGAGAGTCAGAAAAAAAGAAAAAATCAATAATAGCAAATAAAATAAAATAAAATAAAACAATATGGTACAAAAATGGTACAGAAAATAAAAATATAATCATAAGTCAATGCTTAACACTAATATACTATCATGATACTCTTTGACGAAGTATGATTTTGATGACTTTGTATATTCATCATTCTACTCGAGCGGCCTATGGGTCAGATATACGCAGCGCGCATACAACGTCCTGCGTGTGCAATACAATAATGTCTTCAGGATGCTACTGGGGTTACCCCGTTTCTGCAGCGCCTCCACCATGTTCGCGGAGACAGGGGTAGACGGCTTTCATGCCTTAATGCGAAAAAAGGCTGCTTCACTTCTTCACAGAGTTAGAGGTGGCACCAATAGCATTCTGATGACTATATCAGAAAAGCCAGATTGCCCTATACAGAGACATTGGTTTGCCATCTGTACAGGGCAAGCATATTAATAGTATACCTTAATAATAAATAAATAAATAAATATCATGGGACAAATTGACACCAATTGACCTAGTCCCAAACTAGGCAAAGCCTGTACTATGGGTACTAGACAACGGATAAACATACTTATGTAGATAAATACATACCTAAATACATATTAAACATCCAAGACTCGAGAACAAACATTCGTATTCATCATACAAATATCTGCCCCGACTGGGATTCGAACCCGGGACCTCAAGCTTCATAGTCAGGGTCGCTAACCACTAGGCCATCCGGTCGTTATTAATAATAATAAAATAATCTAATTTATAATTCTAACAAGTATAATAATGATTTCGATGTTTTTAAATTAAACTAACAAGTAGTTGTAGGAGTGTAATAAACTAACATTATATGGATCTATGATCTGAAATAATTGATTTTCATTTTTTAATTTTATTTTATTTATATTGATGGGTAAAATTTAAGGAAAGATAGAAAGAGGTTGACCTAGGCGAAGCTAGAAGCTATGGACCAGATAAAGGTGAAGGCCGGTATTGTGTTATATCAGGAGGTCCAAGGAGTAGCCTTATAGGAGATATGATTGGAAGACACTCCACCGACAAGAGTGTAACTCTTAGGTTTGATGATGATGACGTTGATGATATTCTTGCCACTGCTACTACTACTGTTTTAGATGTGGACCAAGATGCAAAGAGATAAGAAGAGACTGGAGGCGTTCGAGAGGTACTGGCGAAGCCACCAATAAGAGGGTCTTGGAAAGAGTCGGGGAGGGAAGAAATATTTTAAACATGGTAGATAGAGACTAGTTTGAAAGACATTTAACGAAATTCAACTTTGTGCCATTTTGCGTCCTTTCAAAGTGATGGAATCAGTGAAGGACGCACTGAGCGACAAGCGACAAAATGGGGCGCATGCTAGCCCCCCTGGACTGAGATGTCAGATGTCAGATGTTAGACGTTAAACATTGGTGAATTATATGATTTAGGTATGCAGGGGTAGTTTGGAGTCGAAAGGACGAGGTTGGTATGAAAATTTCACGTGTCCAAATAATGCTGTAATGCGCGTGAGGCTGCAGATTTTTTTTAACTTACCCGTTATAGAGTCCCACTGCTGAACAAAGGCCCTTCTCTGACCTGCACAAATCTGTCAATTATTAGGTATAGTCGTTATATTGTTTTAGTCCACGCAAATTCCTAAGAATGGAAGAAAGTCGATTAAAATTTTAAATAATGTTAATAATATCATGCGGGTTGGCTACAAATTAACAATGATTAATTATTGTCTAATGTTGCAGTGTTTTGTAGACAAGCCAATAATAGTAGATTGCTGTACGAAGCTGACAGTTTTGGTGATCGCCGACGAAAATTGTATTACAATGACTAAGCAGCGGCGATATTTACAATAGGGCCGTTCCGAACTCAACCAGAGAAATTCAACATACAATGACAATGCAAAGAAAAATCCGTTAAGCAGCTGGGTTTTTTTTTCAACCAGAGAAGCTTAAATAACAATTTAAAATCGGCCAAGAGCGAGTCGGATTCGCGCATCAAAGGTTTCGAGCCATCATCTAATAATATTTTTGCTGCTTTACTTACATTTACAATCCTTTTAATGGACAGGCGGACAGCGCCATATCTCTTATCCGATAGTAGAGCTAATGTTATTTTCAATAACTCCTGAAAACTTTGCTATTTAAAGACATTATTTTATTTTCTCTAATCTTTACATTCCTGAACGTCTATTCTACATATTATAATAATTTTCGATTTTTCTCTTCGACAACTTTGGGGACCAGGATTATGTCACCCCATTTAACCCCACTTTGCAATTTAAGACCGTTCAAACCCTGTTTGCAATAAAAAAAACATCTTTAATTATATTCTGTTTCCAAAATACTTTGGTAAGCATTTTTGCGTAGTGTTATGTTTAGTTCATATTAACAAATGCCCACAGAGATGGATGCACGCAGGCACCTGAACCACCGGAGCACCAGAGAGAACGAGAGAGCTTCAGATACCAGAGAACGATCAGCGACAACGTAGCGGACCAAGAAGATGGCGGGACTTCTTTAACTCATATGCTGTAGACTGCCTGACGTTGCATCAGACTGAAAGTTGAGGAGATCAGGAGAGGCCCTTTTCCCACAGATGAACACTAAAGGCTTTCAAGCTGATGAAAAAAAAAAGGAAACAAACACTTAATCCCCGACAAAAAAGAGGGATGTTATAAGTTTGGCCTGTGTATCTGTGTGTCTCTGATTCTGTCTGTGCCATCATAGCTCCTAAACGGATGGACCGATTTCGATGCGGTTTTTTAAATCGAAAGCTAGTTTAATCGAAGTGTTTCTTAGCTAAATTTCCTTAAAATCGGTTCACCCGTTTTTGAAATATTGAACTTTGAAATGACAATGTCGGGGGTTTTCCAACTTTTCTAATCATCTTAGTAGAGAACGGCACGAACCGAACTATGACACTAACCATCACACTCTTTTTTAGGGCGCGTCTGCACTGACGTATCGCCTTATCCATCATCCGAGTGATATATGCCTTTGTTTTAGTTGATTACCCGTGTGCACACGCCCTTAGCGCTTAAGTAATGAAATGTAATTAATTTGTGACAGTAGTTAATTTGACGCTTTAGTCTTAGTTTGTGTTTTATGAGAGTTACCCGAGTTGAAATTAAAAAGTTTAAAATTACTCGCAATATTTTGGTTATATTAATCTGTTATGGTTATGTTATTGTAACGTGATCCTGAAAATCCCGATGTTCAAATAAACTTTCTTTAATATGTTTGTATGAAAAATATGATCTAATAAGCAAAAAGCTGAGAACGTGAAATCGCGAGTTATCTTAAAAATACAATCGACCAAAACTGACGCGAAAAACTTTTCCTATTATTTAAGCGAAGACAGAATCTCAAAACAACTCGTATTAATTTCAACATTAATCGGAATTTGAACTCTAACTTGAAAATATTAAAGTTGAAAATTAAAATTACGTCGAAGTGTAAATAAGTCCTTTTCAAAAATTGACTCCACAAGGTACACTTTTATTTAACTTCTTAATCCCCTGTCTCGTTGTCTACTGACGTCTTCTTGGCCCCAAGAATGCCCGAAACATCATATTTGACTAAAATAATACTCCACTCGGAGCCAAAGGCACTCACGGGATTAGGCGGATCCCGAACTTTAGTCATTTAACAGGCTATTTCAAGAAATTAAAAAGCTATCCACCATCTTTGGACAGATTTTTATGCTGTCACCCGTTTAGTTGAAAAGAATGACGGTCTTATTAAAACGTGTGTATGGAGTTTTTAACTTTGGCTTGGCAATGCGCAAGGGAATTACCGCTTTAAGGGGCTTCCCTGAGCCAGACGCTGAAATGGCTGATTTTTAGAGCCATTCTGTACATTATTTAAAAGATAAAAACAAAATATTATAAATACATTAAGTATCTTTAACATCTTAACTTGTTTTCGGTTATTTTTTTTTTTTCGTATTTAATATTTAAGATGATATAAATATTTTGTTACTACATCATAAGCATTAATTTACTTTGACTTGTGACATACACCAATGTATAGAGAATTTAATAGGCTAGGATTTCTATGTTTAAATACTTAAGGCGATACTTTAGGGGGCGGAGTTTATTCACTCAAGCGAGACAACGCTATCCAGAAACGCGTGTGTCGATAGAGAGAGGGCTAGACAAAATGAGCTCGAAACGCCATGGCGTAAGCGCCAAAGCGTTTGAAATTGCCTCGGGTGAGAAACTAAAGTATCGATTTGATTTTTGTGTAACCAAAATAAAGAACCAATAAATGCCGAAAGTCAAGAACACGAATTAAAGAGAAGTTTAAATTCTCATACAAATTTGTTGCCATATTATTTAGGCAATTTATGTCAAAAATGTGATAGTTACGAAGAAAATGGCGCCCTAACCTAATACTAAATCGTACTGACGTAAAACGAGCGAGAAGTCCAGGTCCTACTCATTCCGAAGTTTAGTATTTTAGTACCTAAGTAAGTTTAGTTTTTCTGTTTACCGGTTTATTGTTTTTCATTTCATTTATTGATCCAACAAACCTCAGCTTGAGATGTCCATACGTCACAGCATACCACGTGCTTTTTAATAATTCCGCTGCTAATCAAAAACCTAATTACTTTAAAAGTACAGGAAGAACCTCGTCAAAGTATATTCAGTGATGTTATGTTACAAATATTAACATAATAGTAAAGTTTGGTAGTGCAACTAACACGCCTGGTTAACACAGCTATTTTAGTAAACAGCGGGAACACTCTGATGTTAAAGACGCCAAGTCTTTCAAGCAATCTAGTAAAGCATGAAGAATAAAGGATCTAATCTTTTCTAATCGACACACCTTTTAATTTCGTTTGGGCGTCTAAGTGTACCTAACTCTAAAAAATAACTGTCTTAATGAAGATGTGGGATGTTTTACCCCCCTCTCGCAGAAAATCGGCGTGAAGCAACAGCACTCCTGTTGCGTTTCGTTCGGTCAGTGAGAGTGCCGGAGGTCCGATCCCCCCCCCCCCCCTCTTACCTCTATTCCGTTTCCTCCTTAAAGGCCGGCAACGGACTAGAGACTCTCTTGGGGTTGCTGGTTCTCACGGGTGGTGGTGATCGCTTACCATCAGGTGACCCGCTTGCTCGTTTGAAAGAAAGAAAGAAGAAAACCATTTGCCATTTTGCTGAGTTCGCCTCCCTCTTTCAATAAAAATTCCTAATAAATAAAAAAAATCGCTTCTGTAAAACAAAATAATGTACTGCCAGAAAAATCCTCTTGATATTTTGTTGTGTTAAGTATGCTTTTCTGCCATGCTCGTAGTCTCGTACTGATAGGCACACGTGAAACAAAAAAAAGTTACCCGATGGGATGATGGGAACAGAATGGCTAGCACCACTGGCCGCGACTTTGTTTGTCGCGCGAGATTATATTGCCTGTCCCGTTGCAGTCTGAGCGACAGAAAAGGACGGGCAGTTGTTCTCGCGCGAGATAGAGGTCGCGCTGTGAGTTGTGCCAGACCTACAGACAAGCTTTCAAGGACTTTATCAGCATGACTGTGGTGACCTATCATGGTCTTAAAAAAACTCATTTTCTGTAACAAACAAGTTAGTACTTAATTATCCGGTAAAATTCCATTTACGTTTTTTAATTTGTCTGAGCTAACTGTAACTCTCTGTGTTTATTTGGTGAACGTGGCACGATGTTAAACGTTACAAGGAAAGTTTGAAGAAGGTTCGCAGTGGGTTCGCAAACTGCTTATTTAGCGATACCGAGCGGAATGTTGCCAACATTATTAACTGAATACACTTGTATGTTTCAGTAGTTATTTTTAAAAGTTTCGCGTCTGGTATATCGCAGCTACGTTACTCAGAAAGGGTTGACGACTTTTCCGGTAACTGTAATTAGTTAACAAGCAGCGATTGAATGGTTCTTGGATGGTAATGAAAGTTTTCATTTTGCTTGTTTCAGTGATATAAAAAAGTCGTATAAAAAAACGGGAAATCAATCAATTTGGCAAACGTATTTTGGCAAACATTAATAAAACAATGGTAATGCTTTTGCCATCCCCGTCTGATGTTACGGGTGTCAATGGACAGCGGTGATGACTTCACTTAGAGCAGGAAAGGGATGGAGATGTTAACGCGCGATTTCCCCTCTGCCAAAACTCTAACATTAAGTCTGACCAAAATGATCAGGGTCTGTTGAGTGTGTGCGTGTTTGTGGCATTTGTGTGACAGTTTTGCTTTAGTGTGAGTTTGTAAGAACGTAACAAAATTTTACATGAGCGCAGATGTGTGCTGTACGTGTGTGTTCCTCGTCCATAGATAAGCCAAAGGTGTCTGTATGCTTTATGTTCTCATGCTAATTTTCCTATACGCACTTTGCTGACGTACAAATTAACCACACCTTCCAGACTATTTCGATGTGATTGGAGAGCGCAGCTTGACGCGAAGCGCATTCAGCATGAAAGATACTTCAACACTGTTATACTAGTTTTCCATTAGTTATTTTTTAATCTCGAAAGACGCTACCAAATCTGCTAATTAAAACTTGAAATTTAATGAAAATAGCGCCAACTTCAACGGCAAAAGGAACTTTTGAATAATGTTTAAAGTTAGCCTAGTAGCGGATATTGCTTGGCGTGTTTTTTGGTCTATTAATTAATTATGAGCAGAAGGAATTAGCGAGAAGTCCTTAATGCAAACGTGGGATAATTTGAGTTTAATTAGTAAGAACTATTTTTTAAGGTAGAGGCGACAGCGATTTCGCTAAAACAAACGTCTTGCATCATGATCCCAATTGGAACATTTTTTGTATTTTTATTGTTTTCCCGTGAATGTCAATTATACATTTAATAAACTCACTTAAACATGAATACACAGAAAAATGACAACAGTGTTAGATGAACCCGGATCCTCGACACTCCGGGTCGCATGCCATACCCTTATAATTTGTTATATTTGGAAATGTGAAAATCAGAGCAGTAGTGCATTAGTGAATTTAAAAGGAAAACTATTCGAGATAATCAGGCTTTACAGGGTTGGGAGTAATAGTTAATTATGTGTGTGTCTATGTCAGTAACCGATATAAATTGACCTCACGCTGCTTTGGAGTAGGGCTCTGCTAACTTTCGTTTCGAATAGGTGTGATGAAAATACCTTTCAATTAGGTATATATGCCAGGGCTTTTTCGTAATGGCTTAGGAACCCTATCCTGGGCGTGTCCGACACGCTCTTGCCCGGTTTTTATACAAATGTCAACTCGCACGCAAGAGTTGACGCAACACCAATCCGAGCTAAGTGGCCGGTCTTGTATCCCAATTCCCGGGATTTATTATAGCGCGATAAATTCCCGGGGCCCTTTTCTGGGCCATTAAATATCCCGAAAATCATCTTAGGGCACACCGCGGAACAGTCATACAGTGAGCTTTTATTTTTATTTCATTGTTTCGTTATGATCATGAGTAATGAGGTTTAAATGGCGCGGACCTTTCGGATTATATAGTTTTCGTGTTTAGAATAAAACAAAAACAGAACCCCCATTATGGGCAGTGTGGACGTCTAGCACGCGCGTCATTCTCTCATTTGTGGCTCGACTCAGTCCCTTTCTTGGCGATTGAATCAGTGAAGGACGCACTGAACGACAAGGGACAACATGACGTCTGTGCATCACTTTTCTAGGCAACCTCCGGGAATTTGGGATTAAACTTTATAGTGCATTGTCTAACTAAAACTTTACCGTCATAAAAGGAGTACTGGATTTGAGATACTTTGCTAATTTCACGTTTTCAGTTTGTTTTTATAGTAAACTTTTCAATTTAGAAATTTTGCGGTGGAGTTTTTGTTCTATTGCGGATAGGTAAGTCGAAGCTTTATACGCGTAGGTAGCTCTATTTAACTAATATAATATTAACAATACGTATTAATCTAGAATTTATATGTCCCACTGCTAGACGCGAGCCTACTTACCCCATTATATACGCCCATAGAACCTACTCAGTTATAGGATATGATTATGACATACGCCTCTACAATAAACTTAATAATAATAATAATAATAAAAAAAAATAAATAAATAAAAAAACCGCTGACATTGACAATGTCGGGTCTCGTATTTTATATTGCATTTTAATATTTACTTACAACAAAATGCCGCCTAAAATCACCAATGAGGCAACAAAAGTATGAATTTACGGCCAAGAAATAAAACAGCGGTCCCCAGCGCACGCCCAACACCACCGCCCGCTTCATCGAGCTCCTCGCCATCGCCGTCTGACGATGCATTCGCAACCGCGGCCGACACCAGCGAGTCGAGCGATGAAAGCGGGCCGCCGGCCCCGCTGCCGCGACCACCTGCGCGGCGAGGCCGCCCACCGCTGCCGGCACGCTTGGAGTCTGCGGGGCAACCTGCCTCGAGACCGGCTCCCGCTGTCGGCGGTGTAGTGCGCCGCATGCGATGGTCGAATGCGATGAACGAAAACTGCATGCGCGCCTACTATGGGGCTACAGAGGGAGGAACCAATCTATCCGGGTACTGTGCCCGGATGCTTCCTCTGTTTCAGGCGCTTGAACCGACCATCACCGTGACTGCGCAGCGGCTATCGAATCAAGTGCGGGTCATCCGGCGCAACAACATGCTGGATGACTTGACACTTGATAGACTGCGACTGGAAGTGCTCTCTGCCCGTGCGGCTTCCACCTCGACGCGGGACCCTCCCGCCACATCACCGGCCCCGGTGCCCGCACTCGACCTGACACCGGGGGTGGCGCGGGTCGGTCCCCGTGCCGACGAGGATGACTGTACGGATCATTCAGTGAGTACCCAGACCAATGAGCAACTGAGGAGGGCTCTGGAGGAGGCGATAACGCAGTATCGCTTCACACGCGATTCTAGGCCACGATTACCGCGCTTGCCCACGAATAGGCGTAATCTAGCGCTAATGGGAGCCCTTGACGCTTTACTAGACCCGTACATACGGGCTAGCGAAGATTTAACTGATACACACTCAATCATGTACTGCGGGGCCATCGCAGCGTGCCGTGTTGCTCGTATCAAGTTTCCGGACGCTGATCGTGCACCTAGGACCGCTGATGGTGTCCCTACATGGCAAGTGCGGATTGAGCGGCGTATCGGCTCGTTTCGGACTCTCATTGCAAAGCTGATCTGTTTCAGGGGGGGCAATAGCCGCCCCCGAGTCATGCGCTTTGTGAACCAGGCCTTCGCGGGGACTGGTATCAGGCCCTGTGATTATATGACCTGTGTCACGGAGCGCATTGACTTTCTGAAGCAGAAAGTCTATGCGTGGGCAAGCCGTATTCGTCGCTACAGAGAGCGTGTGGACCGATTCCAGCAGAATCGCCTTTTCCAGAGTGACCAAAGGAAGGTATATCGGAAGTGGGAGGGAACCGACCAGTGTGTGTCTGTCGGACAACTGCCGGATGCTACTGCTATGATTAACTTCTGGCGTAGTATCTGGTCGGCACCCGTCGAACACACCGAGGGCGAATGGATGAATGTTGTTGAACGTGAGTGTGAGTCTATCGAACCTATGGACGCTGTTACCATCAGCCCCGAGGACGTTAGTTGTGCTATCCGAACGACCCAGAACTGGAAAAGTCCTGGTCCGGATGGATTGCACAACTTCTGGCTGAAGCGGTTTCGATGCTCACACGAACGTTTGGCAACTCAATTCCAGCAAGCCCTCGAGCTCGATTCCCTACCACCTCTTTTAACAACTGGTATCACCTTCCTGCTCTATAAGTCCGGTAGTACCACGGAAGCGAAAAACTACAGACCCATCACGTGTTTACCCACACTGTACAAACTCCTTACATCCATTTTGAGAGCAAAAATTAACGCGCACATCGTTGCAAACAACATCTTGGCCCCCGCTCAAAATGGATGCAGGGTTGGGTCCCGTGGTACTAAAGAGCTCCTCCTCATAGACATGACCATTTGCCAACGAGTCCGGCAGAATAGAGGGACCCTCTCCGCTGCCTGGATTGACTACAAGAAAGCCTATGATTCGGTGCCTCACTCATGGCTAAGGAGGATCTTAGAGCTGTATAAAGTTGATGCAACTTTAAGAACCTTCTTAAGCACGTGCATGGGGCAGTGGATCACAGTCCTTCGTCAACCGGGAGGTAGCGATGGCCCCTCTGGTCCGCAGGACTTTATAAGGATTGAACGAGGGATCTTCCAGGGTGACAGTCTAAGTCCATTATGGTTCTGCCTAGCACTGAATCCGCTCAGTACTCTGCTGACGGATTCAGGACTAGGTTGTCGGCTCCGGAGAGGGGGTGAGGTCATTTCTCATCTACTTTATATGGATGACCTTAAGCTATTTGCACCAAACAACAAGAACTTGTTGGAGTTACTGAAAACAACAGAAGTCTTCAGTAATGCCATCAAAATGGAGTTTGGTGTAGACAAGTGTGCAGTCATACATGTACAGCGGGGAAAAGTTGTAAATTCACCGAATTTACAACTTTCTGAGACAATGTCCCTCAGATCTGTCTCCGAAACTGAAACCTATAAATATCTTGGTATGTCACAGTCCTTGGGTATTGAAGGTAGGGATATCAAACAGACGGTGAGGGAGCGATTCTTTGGCCGCCTGGCAAAAGTACTCAATAGTCTTTTGTCGGGTGGCAACAAGGTGCGCGCCTTCAACTCCTGGGTGATGCCCCTGCTCATATACTCCTTTGGCATACTAAGATGGAATCAGACTGAGCTGAATGCCCTGGATCGAAGGGTTCGTTCATTGCTCACTGCGCATCGCATGCTACACCTGCGCTCGTCTGTTATGAGACTGTACATTCCACGGAAATGTGGAGGTCGTGGTTTTTTAAATGCCCAGGACCTCCACAACCGTGAGGTGTGCAGTCTTAGGGAATTTTTCCTGAACAACGAGTGTGGGATGCATCGCGATGTAGTGGCGGTGGACAAATCCTTCACTCCTCTCGCCTTGGCAAAAGAGAACTGGCGCAGACCTAAGGTATGGAGCACCGAGGACCGCAAGACTGAATGGGAGAGTAAGGAGCTACACGGGCGGTTCTATAAGGCCCTCATGGGGCCCGATGTAGACCTCCTCGCGTCGGTGAACTGGCTACGCTTCGGGGACCTCTTCGGGGAAACCGAAGGTTTTGCCTGTGCAATTGCGGACGAAGTTATCATGACTAATAACTACCGTAGGTATATCCTGAAGGACGGTACGGTCGACATCTGTCGGGCATGCCGCCGTCCCGGGGAGTCACTCAGGCATATTATCTCTGGCTGTTCTAGTCTTGCTAACGGCGAGTACTTGCACAGACATAACCTTGTAGCCAGGATTATTCACCAGCAACTTGCTCTTTCATTCGGTCTTGTGGACTTCGAAGTGCCGTACTATAAGTACACACCTGCACCAGTTCTTGAAAATGGTCGTGTCACGCTCTACTGGGATCGATCTATCATCACGGACAGGACTATTGTCGCCAATAAACCTGATATCGTGCTGATAGATCGATCGAAGCGCCAGGCAGTGCTCGTCGACATCACGATCCCCCATGACGTGAACCTCGTGAAGGCCGAGAAGGACAAAGTCAGCAAGTACCTTGACTTGGCTCACGAGGTTACCGCCATGTGGCCTGTTGATTCGACGATCACTGTCCCGATAGTCGTTTCGGCGAACGGTCTAATAGCGAAGAGCCTTGACCATCACCTTAAAAGGCTCTCGTTAGATGGTTGGGTCAAGGGTCAGATACAGAAGGCGGTACTCCTGGACACGGCTCGGATAGTCAGGAGGTTCCTCTCTCTGTCGCCCTGACCACCGGTAGCTTAGGCCCCGCCTCGCTGCCGGTGGCACCCTAGGTTAGGTTTTTATAATGTTTTTATATTTTGTATTAATGTTGTTTTATTACTTTTTATATGAATATTGTGAAAACCTAGCCTAAGATTATAATAAATATACGGGAATAATAATAATAAATAAGACAACATTTCATATTTTTGAGAGTATAATTTGATTATTTGTCTGCAATCTACTTTGAAAGAGGAGCAAACCTACGATTTTCAATTTTCATTAGGATTTGTAATTAATTTATTAAAAGGTACTTATTCCAAAAGGACGTAACTCCGAAACTACGCTAGGATGGATCAATTGCCTTTGTCTTGTCACGATCAAAAAAACAAAACCTAAGATGTCAAATCTGACATTGTCAAACACAATGTGTGTTATGTCAAATTATTGTCGTGCTTGTGGTTTGTTAGAAAAAGGCAAAGGTATTACACCCATTCTTGCGTAGTTTTGGTAGAATTGGTAATTTTATTTTATTCTCTTTATTCGGGAATCATAAGGTTAAAAAACTTGACCGTACGGTACCTATCATTTATCCCTTTTCTCATAGGAGCATAAAACTTACCCTGAATGAACAATGGGACTTGTCCCATACAATCGCGGTGTGGTCACCGAGTCCCTAATAGTGGGGGATTTACGGGCACCCTATAAATCAGTAAGGGATGGATTTAGTATGCACATAAATAGCTTATGAGGATGTACAGACGGTATTCTATTATTCATTAATGGTAATTTTATGAAATCCATAAAAAGACGAGAGAAATTCTTACGATGCCTTTATGTTGGCACTTTCATGAAACTATATTTCAGTGTTTTTTCAACACCTATTTATATATTACAATATATTATATGTATTGATATCAATAAATAGACTCATAGTGAAATAAACAGATTTTTATGTCAGTTTAGTATGTTTTATATTACTAAAGTATACCCGTATGTTTCGGTCTAATTCGTAGTTCTTCCCCGGGAGCACACGCCTCAGCGGTAGAGAAACATGTTACTCGACTGACATGCATGAGTGATTCAATAATTTCACTAATTAGTATGATTAAATCTCAGTGTAGTCTCGTGTTAAAAATGAACTCGTAAATAACCTAACCAAATTAAAATTAAAAACAGAAACCCGACTGCAATTCTGGGAAACAATGTACCCTACGTCACTTCTACAACTGAGATAGATCCAATGACACCTTATACGTTGAAATCCGTCATGTGGTTTAGGCTGTAGCGCGTGCCAAAAAATTAGATATACGATATAATATATACATACCACGGACCAACCACACTTTGGACACCACATCTTCTATAATTTACTTGGAAAGTCATTACGAAAAAAACCGCGGCAAGCGGGCCGGGGGAATGCGTCGTGATTGGTTCATAGCTTGTCATCTCGCTTGTCATCTGATTGAAAGTGAGCCGCGATTCGAGGCTAGAGAGATTTATAGGTGCAAATGAGCACATGCGTTTCAGAAATGTTCGCCCTGACATTTGGTGTCCAGAGGGGGGTTGGTCCGTGATACAACGCTCAAAAAACATAACACTCTTTGGGCAGTCGCGTAAAAAGGGCCACATTGGAACTCAAAATACTGGCGTGGAGGTTAACGGTAATAAAACGATATGAACGCAATTTAGAAGCAACTTAAATTTTCGAAACAAATCAGTGTTTAGGTATTGAGTTCCGATGTGGTCGATCTCATCGATCTATTATCTAATGTTTTAGGACAACTAAAGCATGTAGGTTTAAAAACGAAAGGTTTTGTAAACCATAGAGCTCGTGAACTGACAAACGACCCCTCACGAATTATTCTGTCACATTTTTTCGTAGGAATGGAGCCGTTTTGAAATTGGTAGCTTTACATTAAAAAACATCAAATATGAACGCAAAAACGCTTGCATTAGTTTTAATTTTAATAACAAATTTCAAATTATGCCAGAGTAGGACGTATAAGAACTTTGTTCTTGTGAAGTTAGTTCCTCAGAATAGTGAGGATATAAAATTTCTGACCAATCTGGATACTCAGAGATACATCGATATCGTGTTTTGGAAGAGGCCGTATAAGGTAAATAAAGTACAATAGCAACATTATATTTAGTAAGAAGTCTTCTAAAATATGAATTTGGTCACAGAATATCTAATCCAAGTTAAGGTAGGTATAAAAAATGGCCTACTCTTACGAACGCTACCTGCTTGCACGCGAAATTGAAACTTATCCAGTGACACGTGACGTTACGCGCTACGTTACGCGTTAGAAATTACGCGCGACACAGCTAGCGTGCGAACTGAGCGGCAGCCGACTGCCATACTCCTGCTCTAAGAGGTGCATAACCGAACGTACCTAAACTGCGGAGTGACCCCTGGTTTGGAACACTCCGAGCTTCGCTAGTTGTCTAAGCCATTGGTGATGGCTACACCGCACCACGCTTACACCTCGGTCATCATCTCCAGCTTACGTCCCACTGCTGGGCAAAGGCGTCCTCTGACTATGAGAGAGCTGGGGCTACATTTCAGTGCGGATTAGGAACTTCACACATTCGCAAGGGTGTATAATGATGTTTCCTCGAGATGTTTACCTTCAACGAAAAGTTCATGATAATAATAAAATTTAAAATCAGTTTTAAATGAATCGCGGTTAATTGCATTAGACACAAAGAAAACGGGACATTGACCGCGTTTACCTTATAGGTTTGATGAGCTCCCGATATTTCGTCGCCCTTACGACCTTACGATACGTCGTCCTCGTTTCGTCAGTTTGCCCGTGATCGTGGTGCATGTGGCAAATATCGGGAGCTCATCAAACCTATAAGGTAACCGCGGTCAATATCCCGTTTTCATTATGTCTAATAATTTACAAGTGTAATTTCGTATGTAAATTGCGAAAAACTCAAAAATTCGAGGCCACGAAAGAAGCTTTGAGAGGCCATAGGTTAACAATGGGCAACCACCACTTCGTACAGTCAGCAGCAAAGTAGCTAAGCAACCGACGCGTTCACAACGATCTAAGCACGGCTCTATTGTTTTAGATATAAGAGCTTGCCCAGATCATTGTGACCGCTTCGATTGCTTGGCTACATCTGCTGCTGAATGTACATCTTGATACATGCCTACGTGAAAACTTCAATCAAACTCAACCTACTTTTGGGATAGCCATACCCTCAAAATTTCTCAAATTTCATTATTTTAGTAATCTACTTAGTTGCATTTTTTTTTCTTTAGGTTAATTCAGAGGTTCAGCTGCTGGTAAGCCCAGTGGATTACGACATTTTCAAAGAAAGAGCAAGTCATTACAAATTGAAGTTTGAGGTGCAGTCTGAAGATATTCAACAGTAAGTGTTACGGTGCCGTTTCAGTTGTACGTATGGCAAAGAAAGAAATAATGCAAAACGTCATACGTGATTAACAAAAAATTGTAACTGCGGCAAGGGTCAGAAGCATTGTTTTTTTTTTCAGAACATTCGAAAAACAAAAAGTTGGAGAATACCATGCTTTACGAGCGGACACTTTCAATTTAAACGAATTTCACACATTGGACGACATAAACAGCTGGATGGATGATTTGGCTCATCACAACAGCAAATTCGTGCATCACGAAATCATAGGGAAAACAGTCGAGAACAGAGATATTTTCGTATACTCTGTCAACAAGAACCAGGCCAAAACCAAAGTTATTGTGGAAAGTGGAATTCATGGACACGAATGGATGGCTGTGGCGTTTGTGATGTATTTATTTAATGAACTAGTGAATTGTGATTCGTCCAAGAATCCCGCTGTCAAACAGTTGGCTTACAATTGTCATTGGCTGATTGTTCCTGTCGCCAATCCTGATGGCTACAACTATACTCATACCACGGTGAGTCAAGGAGACTGTAGGTGATACTTCTTTTTACTTAATAGGGTATAACGTTCCATAACCTAACCAACTTAGAAAAGTTGAAAAACCCCCGACATTGTCATTTCAAAGTTCAATATTTCAAAAACGGGTGAACCGATTTTAATGAAACTTAGCGTAACCATCTCGATTAAAATAGTTTTTGACTGAAAAAAATCGCATCGAAATCGGTCCACCCGTTTGGGAGCTATGATGCCACAGACAGATACACAGATACACAGACAAAAATACACAGATACACAGACACACAGATACACAATACATGTCAAACTTATAACACCCTTCTTTTTTGTCGGGGGTTAGAAATTACGCCTGATTGTAAGCGAAAATGTATTCATTGCAACAGGGTTTGAAGGAGAGTCTGGAAATTTTAAAGTGGGGGTTACTAGATCAGGTAGTGTATGTAAAAGGGTTCGCACATTCTAAAACATGTTTTTTTAAGCCACGCAGTTTTCGAATTCTTCTTCAACATCTCCTATCCGTTTTCCTCCTTAAACGCCGGCAACGGACTAGTGACTCTTGGGGTTGCTGGTTCGCATGGGTGGCGGTGATCGCTCATCATCAGGTGACCCGCTTGCTCGTTTGCCTCCCTCTTTCAATAAGATATAAATATAAAAACATACGGCAAGATAATCGGCTGTCTAATAAGGTTAGAGCATCGGTGTAGCACAAGCGAAAGA
This sequence comes from Clepsis dumicolana, assembly GCA_963691665.1. Lineage (NCBI taxonomy): Eukaryota > Metazoa > Arthropoda > Insecta > Lepidoptera > Tortricidae > Clepsis > Clepsis dumicolana. Next base: position 2,686,102 of record OY829514.1, read on the forward strand.
TTATTTTGTCAGAGGCTATCAGTGGTAGCTTTTGTAAAGGTTCTCAACTTAAAGTCCATGTTTTGGCCAAGTTCACGGGCAGTTCTGCGTCTCGCTTTTAACCGTTTTTTTCCATAGGATCGTTTATGGAGAAAGAGCCGGAGAAACCTGGGTACAGCCTATGGTGTTGATTTGAATCGAAATTTCGATCACAGTTTCGGCAGTAAGTAAAAAATATTCATCATCGTCATCGTCATCACTCATGGGCACAGGCGTCCTCTCAATATGAGAGGAGTTGGGCTTTCCACCACGGAGGGCCAGTGCGGATTGGGAACTTCACGCATACCATTTTCAATTTCTTCGCAGGAGTTTGCGAGTTTCCTCACGATGTCTCCCTTCACCGGAAATTACAAATATCGTTTCGAGCATAAATTCGTAAATATTCAGAGGTGTAAGTCCGGGTTCGGACCCACGACCCTCTGCTTGACATGTCATAGGTTAAACCACAAGGCAGTTTTTACTACTTTAGGGCAATAACAGTTCGGTTAATTAGGTACCTACGTTAGGACTAAGGACGCAACATCTACCCCTGATCATGATGCGTGTAACTGCGTCAAAATATCGGGAGCTCATCAAACCTATAAGGTAGATAATCGCGGTCAATATCCCGTTCTCATTATGTCCAATCAGTGTTGAATAAAAAATTTACTTCTAGTATAAGTACAGGCATGTTTTGCTAACTGTATAGCTTTTTGTAACTTTATACCTAATTTCAAAACCATTTGAAGTTTATGAAATTGGATTAGATTTTTTTTTCCGAACATTGCACGTTAAACGAAAGCATGTTAAAAGTTGAAGTATTTATTATTTTCTCTTATTTCAGAATTCGACACGAGTAGAGACCCGCAGCACGACAATTATTGTGGACAGATGCCTTTTTCAGAGCCTGAAACCAAAGCTTTGGCCAATTTCATTGAATACCACAGAAAAAACCTGAAATACTATTTTGCAATACATTCATATGGTCAAAGCATAATAGTTCCATATGAAGACAGAATACAGCATGTTGAAAATTTTAGTGAAATGGTAATTTTACTTGATAAAAAATATAAAAAATATATGCGCTCAAAGTTAGTGAAAAACTCCTTGTTACCAAAATTTTGATATTTTTCTTGCTATGATTGTAAACGACAATGTAGAAAAGCATTTTTAAACCTAAGTATAAATTTGTGTCCCACTGCTGAGCAACTCCTAGTTTTAAAGTTTCGGAAACACTTATTTGTCGATGAAAAATAAACTGCCTGAAAATTACCAATCAGTTGATAACAAATATTTTTAAAAATCCATTTTTCCTAAAAAAAAATGTTTATCTAGACCTCCACAGAATCAGTTTGATGTTTACAATTTATAAATAAAAACGTATTTCAATTTAATAGATTTTATTTGTGTTTATGAAAAAAAAACATACTTTGATGATGAAACTCAAAGGATATTTGCTTTTGCAGGAAAATTACGCCAGGCAAGCGATATACAAAATTTACAAAACGAGAGGTATCAAATACAGAACCGGCTCGATATATGATACTACGGGTGAGTTGAAATGAAAATTAATTTATTTATTGAAAATTGAAAATTACATTTTACATGGCATTACAGTTTGCACCAATGCACCATGAAAGACAAAATATTACTTAAACTTAAAGTACACTTATTCTAACTAACATACTCGGTAATTATTTACATTGGAATACTAGACACCCTCTCATACACAGACTCACAAAATCGCAAACATTGAGTACGCACAGCCGCACCTCGCCACGCAAACAGGTCGCACTCAGGTGCCGATGCCAGCAGCGCATTGAGCTGCGCAAGGGCACGCGGCAGTGGCGAGAGCCTACGCGACACAGTGTGCGCCGCCGGCACCGCCAGCAAGTCGCGTCGTCGTGCTCGGAGATTTATTCTAGGAACATCCGGGACAGACAACCTCACGAGTTGGCCCACCAGCTCGGGACAGTCTGACTCACCCCGTAAGGCTTGACAAGCAAATTCCAGCATTGCGCAATTCCGCCTCACCTCCAGACTGTTATAACCGCAGGACCCAAGTAAATACTTTGTCGGATATAAATATGGGTAGTATCCGTACATTTTCTTATACAAGAATCTAAGAAAAGCCTTCTGAACCTTCTCTACAAGTAAGGCGTATGCAGATTCATGCGGATGCCAAATTAGAGATGACGCCTCTAGCTTACTTCTAACCAACGCATTATAGACAATTTTAATGGCTTCGGTGTTATTAAAATCTCTAACATTGCGGATAACAAAACCTAGTCTCCGGAAACAGCCAGCTGAGAGCTCCACAATGTGCTCATGAAACGTAAGGCGTGTATCGAAAAGCACGCCGAGGTCTTTGACAGAAGAAACACGGCTGATGGGTTCAGAACCCAGCACATACTGAGCGTGCAGTGGGGCACGCGCGCGGCTAAAAGTGCAAACCGAACACTTGGCTGAATTGAAAAGGAGCCCATTCTCTACACTCCATCGAAAAATCAAGTCGACCTCCCTCTGCAAAGAATCACAGTCAGCCTTCCGCTCTACAGGATAAACCAATTTTAAGTCATCAGCGTAGAGAAGACATTGTGCCGATTCGAGAACTGAGGCAAGGTCATCGATCATAATCCCGAACAAGAAAGGTCCCAATATGGAGCCCTGACTGACGCCAGACCTAGTGTGATACGGCGCCGAAACAAAGCACCCATGCTTTACAAATTGCTGTCGATCACGCAAATAACTAGCGAAGAGTGCGAGCAATTTAGGAGCAAAACCTATTCGCTCGAGCTTTTGCATCAACACGTCATTATCCACACGGTCGAAAGCTTTTTTAAAATCAAAATAAATTACATCTATCTGGATACCTCTATCAAGATGTTTCGAGATGATGTCCAACAATATTAAAAGATTTGTGTTGACAGAACGCTTTGACCTGAAACCGTGCTGGGCGTCACTCAAAAAAGGCTTAATTTGCGGAGATAAATTTCTATGAATTATAGCTTCGAGTAACTTAGCCGGAGTAGACAGTACGGCTATCGGTCTATGGTTCTCTACAGCAGTGTAGTCACTAGTTTTCGGAATAGGCTTTACTCTACTATTAATGCTATTACGTATATGTACAGTCAGTAGCAAAAGTACCTAAGCAACCGACGCGTTCACAATGATCTAAGCACGGCTCTATTGTTATAGACATAAGAGCTTGTGCAGATCTTTGTGACCGCTTCGTTTGCTTAGAAATATCTGCTGCTGACTGTACTGGGGCTTTAAGTAAAATTATTACTTCGAAATGATTTCAGTCAATCAGATCCGATTACTTCAAATCGTATCCTATTTTATTGGTTGTAATATATTTTTTTCTCGTTGCGAAGGTCACGCAATAGTCTCGTATTATTTCAATTTGAAACCTAATATTGTAAGTGAAAAGCGAAATTTTTGGTCACACGAGGACAGATAGATATTTGATTTTTATTACGTTGTCAACATGTCAGCCGAAAGACGTCCACTGCTGGACATAGGCCTCCCCCAAGGCTCTCCACACAGACCGGTCTTGTGCTTTCCGCATCCACCGCGGTCCCGCGATCTTTACCAGATCGTGGCTCCATCTTGTTGGAGGCCTACCGACAACTCGTCTCTCGGTACCGATTACATTGTAAAAACTATTACACATGTTTGTAAATATACTAAACATTTTCTTTGCTTTACTTGAAATCTCTAAAGGCACACGGGTATCGGGAACCAGTACAAGTTGGGTGAAGAAAAAATATCATGTTCCGTAAGTTTCTTAATGCGTTACTAATACATTATTATTATGTATTTCTATTGAAAGAGTCTGTTGCTACATTTTAACTGCCGACTGCTGACTGCGACATTTTAATCGTAGCTAGAGTGTGCAGTAAATGCCGATGACAATGGAAAATGTGACCACACAGTCAGCAGTTGCAGAATGCAGCCGTTTGTATAACCAATTCGATTCATGAGTGGCGACCATGCAGAGTCTCTCTGACCCACAGCACAACTGCGGTGGTCAACTGATTGAGCCATGGGGAATTCAAATCCTCATAGCACTCCTTTACTAGTTTTCGTTTGAAGATTATCATACAGCGTCGATGGAGCTTCGCTTTGGGGAGCTCCTATTCCATTTAGTTTAGGCGCTTCGCGCCTTGACGCAACTCTGTCCTGAACTGACCTCGTAAATAGACTCCCTAGATAGATAGAGCCTAACACGAATAAGGTTTGCTATGAGATTTTTAATTCCCGATGGTTCTTCCCTGTTGAGCATAGCGTAGTTGTTTATTAAAAAAACACTGTTGCGGATGGTAGGACCTTGTGCGAGGTCCGTCCGGATCGCTACCAGCATCTTGTTCGCTAATCTTGCTGCTAAGCAGCAGTGCTTGCACTGTTGTGTTCCGGTGTGGAGAGTAAGACAGCCGGTGTAATTACGGGCACAAGAGGCATTTCTTCTTAGCTCCCTGGGTTGGCAACGCATCTGCAAACCCTCCGGGGTTACGGGTGTCTATGGGCAGTGGTGATCACTTACCATCAAGTGACCCACTTGCTCGTTTGCCTTCCTCGTTGTATAAAAAAAAATGCTTGTTATGTAATGACCATAAAAAAATATAAATGGGGATCTACATCCACTAGAAGTTTAGTTTACCTAGCTTATGTAATCTACTGCTTACAGTTACGTGTACACCTTGCATCTACGAGACAACGGTACATATGGCCATGCAGTACCATCTGACCAAATAATGGTAACGTCTCAGGAAGGCATGACTATTCTCAAGGAGCTGATGACAGCGAAACCGAGGTACGTCAGGTCCCTATACGGGTCAGCGACGAGAGATGACCCCAATCAATTTCTAGTGATTCTAACAATGTTTGTGTTCTTTCATTTGAATAAAATGTTTTGGTGAATAGAGTGAGTGTTTTATTCATGAAATCTGAAGATGAGATGAGTATTAATGATAGCAAGTTTAGTGATGAAGCACGCAATGGTTTGATGAACCGAATTTTGGGCCGAGAAGAGATACTTTTGCTTTAAATGATGGTGTAATTTAACTAGGTATCGTGTGTTTTGCACTCTCTTAAAATCTGCTAACTGTTACTCCTATACTGACTTGCGCTGGTCTTGGTTAGACACACACTCGGGCAATACAAATAGGTCAAGTTGATCTCGAGTTAGTAGCGAACTTACGTCTGCGCCCAACAGTACCATTAATGCTGCATTTGATGCATTTGCTGTTTGGCCGAAGAAATTAAGAACAACAGTAATACGAGAGCATGATGACTGATAGATGACTAGGTCGTAGACAGAGAAAGAGATAGACGGCTGGACATTTCTTACTCACTCACACACAAAAAGGACGGCTTAATACACATTATTCATGTCTAAAAGAGACAAAGATATCTATTTTCTGTGCCTCACCGTAAGGCCGGGTTTTTCAAGGTCGCGCTTCGCAATGCTCAAACAAACTTTGACGTTTGTCGGAAGGAGCGGAAGCAGTTAATAGATTTTCTAACTTGAAATTTTAAAGTATTTCGTGATTTACTTGCGCTAAAAAGTGGCCGGTGATTGCTTTTTAGCTTTTACATCTGTGATAATGGTACGGTGTAGTGTTATTGGCTGTAAAAGCGATAATACAAGGAAGGTTACTGGGTTGTCTATTCATTCGTAAGTAGACAATTTATTCTCGTATATTTCGTTAGTTCAATAACTAACGTAGTTATATTTTTATGGTCGTTAACTATGTGCGTTACATTTCTGTTAAACTTGTTAGATTTCGGCTATATTTCAGATATTTTTGCTTTATAACCTCAAAGATTAGTGTTGCTAGTTTCTAGAATCAAAATTTACCCCACAATAGGGTAATTCGTAATATATCAAATAATGGATTTCATTTTTATGAAAATTTCAGATTTCCCGCTGACCCAAACCTTAGAAAATGGATAGAAGTTACGAGAAAAATTAATTACCTATGTGCCAAATCCTTCATCAAAAATACGTAGTGTGCATTTTGACACAACATTGTTTTGGAAGAAAGTTACAACAACAGTACTTCACTTATTAACTTTTGTAGAGTTTCTTAATGTTATTTATACATTTTCATCTAATATATGTTTCACTGAATTATTTATAGTGTTTGACTTACCTACTTAATAAATAATATACTTACACATAATTAATACAAGGTAATATTATAGCAAGAGAATTTAGTTCAACATTAAACTACCATGAGACTTAATCATAGTGTAATATAAAACTGATCACTAAACAATTTTAACCGTGATAGTAGATGGTTGGTGCCCCCAAGTTGGAAGACTGTTAAATACTGCTAGACGAACATAATTTAGTGATGATGATTTAGCTGGATCGATTATTAAAATCCGTCAAGGTATGGGTTAAGTACATTATTCGACCTTTAATAATCATGGTACTAATGCAGACTGTGGGGTAATTTTTTCATTACTTGGCAACCGTAAATATTGTATGTAATTTATCTGTTGTCCTTTTCGTTGGCACGCTTTCTAGCATTCTTTTGTATCTTTATTCTATGGACTAGGTAACGGAAAAACGTAATATGAACTCTTTGGACTGAAAAAGAAAAGAAATAGTTTTATAATAAAAACAGATGTCAAGTATATTAACAGGTTTATAGAATTTTGATCTTAGTTTTCAAATAGCTAAGGATAGTTTTATATGAATTAATTTGTTGACACAATTTCTTAAATTTAAAAAATGACATTGCTTTTCTTTCACTACTGTACAGCAGGTATGCATATACTTAATACTTACGTGTGTCAACAAACATTTTCAACTTCAGTAGGCCATGGTTTACCTTTCCAGTCAATTTATAACCATACAAACGTTTATATTTCATTTTACAATTTGTTTATCAGAACAATGATCCTTTGAATCCTCGTGTAATAATTATGCATCTTAACATTTTTGCTATCATCATTTCTCTCAACGCTTGTATTTGCAAAAGATATGACAAATACCCTCTGTTCCGGGCTTTGCCTATCAAAATCGATCATTTGGAGTTCTTCAAGAATGTCAGCGAGGTCTACGATATCAATTTCTGGAAGGAACCTGGCCTTGTCAACATGCCTGTGGTGTTCACAATAAACCCTCTCGATATGCCAGGGTTTGTACAGGATGCTGACAAGAGAGGAATTTATTTGACGACTATCATGAAGGATATACAAAGGTACTGTCACTCAATCTTATTGGATAAGTACGCTAATACCATGAGGAATGCTAATGTTGCGTTCCTTCAAAATAATAAGCCACGCTGTAACTAGTTTCACCGAATGTAGAGAGGTCTCTGATTCTCTGTACCGTTAATTTCTTATTGTCATAGACTTTTGCTTAACACAATAACGCTATCTATGAACTCAAAGAAGTAACTAACATAGATGGTGTCATTGCTTATTATGTATTTCATCATGTGGACATCATGAGATGGGACGTTCAGTTTTTTCTTTTTTTATACTACTAGGAAGGCAAACGAGCAAGTGGCTCACCTGATGGTAAGTGAGACATAGACACCCCAGAGGGTTTGCAGATGCATTGCCAACCTAGAGAACTAAGATGAAATGCCTCTTGTGCCCGTCATTACACCGGCTGTCTTACTCTCCACACCGGAACACAACGGTGCAAGCACTGCTGCTTAGCGGCAGGATTACAAATACAAATACAAATACAAATAATTTATTTGCAAATAACACAAAAACCAAAATAGGATCGGTACAATATATGTAGCTTATATTTAAGTACTTACTTAGGTGTTGTGTTACTATATAACATGAGTGCGATCAGACAATGCTCCTTACTCCCCGTACTAGTTAAAAACTGTATCACGGTGGAGCAGGACCCGTCATCCTATTTGTTATGTTACAATTTCTGAACTCTTAACTTTTAACTGAGGTTATAAGAGAATCTATGTTGCATAGTAGTGTTAACATTGCATCAGTTACTAATATAATTAGTTGAGGGTAAGAAGTTGCAAGTAAGTACCTACATCGATTAGTAATTAAATTACGGATACAACTCGCTTAAACATACAATGACAATGCAAAGAAAAATTCGTTAAGCAGCTGGACTTGAACCAGCAACCTCGGTAATCCGTACCACGCTCCACCAATTAAGCTATACTTAACGTTGGTGTACCTAACGAATTTTTCAATGCCTTGTGTCATATTTTATTTGGAAGATCTCTCCTCAGCGCCATCTATGAGTAGCTTAATCAAGCAGCTCACCCACTACGGAACTTCTACAGTTACGCATTAGTGGCAAGAGATGGAGCTATTTTCTGAATCAATGAAAATAATCGATTTATTGATTATTTTTGTTTTTATTTTTATTCCAACGTTAAGTATAGCTTAATTGGTGGAGCGTGGTACGGATTACCGAGGTTGCTGGTTCAAGTCCAGCTGCTTAACGAATTTTTCTTTGCATTGTCATTGTATGTTGAATTTCATTCTATGAATGTTTCATAAAAATAAAAACAAAAATAACTCGCTTAAACGTAAACAAGTAGTATATGCAAAAGCTCTAGATGAAAATGCTATGTTGCTTACAATTATAATGTTTATTACTAATCTAAGTCTAACATGTTGGTCTATAATATATCTGCATAGTGTATGTGTATGTAAGTAAGAATGTGTCTATATATTAGTGTGAGTGTGTGTGTGTGTGTATGTGTACGAATTAGTGATGCCATTTTATTTCAGGAGTTTCTCTGCCTCTGAATAGCTAAGCGAGAATAAAAATTTATTTAATACCTTTTTACATTGATAAACACTAAGGTTACGCAATATAACGTATTTGCTTATTCGATTATATACTAGGGGTCCAAGAAGTTTGTGAAATTTCCGAGAAAAAACCGACTTATATTTAGGTATGGAATAAACTATATCAATCCTACGACGTGTAATAGAATAATCAGGTAAACTTTTATGTTGCTCAAGAATGACACCCTTAATAAAGAGCTGTCTTACAGTTAATACTGAGCTGGTTTTGTATAGTTTACCAGTTGGGTATCGGAAGTCCTTAAATAGCATAACTTTTAGAACAGCACGCTGTGCACGTTCAAGGATTAAGGATGATTTTTTTTGGACAAGACAATTTTTTACTTGTGATTGCATGTTTACATGTTTCTTTGGTTTATGTAATGACAATATTCAGTACAGCCGAGTTCTCCAATACATATACATACAGTCAACAGGTAAACATATCTTTACACAGACCTTATTACCAGTCACATAAGGTCCATGTTTAGATATTTATGAACCGTTAGCTGTACAGATATTTTAGAACTCGACTGTGCACTGTGACCATGGCGTTGGGTGTTACAGTCGAATTCTCCAATATCTGTGCAGCCAACGGTTCATAAATATCTAAACATGGTCCTTATGTAACTGGCAATAAGATCTGTGTATAGATATTTTTGAACTGTTGACTGTATATATATTGGAGAACTCGACTGTACAACAATGCTAATCACTTTTTTTTCTTAGAGCGTTTGACAATCAGACAGTTAAAACCTATATAAGGCGTAACATGGATTCGTTTGATTGGCGTAACTTCTTCCGTGTATCGGATATGTATGATTGGCTAAAGGACTTGCAAAGACGGAACCCAAATGAAATCAAGTTGTTTAGCATCGGCAAGAGTATTGAGAATAGGCCAATTATTGGAGTGAAAATTGCTCTTAATGGATGTAAAATGAGGTAAGTAAATTATGTGAGGTTTTTTGATGACTATTAGTTTTCATGAATAGACGCCGTTGTTTACTTACATACAATTAGCAACTAACTTAATCTTTCGTGACATTCGCTTATAAGCGGTGTAATAATGCCAAAATAAATGAACAGTTCATGGTTTTCCACTACACATTCCTGTTGTTTTAGGTACTTAGTTAAAAATAAAGTACCTAAGTACTTAATTACTTAATTTTTTTCAACAGCCTTCGGCATTTGTTGCGTTTCGGCTGGTACTTTTGTACCTACTTCTCGCCCCTTGCCAGGACAAGAGCCTTAGTCCATGCGACACGAATTTTCTTGTGGTCACATACTATTTTATTCTATTCAAAATCTTACGACTTTGGATAGATTGTAAATGAAAAAAAAAAAAGTGTTGCCCTATAACGAGTTAAACAAAAACGAATGAGATATTCATAACATGTTGACTGGTTCCACATCGAGACCAAACTAACCATCAAATGATTAATGAATAAATAACAGCCGTTGCGAAGTCATGCAAAGACAGCCAAAGACTACAGGTCTAAATGGAAGCACAAAATTATGTTATTTTCAGATCCAAAGTCATAATTGAAGGAGGTATACATGCAAGGGAATGGATATCTCCAGCTTTTGTCACTTACTTCATAAACGAGATTGTAAAATCGCCAAAGTCCAAAAACGAGGAATTTAAACAGATTGCTCTGACATATGAGTGGTATTTCATTCCAGTGCTGAATCCAGATGGCTATGAGTACACTATGACAGAAGTAGGTAGAAAAAAATGTAAATGTTATGTATGGTCAAGTGCAATATGTATCGAATTAATCCACAACTTTAATTCGCCGACATAAAAGCTATGGGACATATTTTTGAATTAGTTGTATGCATCCATATTTTTGCACTTGACTGTACTTTCAATGCTGGTAATCGTCAATAATGTGTCCGCATAAAAATATCTACGTTTCGTGAAACATTAAGTCCGTTTCTAAGACCAATTTCTCAAAACGTTCATTCAACTTCAACGTATTGACATTATCGAACACACTTAGCGACATACTTACGTTTACTGATTTTCCATTGAATATTGCAGGATCGTTTGTGGAGAAAAAATCGTCGCAACGATTATGGCGTCGATTTGAACAGGAATTTCGGGGCTGCTTTTGGGAGTAAGTTAATGGTGAACAATTAATCTTCACATGCTTGTTATTAGACTGCTAGGGAATGATCACTGTGCTTCCACTGGTATTGGTTTACGCGCCAGCAAACGAAGATTCTGTTGGGTACTGGTTGAATTCGTACTGCGGCATACAACTTGGCGCCATCTGTCATCCAGTAGGAGAACTTGCAGCGACTCCCAGCGCCATCTACATCGAACATAGTAACTGCCAAAGCTGTTCCAGATCACGCTGACGAACTTTCTAAAGTCAGTTGCATGAATACATCTTCCAACTCTCTTCCTTCGGACTTCGGTCCCCAGGCATAACATCTACCTGGAGAGAGATCTCTCTATTGTAGCCTTCCCCATACAGTCATCGAACACTTGTATGCATTTGAGTAACAGCGTTCATTTAACATTCAGACATCATCATCATGTCAGCCGAAGGACGTCCACTGTTGGACATAGGACTCCCCTAAGGCTCTCCGCTCAGACCAGCCTTGTGCTTTTTGCATCCACTGCAATCCCTCGATATTTACCAGGCTCTGTAACATTAAGTATCCGCCCACTAATGACTGTTCTTCTTGACTTCCAGCTGTTGGCGTTTCAAGAAACAAAACTTCGGAACAGACCTATTGTGGTCTCCACGCATTTTCTGAGCCGGAAAGTGTGGCCATGGCACAATTTATACGAGGCTTCGGCAAGCAAACCGAGTACTTCCTATCTTTTCATTCCTTCGGACAGCTGTTCATTATTCCTTATGCCTTCTCTACCAAACATGCCGAAAATTTTGATGAAATGGTATGAAGATCTTTTTCAGAATTATTTTATTTAGTTAAGTCTGTTATTTTTAAACCACACCACGTATCAGCAATTTGATTTGAGTTTTTGTTTCATCGCATTACCCAAAAAGAACATGCTTTAATTTTCAGAAATCAATAGGCGATGCGACTGCCAAGAAAATTAGAAAACGTTACGGACACGAGTATAAAGTGGGGACTGCATTTGATACTGTCGGTAAGAATATCAAATGTTATACCCATCATCATCATCATCAGCCTCTTCCATGGTGCGCCACAACACTCTGTCTTCAGCCCCTCGCATCCATCCGCCGCCAGCAACCCTCTTAAGGTTGTCCGTCCATCGTGCCTCAGGACGCCCCACACTACGTTTTCCCGTCCGTGGTCTTCATTCGAGGTCTCGTCCATTTCACCGTTTATCATTCCTACATAAGTAGCCAGCCCAACACCAATTCAGCCAACTAATTATTTGGGTCAATCAACTTTTGAGTGCCGCTCGTTGCCATGGAGATGTCCTCTAGACAACTCGCCAAGAATATAATTTTCTAAGACTTCACTCCGCCGTAAGTCAGGATTTTCATGCTTAGGAGATGAAGCATGAAGTAATTGGCTTTATAATTTTCGAAACTCTTAACGCTTGATTGCGTGGTGCCTTACAAAAACTTATTTTTGACGAGCTACCCAGGGGACATCTCCATGGCAACGAGTGGCTATTAAAAGTTTATTGACCCATGTCATATTATAATAGACCACTTAGTTGACAAAGGTTCACCAAACGAACATTCTGTCTCAAAATAGGTTAAGTTACGAAGCTATAAACAAAACAAAAGTCCAAACGCGTGAAAGTGTTAATTTGTTAATAGCCTCTCTGCTTCCGTCACATTTTCTTAAACGCTGTGTAGTCGGTCGAAACATTCTTCTATTGACTTGGATACGCACCGAAATAAATAATATCATACTTCAAATAGTCACTGGAACAAGAATACACAGAAAACCAGAAGAATAAAATACAAACAGATATAGGTACTATTATGAGATGATGACTCAAATAAATGTCGCTAAGAATATGCTTGACTCATCTGTGATATATAAATATAGATCTTGATTGATAAATAAATATAGCTGGTAATTAAAATATTGGATTTCAGGTTATATGGCTGCGGGGGCGAGTACATGCTGGGTCAAGAAAGCTTATGGAGTACCGTATGTTATTCTGTTCTCCTTTAATCAACTAAATAATAAACTGTTTCTCCATTATATTAATTACATTCATGGTATAGTCACACTAGCACGGCATTTCTACTTTTTAACATCCTTTGTATCCCGGGTACCACCTAAGACCCCTTAATTGAGTTTTTTTTTCTTTACACGAATCCTAATGCTTAAGTCACTATTTAAATAAGCCTATTCTATGCTACTAGATGCTTATTTAAGAGTATCGCTCTTGTCGATGCAATCCTCTCGAGTTTGTTCTTTAGTATGAAAGTTGTTTCACCTTCTGAATACGACACAACGTATACTTTCTTTTTATTTTATCTAGATGCCCTAGCATCGGCCTCCCCTATTCTCTCTTTCCTTCTATAAATTAACTGGAACCCATAAACTTTGTGTACTTATTTTATTTAAAGTTCCATGCATTAGTCACGCAAACATGCAATGCTGATGGCTTCAATGATGTGAGCATAACTTCTTCCCCAGATACGTAGCCACTATCGAGCTCCCCGACGAAGGCGATTACGGTTTTGCTCTACCACCTCAGCAGATCCTGCCAACGTGTAAGGAAACCATGGACGGAATGGTGGAACTCTTCAAGCCAAGGACTCCCAAGTTTTTTAAGCTTAGAGGTGCAGACAACCCTGACGCTGGCGGGAGAAGTGTGCTCGATGTGTCCGTTTTATGCATTGCTGTTATTCGTATTTTGTTTTGAATAAAATCATAATGAAGGAAGAAGGGTATGTTATTTCACAGCATAATGCGGTAGATGTAAGTCGAGTGTAAGCTGCAAAAACACCGACACCGATAACGGGCTGGCGCGGAATCGGTATCAGTTGTAATATTCATACTTCGATGAAAGAGGTCGCTTAGACCGCGCGTTTTTCCGGCCCGCATTGTCCCTCTTTCATACTAGCTCAAATATTACATCCGCGATGCGCTGTTCCGCTATCGCTACCGCTCCCTGCGCTTGCAGCTTTAGCCATAGACTAGAAGATAATTTGTATGACCTTTGATCACCGAAAACGTAACTAAATATTCTATCATCTATGACACAGTCTACCACTGACACAAGAGTTTATATTCTCTCTCTTGACAATCCCATTTTGACAGCAGACACTTTCGTCAAAATAAGCAGTAATGCGTTTTCTCAACAAAACACCTTAAAAACCCTTAATATTCAAAATTAATAGCGACTATGATTACAAAATGTATATCAAAATTGCGTTCATCGTTTTTATGTACCACTTGAGTTGTGATGCCAAAACATACGAAAACTACACACTGTTTCGAGGGATACCTACGTCTGAGAAAGATATACAATTCTTCAATAATTTAAGCAGGTTGTATGATGTTGTATATTGGAGGAGAACTGAGGTGCTGAACAGACCTGTAGATTTTACCATCGGACCCATGGATTTGCGCTCGTTCTTGGATTCCGCTCTGATCCATGGCATACCATTGACCACTCTCATTGAGGATGTACAAAGGTAAAAGCTTATATGTTGTTGAACAGGAAATTTTATTTCATTAGACATAATGAAAACGGGATATTGACCGTGATTACCTTATAGGTTATTTTTGTCTAATGCAATTAACCGCGAAACATTTAAAGAAGAAAGAAAGAACACAGATAGACACTCATTCGACACATACACATACAATTAAAGAAAGAAAACAGTAATCAAAACAGACACACTATTAATTAACAAAGACAACGAACGATTAAAAATATGTGTCGAATAGCGCACTAAAACTCTTAAAACTCTTCCTATTATTTTAGTCGAAAATAAATACCCCAATATGAACTGAAACCAATTAATTTGATACCTACTCAGCGATCACAAATACACACATTTTTGTCACACATGACGTTTGCGGTCGAATCGAGGAGCAGGAAATTAATTGTTTTTAGTTCACGAATATAATAATTATGGACAGTCACACAGTACTGTACCTAGTGAGTACCTATAATGCCTGATTCAGTCAATTCAGTCCAACATGTTTCAGGCCACTACAAGAGTAGGTAAGCATACGAGGTGTATATTCACTTTTTTCAGAGTAGTGTATTTTAAACAGCGATATTTACAGTTAAAGGACAAGTGTTTGTTTGCCAACGGGACCCTTTTAAAGCACCCTCTGACTGTTTGTCCGTCCGTCCATCTATTCACCATTCATAGGGCTGTATCTTTAGAATGATAAATAGTTAGACACCTGAAATTTTCACCGAATATTTATAGCGATGGGCACTAAAACATCAAACAAAAAATGTGCAGTGTTAATTTCTTCCCAGTTGTACGTAGCCCTTCATGTGCTAGTCCGATTCGCACTTAGCCTGTTTTTTTTCAGCGCATTCAATAAGCAAACTATCAAAACGTACATACGGCGTAAGCTCCGCTCGTTCGACTGGAACAGTTACTACCGGCTGAATGACATCTACGGCTGGCTTGACGACCTTGTCAAGAGCTTCCCAAGAGAACTACAGCTGATGACTATAGGAAAGAGTTATGAGAACAGGGACATACTTGCCGTCAGGCTCAAGTTACAAGGTTGTATGTCAAGGTAAGATTTCGTCTGCGTTAGAATTCGGTTTATCGCTATTCCGCTGGAACTATGCATGTTTCTGGTATAAACGAAGCCTATGTGAAATTTCAATGTGTCACTACATAAGTCCCCCGCCGCGTATGTCTGTCTAAATGCGATAAACTTAAAAAATTTACACTTGAATCCGGCGAGTCTGGTTTTTGCAATTTTCGAAAAGCGTTAAGAAGAGCTAGCGAAATCACTTACAAGTATCTATACCAAGTGAGATTCAAAAATCGATCACCTGATGTTTATTATCAATGCTTACAGTTACCGAAGCAATGGTCGCTCAAAAAAACTACTGTTGTACGACAAAGTCTAAAGTGCTCGTAATTTGCTTTGCTCGTAATTCTAAGGAGCTTTTAAGGAAAACTTTTTTTAAATTATCTACAGCTACAAAGTCATAATCGAAGGTGGCATCCACGCCAGGGAATGGGTTGCTCCCGCGTTTGTTACCTACATGCTCAACGAAATGGTACATTCGCCGTTCTCCAAAGACAAGGAGTTGTACAATGTTGCCATGGCCTTTGAATGGTACTTTGTACCAGTTATTAATCCTGATGGGTACGAGTATACGCACACACATGTGAGTAAAATGTTAGTGGTTTTTCTGAGTGTATGGTTCAAAGGACTTAAGGAACGTATCCATACTACTTGACATTGTCATTTAAAAGTTCAGTATTTCAAAAACTGGTCAACCGATTTTAATGAAACTTAGCTAAAAAACATCTCGATTAAACTAGCTTTCGAACAAAAATAAACCGCACTGAAATCAGTCTAGCCGTTTGGAAGTTATGATGCCACAGACAGATATACAGAAACACACAGATACACAGGTCAAACTTATAACACCCCCTCTTTTTCGTTGGGGTTAAAAACCAACTACCAATCTCTCCACAATTTCGCATTCCATTAAAATAATGTCTCATTCTTATTTATTTTTAATTATGTTCATAGGACCGTTTGTGGCGGAAAAATCGCCGCCAAAATTATGGCATAGACTTGAATAGGAACTTTGGTATCGCTTTTGGAAGTAAGTTTCTCTTTGTTTAATAAAAAAAAAACTACATTTTGTAAGATGAGAAATTAATGTCTGATTGTGCCAGTTTTTTTAATTTTTGGTTTCTTGAATGCGGGAAATTACGGTGTCCTTTTTTAATCACTAGGATAGTTTACTTATTGTTGCCATTAAGTTATAGGTAGGTACTCGTAAAGCAAGCTAAATGTTTTTTTTTGTATCCATTCTAGCCGTCGGTGTTAGTATTACCGACAAATACGACGAGACGTATTGTGGCCCAAGCTCTTTTTCAGAGCCCGAATCGAGAGCCATGGCCCAATTTACAAGAGAGAACAGCAGAAATCTAATGTACTACCTAGCTTTTCACGCCTATGGCCAGTTCATTGTAGTCCCGTACTCATTTACGTCGAAGCAGTTTGAAAATTACGACGAAGTGGTAAGCTTTTTGCCATTCATATCAACATTAGGATATCGACGGGGATAGTGCAATACCGCGTAACTAGCACTGGTAAATACTGCGTATCTGCACAACACCCATAGGGAAAATCCACGTAACTGGCATTGGTTAATTGTTGATTATTTAAATTTAGAACGTCAACTGCTATACTTCTGTTTTCGTACTCTTTTTATCTTGTCTGTGGTCATCCTTCAATATAGAAACATCAAACTGAATTCTGTCCATTATTTTCGTATTTTATAATAAAGATATCATTAGTACCGCGTATCTAACAAATGTAAATGCAACGGGTGTTCGAACTGTATTCTAATCAGAATATTACCGTTGACGGGAAATCTTAATTTGGCTACATTGTACAATGCCAGTTACACTGATTTTCCCTATGGGTTTTGTGAAGATACGCAGTATTTACCAGTGCTAGTTACGAGGTATTGCACTATCCCCGACGATATGCCCCTCGGAACATTTTGAAAAAGGAACGGTGTTGCCAGCCCACCAGCGGCAAGTAGCGCGCGGCCCATATTTATATAGCTGGCACTAATTTTATATAGCTGGCACTAATTTTATATAGCTGGCACTAATTTTGTATAGCTGGCACTAATTTTATATAGCTGGCACTAATTTTATATAGCTGGCACTAATTTTATATAGCTGGCACTAATTTTATATAGCTGGCACTAATTTTAGTGCCAAACAAATAACAATACAAAAATGGAGTACCAAAAGGCCCGTCCAATATGCTATTATATATGTATTTTTAACTCTTTCTACAACAAGAACACCTAAGAGGGTTGTGTGCTGTCATCCTAAAAAAAGTTTCATTTGTTTTTTTTTTCAGGTAAAATTGGGTTATCGTGTCGCGTCTAAAATACGCAAAAGATATGGAACTGTGTACACTGTTGGCAATGCGTACTCGTCTGTAGGTTTGTACATTTTGTACTTCTTACCGATACTAAGGTTGTATAACGGTACGTTACGGCAGCGGTAGGTACTGCTAAGGTATAGCTATGCATTTTCAGGCAGCAGTAGTTCGTAAACAGAAGTATGACT
Organism: Clepsis dumicolana; assembly: GCA_963691665.1. NCBI lineage: Eukaryota > Metazoa > Arthropoda > Insecta > Lepidoptera > Tortricidae > Clepsis > Clepsis dumicolana. The sequence goes on from OY829514.1 coordinate 2,704,149, forward strand.
ATTATGATTTGAAAGAAAGAAAGAAAACGTTTATTCGTAACATTAATACGAGGTAACAAGGAGAAAAACACAGGATATAAGATTGTCACGAACTGGTCCCAACTCAGCGTGATCCTGGCCTAGCAGCCAGCGGTGGTCTTCAATTGGAAGCACCTTAATGCGAAGCTGAGAATATCATAAATAGACCCCTGATTTTTGTCACAATGATGTCACTGTAGGGTAGTTTGGGGAGTAAATGGAATGGTGTTAATTAATACGGTAACGTAGTCTATTGGTGTTCATCTGAATTAACGCCGTTCTATTAGGTACTCCCCAAACCACTCTATTGTGACGTCATTGCAAGAAAAATCCGGGATCTAATGGCGAATCATTATCTATCTATGCCTATAAAACAGTACTGTGGCTGACTGACTGACTGACTGACAGACAACGCACAGCCTAAACCACTGGACCTAGAGGCTTGAAATTTGGCATACATATACCTTGAGTATCCTAGAGGTGCACTAAGAAGGAATTTTTCGAAATTCCCACGGGATAAGGAATAAATAGGATTTACATTTTCAGATCAAAGTGGCTCTATCTCCGTAACTATAATTATTAGACATTTCAAATTTAGCATGCAAGTAGGCAACAATAACAGCTAAAAACGGTTTTCAGGATTTTCCGAAATTCTCACGGGATAAAGACCAAATAACATTTATTTTCATAATAACTGACTAGCGGATATAGAGGACATGCACAGCCTAAATTACTGGTGCTAGCGACCTGAAATTTGCAATACGTGTACCTAGAGTATCATAGAGGTGCTTAGAGCAAGAAGGATTTTTTCGAAATTCCCATGGAATAGAGAAATATCTTAACTTTGTTTTTTGTTTGTAGGAGGTAATCTCTGAAACGTTCACCAACAGAAAGCTACACTATTCCTGATTGACATAGACTACTTTTTCTACGAGAAAATGCAAAATTCCCGCGGGATAGAAACAAGTGAATATAACTACGATATGAAAGTAGCCTATGACAATCAGAAACAGCTTTTTATTAATAAAGTTTTTTTTTTTTATTGGTCTAAATGCTAAATTCACTTATTTCTATGCAACGGGAATTTTGAATTTTCTCGAGGAAAAAGGAGGTAGCCAAAGTCAGTCAAGAACTGTATGTAGCTTTCTATTACTGATTTTTTTTTTATAAAATCGATCTGAAGAGTTATAATGCGAAATTCCCGCAGAATAGAAATAAGTGAATTCAACTTCCGGGACGCCATAAAAGGGATATAAACACTAACCACTACGGCGCCGGAAGGAAAGAGGGGGGCTCTGGGGGCGTAGCCCCCCGCCATAAAAAGCATACAAACACTACTCCTTTCACGAAGCTATTGATAAGTAGCGAACCACTACGCCTACGGAAGGAAAGAGGGGAGGGGGCTCGGGGGGCACAGCTCCCCGCCATAAAAAGGACACAAAAAGTACTCTATCTTCCAAGCTATTTATAAGTAGCGAATCACTACGCCACCGAAAGTAAACAGGGGGGTGGAAAGAGGGGGGGGGGGGGCTCGGGAGGCGCAGAGCCTCGCCATAAAAAGAACACAAACACTACTTCTTCCTCCAAGCTATTTATAAGTAGCAAACCACTACGCCACCGGAAGGAAAAATAGGGGTTCGGGGGGCATAGCCCCCCCGCCATAAAAAGGACACAAGTGGTACTCTTTTTTCTAAGCTATTAATAAGTAGCGAACCACCACGCCACCAGAAGTACACAGGGGGGGGGGGGGGCTCGGGGGCGCAGCCCCCCTCCATAAAAAGGTTGTAATGGTCTTCTTACTCGTCGCTCACTAGATGTCGCTACGCGCCAATTCAGTAACTAACGCGCGGCAGATTGCGATTCTTTTTTATGGATGAAGTTGAGGGTAGCGGTCGGGGGAGAAGAAAAGATACCGGTCAAGTGAATGTCGCTGTGGTCTGGTTCTGATAAATTAATAAATTCAAACTTAAATAGATGTGGTTTTGGCTATACGCCGTTAGAGCTGGCTTATTCGTGACACGGGGTAAGTTGCAGTACACAAATAAGTTTCGTTAGGAATTTCATTTTTGACACAAGCTCCTTGTTGACTGTGCTGGCATTGTCATTCAATTTGCCGCTTGCGAGATTTGATCTAGACAAATTTAATAACAGATACATTATTATAGCAGGCCGAATGGGAGCTGGTGATGGAAATGTGTCGTCATTATATCTACTTGTAAATTCCGTTGGAGTTTTGTCTAGTGTGCTAAAGGGTTGCTGTTTATTTACAGCTTTTGGAAACGCCCTTTCGGCCACGGTTCATTTTGTTTGCTGCTAAGCTGGGACAAACCTCTCTCGAAATATTGCGTCACACGGCGGATAGTGTTGAACAAATTCACAAGATTCACTACAAGCCGCCGTGGCCTAGCGGGTCAGCCTGCGGTCGACGCCCTCATACTCTCCGGTGTTCAGAGTTCAAATCTCGAGATACTAATGTGACTTTTTGTATCCCGATCTCACTTGTTTTCATATTCTTTGTACTTCCCATGGTAGGATCGGGAGTGGCGACGCCCCAATATTGATTCCGGAAGTTTTATTAGCTAGTTCCGATCCTCCACGGATTAATTTTAAGTTCCATTCCTTATTAGGATTAGCGAGCGCGCTCATCTTTAGGCAACAGTTACTGTGTTTATGTTAAAGCCTGTAGGGTGTTTTGGGAAATAAACCTAGTGTTTTTAGCAACATTTCTTGGTCCTTTATTTCCTGGCATCATTGAACCCGCCCCTTTACATTGGCGCCTTACGGGGTACAGGAAACAGGGAATGGGGTACTGACTAATTGGTCTGTCATTGGCTTGATTTGTTCACGAACACCGTAGGTTTTATACAGGCTACATTTTTTTTTCTACTATATTGCACTTTTATTATAACGTTTAACTTTGCTTTGTTGTAACTTAGCCCGGAGAAATGGATGTCAATCACCTACTCAAAGATGAACTGGAATTCGAACTTGCATGTAGGGGTGTTCATGACGTCATGACGGTGGTGCCAATGCGTAAGATACTAAGAGAGATAATTAAAAGGGAATCAAGTGGGGAATCATCCATTTCTCTGAAGGTACCCAGGTGTTGCGTCGACAACCCCGTGTCAGAACTAGCAATTTGTGAAACAAAATTTAAAGCTCTGGCAGCAGCCCTTAGTGAAATTAAAGGAAAACCAGATGACTCTAATTATAAACGTATTTATACCCGTCTCTCTCATCTTCTTAATCGCGTGAAGTTAATCATTCCTGTGGAAAAAGACCACATTGAGAAGCATTTGACTATTTTGAAAGAAATCCAAGAGGCCATGCTTTCAATGGAAACATTTAAGCACCTAGTTGAGGAAGAAGACACTGGAACAATCTCGGAACATGATAAGGAAACATTGTACAAATCCTTAGGGGAGGAAGCTAGAAGTATAATAGAAAAGCTAGGGGAAGAAGATTCGCAAAAAGACAAATTCCATGGCTGTGGTAGCGCGGACCCACCAGGCAATGGTGAGTCACTCGAAGCAAACAATCATGCTTCGGGAGGAAGGCGCCAACCCCCAGAAACATTTGACGAAATGGCAGACATGGTTCGACAGGCACATTATGGGGCTAATACAGCTGGATCACGTCGTAGTCACTTTCAAAGGACCTCAACATTGGAGAAGGAAGTTACGAATAGGAAGTTAGTTCCAATAAAGGATTGGGGGATCAAATTTAATGGCAAAAGCTCAATGAGTATCAACGCTTTTCTGGAGCGCGTGGAGGAGTTGAAGGATGCTCGCAATGCCGATGACAGTGATCTTTACCGATATGCCATCGATCTATTCGAAGATGATGCTCTCATATGGTTCCGGGCTCATCGCGACAGTGTCTCATGCTGGAAGGAATTGGAAAATTTACTGTTGAGAACGTTTCAAAGACCATATTATGAGGATGAACTCTTGGAAGAAATAAGAAACCGCACCCAAGGTAAACATGAGAGTGTTCTGATCTATGTATCTGTGATGCAGAACATGTGTAATCGTTTGCCAACAAAGCTCACGGAGGCTCAGAAACTAGCAATTTTACTTAAAAACATTCAGCCAGATTTCCAAAGGGCAGTTTGTAGGGACCGGTTCAACACAGTAGAAGAGTTGACGGAGGTTCTGAGAATTATAGAACACACCAGGATTAATTGCGAAAAATTTCGCGAACCAAGCTCAAGCCGTACCCTTATGGAGCCCGACCTTGCATATCGAGGAGAGGAAATAAACTCATTGGTAAATAAATGGGATACTACTCACAACGCTCGCAATAAGGACACGATGAAATGTTGGAATTGTCGCAATGTAGGGCACGGCTTTAGAGATTGTAAGGCTGAAAAACGTAGGCTTTTTTGCTACAAATGTGGCAAATTTGGAGCAACAGTGGGAAAATGTACTTGCAGCAACTCGGGAAACGCCAATTCGGGAGACAAGCCTGCCAATGGTCTCCCGAAATAAGTCATAAAGCGGACGATTGGCAGGACTGGTTGAAAGTAATAGCGTCCTTTTTTAAAACGGGAGAAATTTGCAGTATCAGTAACACGACACAAGACAAGCGCTACTACGCCTCGTTTAAGATATTTGACAAAAGTTTGTCAGGCCCTTTGAACTCAGGCGCAACAATTTCGGTAATTTCAAGTAAATTTTGCGGTAATCTATCCTCATTTGGACTTGTGCCGCAGAACATTCAGAGCCAAGGAGTATCCACTGCGGACGGAACCCGACATAGCTTAGATGGAGTAGTGGATCTACCGATTGAATTTTTGGGCAAATATAAGGTTGTTCGATTTCATATAATGGACAAATTGAACCACGAAATAATACTGGGGATGAATTTTTTTGAACAATTTAAGTTATCAATTAGCAGCAATAATAAATGTATGGACATACATGATAGTGTTCAAATTTTTGAACTAAACGACACTCCACCTATCGTATCCAGAGATGAGCTTAATGGGGAGCAAAAAGCAGCATTAGCAACTTTGATTCAAGAAATGAAAGAGGAGCTTGGCAAGGGCATAGGCAGAACGCAGCTAATAGAACACAAAATTGACACAGAAGACCATCCTCCCGTATGTCAGAGACAATACCCATTTGCACCTCCTATCATGAGACAGCTAGAGGTAGAAATAGAAGACATGTTGCGTAAAGACATCATTGAGCCATCTCATAGTTCATGGCGGTCCCCAATATTATTGGTAAAAAAGGCATCAGGCGAAAACAGGCTGTGCTTGGATAGTAGACAGTTGAATAAAGCCACTAAAAAGGATTCGTATCCCCTGCCTAGGGTATCAGTCATCCTGGACAGCTTAAGAAATGCGCGCTACTTGTCTACTATTGATCTGAGATCTGCGTTCTGGCAAATACCTTTGAATGCGGAAAGTAAAGAAAAAACGGCTTTTGGACTTTCTGGTAAGGGTCTTTACCAATTTAAGGTTATGCCGTTCGGTTTGAATAATGCGTCTCAAACACAACAACGTCTCATGGATCGGTTGTTTCCACCAGAGTATGAGGGAAAGATATTTGCCTACTTGGATGACATCGTGCTATGTCATAATGACTTTGATGAGCATTTATCCTCCTTAAGATGGGTAAAGAATCAATTAAAAATGGCGGGTCTGACCATAAATACAGATAAATGCGAATTTGCTCGCCCATCGCTTAAGTATCTCGGATACATTGTGGACAAGGAGGGCTTAAGAACAGACCCGGACAAAGTCAATTCAATTTTAAATTATCCAAGACCAGCAACATTTACGGAACTCAAAAGATTTATAGGCCTAGCAAGTTGGTATCGACGCTTCGTAGAAAACTTCGCGATGGTAGCTGCGCCACTACACGAGTTAACTAAAGGTGGTAAAAAGGGTAAGCAGATCATCTGGAATGACGAAGCCGAGACGGCCTTTATAAATCTCAAAACAGCACTAACGTCAACTCCGGTTCTAACAGTTCCGAACTTTTCTCACGAATTTCACGTGCAATGCGACGCATCCAACAGAGGCACCGGTGCTGTACTCTTTCAGATTATCAATGGCATTGAAAAACCCGTCGCCTACACGAGTCGCAAACTATCGGAACGTGAGAGCAAATACTCTGCGTCGGAAAGGGAGTTGTTAAGCGTCATACATGCTGTGGAACAATTCAGACCTTATATTGAAGGAAGCCACTTTAACGTAATTTCTGATCACAGTGCCTTGCAATGGCTCCACAAAAATAAAGATCCACACGGCCGCTTAGCAAGATGGGCCATGCGCCTTCAACAGTTCGATTATGAAATTATTTTCCGTAAAGGAAAACAAAACGTCGTGCCGGATGCATTATCAAGAGCCGTGGTAGCTGATGAAATATTTGTGCTGGAAATCAAGGAAAAACATAAAGACGATTGGTACAAAGACCAAGAGAGGATGCATCTCAATGGCGTACATTCGGAAGATTGGCAGATTAGCCAAGACAGGTTATGGAAATACTTGAAATTAAAACAATTTCCTGATGAGAAATGCAGTTGGAAGCTGGCAGTACCAGAAGCCCTTCGCAGTCAGGTATTGCGGGAATGCCATGACGATCCTGCCGCAGGTCATCTCGGTATAAAGAAAACAGTAAATAGAGTAAGGCAATGCTATTACTGGCCATCACTTATAAGCGACGTAAAGGGTTATGTCAGACAATGTGAAACTTGTGCTAGATATAAAAGTTCGCAGCTACCACCAACTGGGTTAATGGGTCGACAGCGGGAGGTAACGGAGCCATTTCAGATAATTTCTATGGACTTGATGGGGCCTTTCCCACGCTCTAGGCATGGTAATACAATGTTACTTGTGGTTGCATGTTGGTTCAGCAAGTTTTCTCTTTTGTTTCCCTTACGCAACGGCAAAACCTCTAACATCATCAAGATCTTGGAAGAGCAAATAATCCTTCTGTATGGCGCTCCAAGCGTGATTATATGCGATAACGGAAAACAGTTCATTTCTAATCAATTTAAGGAACTAGCCGGAAACTATGGTGTTGATGTGTGGTACACTCCATATTATCACCCTCAATCAAACCCAACTGAAAGAATTAACAAGGTTATTGGCACAGCAATTGCGTCGTACGTCAAAGATAACCACAAAGACTGGGATAAATACATACCACATATTGGTCATGCCATCAGAACAGCTGTGCATGAAGTAACGGGGAAAACACCATCATATTTGTTCTTTGGACGAGAAACCTCGATTCAGGGCCAAAGATGTGGTCAGTTGCATAATGGGGATCCCCTCATATTCAACAGAGACAACTTTGAGCAGAGCATAAAAGCAAGAAATGAAATTTATGAAGACGTTCAATATCGTCTCAAGAAGGCCCATGAAGAAAATAGTATACAGTATAATAAAAGACGTCGCACCTGTGAATATCATGAAGGTGATATGGTCTGGAAACGTACCAAACTCTTGTCAAACGCAGCGAAAGGGTTCATGTCGAAATTGTCTCCAAAATATGATAAAGCTGTAGTAGCAGAGAAAGTGTCCACTGACGTCTACAAGCTGATCAGTCTAAGAGGAAAAAATTTGGGGAAATGGCACTCCTCAGATCTTAAGCGCATGATATGAATCCGGGACGGATTCTTTAGAGGAAGGGGGATATTGTAATGGTCTTCTTACTCGTCGCTCACTAGATGTCGCTACGCGCCAATTCAGTAACTAACGCGCGGCAGATTGCGATTCTTTTTTATGGATGAAGTTGAGGGTAGCGGTCGGGGGAGAAGAAAAGATACCGGTCAAGTGAATGTCGCTGTGGTCTGGTTCTGATAAATTAATAAATTCAAACTTAAATAGATGTGGTTTTGGCTATACGCCGTTAGAGCTGGCTTATTCGTGACACGGGGTAAGTTGCGGGGTAAGTACACAAATAAGTTTCGTTAGGAATTTCATTTTTGACACAAGCTCCTTGTTGACTGTGTTGGCATTGTCATTCAATTTGCCGCTTGCGAGATTTGATCTAGACAAATTTAATAACAGATACATTATTATAGCAGGCCGAATGGGAGCTGGTGATGGAAATGTGTCGTCATTATATCTACTTGTAAATTCCGTTGGAGTTTTGTCTAGTGTGCTAAAGGGTTGCTGTTTATTTACAGCTTTTGGAAACGCCCTTTCGGCCACGGTTCATTTTGTTTGCTGCTAAGCTGGGACAAACCTCTCTCGAAATATTGCGTCACACGGCGGATAGTGTTGAACAAATTCACAAGATTCGCTACAAGCCGCCGTGGCCTAGCGGGTCAGCCTGCGGTCGACGCCCTCATACTCTCCGGTGTTCAGAGTTCAAATCTCGAGATACTAATGTGACTTTTTGTATCCCGATCTCACTTGTTTTCATATTCTTTGTACTTCCCATGGTAGGATCGGGAGTGGCGACGCCCCAATATTGATTCCGGAAGTTTTATTAGCTAGTTCCGATCCTCCACGGATTAATTTTAAGTTCCATTCCTTATTAGGATTAGCGAGCGCGCTCATCTTTAGGCAACAGTTACTGTGTTTATGTTAAAGCCTGTAGGGTGTTTTGGGAAACAAACCTAGTGTTTTTAGCAACATTTCTTGGTCCTTTATTTCCTGGCATCATTGAACCCGCCCCTTTACAAGGTCACAATCAATACTCCTTCCTCCAAGCCATTGATAAGTAGCGAACCACTAAGCCGACGCAAGGAAAGAGGGGGGCTCGGGGGGCGCAGCTCCCAGCCATAAAAAGTACACAAACACTACTTCTTCCTCCAAGCCATTTATAAGTAGTAAACCACTACGCCACCGGAAGGAAAAAGGGGGGTTCGGGGTGCGCAGCCCCCCGCCATAAAAATAACACAAAAACTACTGTTTCCTCTAAGCCATTGATAAGTAGCGAAACACTATTTTGCAGCAAACAAAGAGGGGGGGGGGCTCGGGGGGGCACCCCTGCAACAACATGATATTGATAAGTATTAAACCAAGCAAAGTGGAAGTGGAGGTTGAGGTCGCGGGTGAGCAAAGTAATTGTTTTTAGTTCCAAAAATATCATCTGGGCTCTAAGCCGTCATTCTTGAGAATGGCTTCCCAAATTAAACAGACCTAAACGCATGGGATGATTCGACTATTGAATTGTTATACAGAACTTAATAATATGTCCGCGTTATAGCAATAAACAAATTCTACGCGGACGAAGTCGCGGGCAACAGCTAGTTTTATATGAGATAAAGGATGTGTTAAAATAGTGTTTATATTTCAGTTTTTTTACAATAATAAGACCTAGCAGTATTACTCCTGTGGTATTAGGACGGCTTCTCTCTGTTCGGCTGTTCTCTGGACTGTACATTGTTCTTACAGTTCTATCATTTTAATTGTATTTATGTATAAATTTACAGGTTATTTGGCATCGGGAGCTAGCACAGACTGGGTGAAAAAAGCATTTAAGACAAGGTTAGTATAGCAGCAAACTCAAATTCAAATTCGATTTATTTGTTTGTTAAACATAGGTACAAAAGTGGTTACAAATTTTACATGGATCGCAATTTTTTGCCGCGAGGCGTACAAACTAGCAGTCATTAACTATAAATAACATAAGAAATTATTACATGCAACATTGAATTTACAAAATATTTATCACATTATTACTACCTACGTGTTAGATTTTTAAAGTGTACAAACAACAACAATAGGATATACGATTATGCTGTATTATGTCTCTTACACATTCCTTCATCTTTACTTATTACTATATCTACACACATATCATAAGTCCTCTATAATGAGTTCAGAAACCGTAGAAAATGACCAGCATTTCAGTACGCCGTCGCCTTCTCGCCGACAGCGCCAGCCCCAGCACCACCCACCATCACCAGCAGTAAAGTAATAGTCATTACGACATCGAATTCGATATCGTAATGACTCTTCGATATCGAATTCAATGTTTCAAATTTGAAAACCAACGTAATTTACAATCATAGTAAAATAAAACGGATCACTCACGTATATAAGTCGAGTTCAGTCCGACATGTATAAATAATAATGTGATATTGAATTTTTTTTTACAGTAAAAAAAAAGAGTTTACGAAACGTCAGCTCGGTATGTTTGTCTATGATTTAAAAAAAAACAGTCAAATTCGTGACAGGTATGGGTATGAGATATGCCTTCGGCTTCTGAACCCATCTTAGAGTACTTATAATATGTGTGTAGATAAAGTAATGTATGCAACTCCACATAATTAAGCCTTAAAACACTTATGTGATCCTATTATGAAACTCAGCTTCGCCTCGTTTCATAAAAACACACTCGTGTTTTAAGGACCCTCATTATGTAGCAGTTGCATAAACTACTATTTCTTCTTTATTACGAAGAAGAAAGAAGAAATAAAGAAGAAATAGTAGTTTATGCATAGGTTTGTGTTTAGGTTATGCAGGCTAGTGCCTGATACCGCTAAAGATCGAGACAAGTAGAAGACATAAGAGGTCTTTGCCCAGCTGTGGGACACTTCGAAATTCAAAATTCAAAATTTTATTCAGCAAACAGGCAGTTGAATGCTCTTTTACACGTCATTTTTTTGAGTCTACCAGCGCTTTCGGAAAGACCATGATTGCCAAGAAGAATGCGCCGCGAGAAACTTGGCACAAAGTCATTTTATCTAAAAACAAGTGACATTAGATCTTACAATACGTAACCACAGATTAATTACACAAAGAAAGCTCAATCTATCATTAAAAAAAATAAAGAGAAAAAAAAAACCGTATTTTAGAAAAAAGTGTATTTTTTTTTTATTAGAACAGCAAAACCAGAACACTTTACTTTATTGGCACGTTTTAATTGAGCAGGAGATGTATAGGGTCTCCAGGTCAAATATCTTTAGAATTACAAGGGGATGTATAGGGTCCCAGAATTAATATTATAATATAATACTTAATCTAAATGGCTTAGAAATGTATAGTCTCTAGGGTCAATTTAAAGTAAATTTAAAATCAGCAGAGTTGTAAAACGCCTCCACGGTCAAATAATAAGTATAATGATACATATACATAAACTGGAGATGTATATGGTCTCCAAATGTCAAATAACAAAATTGATGAAATATGCATTTCATGTCATCATGTCAAATAAATAAAACATCAGGCTTATAATAATTAATAAAAGGTATGTTTTTTAGATATGTGGCAACTTTCGAACTACGAGACACTGGTACGTATGCTTTCGCTTTGCCACCAGAACAGATCTTGCCACTTTGCAAGGAGACCATGGATGGCATGATAGCATTTTTTTCCCCTGCAAAAACGCTGAGAGAAGAATATACACCGATGAAAAGCTGTGAACATAAACGGGAGTTTAATAGAATTTTGATTGTTTGTTTGTGTGTCTGTCTGTTGTGATCAAATTTGAATAAAGTCTGTTTTGAATTGTTTTTTTTTTACTTAAATAAATATCATGGGACAATTGACACCAATGGACCTAGTCTCAAACTAGGCAAAGCCTAAATCGTCGGGTGACTAGCATAAGGCACTAACTACGTTCACTAATTAAAGTCGGTAATCAACCTTATTACTCTTTGAACATTGTTGATTTCCTTAAATATTTTTTTGGCATTTAGTGACTCTTGCTACGACGGATAATAAACATACATATAGATAAATACAGACTTACATACCTAAAATATTAAACATCCAAGACCCGCGAGAACAAACATTCGTATTCTTCATACAAATCTGCCCAGAATTTAGATCGAACCCGGGACCTCAAGCTCCATTGTCCGGTTCTCTGATCGAGGCTTTCCCGGTCGTCATAATATTCTGAATTAAAAAAAAACCAGTGACTTTTTTAAAACAATAGCATGAAATCTTTTACACACCAATGAATATTTTAGTAAACGTCTTTGGGTAGGTACAGTCGGCATCAAAAATAGCTTACCACTTATTTGTACCTTGGTAGCTACCAACTTTATACCGGGTTGTAGAGCTCTACAACCCGGTATAAAGTTGCGTTAAAATTCGTGTTATTGCGACAAGGTACGAAATTCACAAGGTACTCTTGATGCTGACTGTACATTTGGTAAGTAGTAGATGCCCTACTAATAATGTATGTACATATGTAAAATGTGTCTCAAAAACAATCAATATGGATTATAATCTATGGAAATTATGCTATCTTATAAGCTGTGTAAAACTTAAATTGCGATAAAATAAATTTACAAGTCACTGTCTTGGCACGAATAACATAAAATTTAAATAATTATATTTTTTTTGTTGCTAATATAAACAACACTTTAAAAGGATTGTATAAATTATGTCACAAACGGAAGTAATCGCGTGCAAAAATTTCGTTCCCATAATTTATTTCCTCTCAAACCAATTACACAGGAAAATTTATAGAACACAAATCATCTCGTATCACGAATTACGTATCAAAATCATTTTCGCGTGTTAAACCGCATTAAATCAGCGATTCTTATTTAATACAAAATATAATAAAAATAACATCTGTCGTGGAGCTCGATAAATTTCGTAATGGAAGCGAAAATTATGTTATCAAAGGTGGTAATATGAGTAATGATCCGTGTAATCGTTTAGGCGTCACGACAAATCGTCATATGACGTGATCTACAACCATTTATTTTGGTAACATCGCCCATTATAAAAAGATCCCGCTCATTTCCAAATGGACATTCACCTTCTGACAAGCTTCCAGCCTCTGACGGGTCAAGTTCAACTGGACAATATCCTTCATCGTTAAAAGCATGAGTATCGTTTTGTATTTCATTAACTGAATTAGAACCCTCTATTGGTTCAGCTATGGTGGGTTTTCGGTTAGCAGCTTCGTAATCGTCCAGTTTTGAAGGCGTTGCCTTTTCTTTTGTATTTGAATTAATTGCTTATTCCTGTTTATTGGATTCTTACTTGTATCTTAATTACTTATAATTCCTTCGGCGGTTACTGTAGGCTCTTTAATTAGGGTGTGAGTGAGAAGTTTATTTCTCTCAACGAGATGGTAATTAAGTTCTACAATTACTTTGCTGTTGGGGGCTTCTGCGAATTTTGAATTACGTTGGGCTAAACTATGCAGCGCAATGTTCAAGGATTATAAGCCCACAGAATTTTGTGAAAGTAAAGTTGGTTATTTCATAAAATAACGTGTTATTACATAATTCTGAACGTACGCTCGTTAACACATGATGTGTTAACTGACATAGATAAAATACGCATTTGATCTAACATGACGATACCGACGGTAGCAAAGAGTAAACGGACAACTGCATTTTTTACGAATTTCACTTTTTACGATGAGTCACCTTAGAATTGTGTTTTTTATTTTTAGCTCGAAATTGTATTTTTTCTTAATTTTTTGAGACGTAATTGTAGACAACTACGTCATAATTTTTAAATAATTGTAAGTACAAACGGACATGTGAGTGAGTGCGTATTACGGGACTACACTCTGAAATAAATGTCTGATTATTATTATTAAATTATCTTGAGATCTGATTTCAGTGCATAATTTTTTCTTATTTCATTTCAATCAATAATCTCAGTGATTTCAAAAATAACACTAATGACATCCCAGTTTAAAACAATTTCTAGTCAAACCTCTTCACCTGATAATTCTGTTATTGTAATATTAATAATAACTCTACTGGCAAACGCTAAAAGATTTAAATTTTAATCAGCGCAAGTCTCGTTAGCTTAACGATTACAGAATACGAATCAAGCTGCAATTTTAAAGACACAGCAGTATTCTTGCCAAGGCTTGTGCACTCAAGTATGTCCTCCACTACTTGGCTCTACAATGGGGAGTTTAATTTATGATTTTAACCCAGATTTTTGGGTTTTTGGACACGCTCACGAGTGTTGTTTTGATGGAAATAGGTCTAGTGCCTTGTTGGAAATGTTGAACAATTTTCAAAGACATTTACATTTTGTATTAAGTATCATTAGTTATTGATTTTGAGACCCTATACATCTCTTTGTAATTCTGAAACTTGTAGGTACTTACCTATCTAAGGCATAATGAGAATGGGATATTGACCGCGAATACCTTAAGTATATCATGCTTATGGTCTGCCCGTGATTATGAATTCATGATGCATGTAACTGCGTCGAAATATCGGGAGCTCGTCAAATCTATAAGGTTATCGCGGTCAATATCCCGTTCTCATTTATGTAATTAACAGCGAATCATTTAAAACTGTTATTTACTTGTTCCTATGATACTGTAATGTAACTTGTTTTTTTAGAAAAAAATAATTTGTGCTAAGTTTCTTGCGGCGGACTTTTCTTGGCAATCATAGTTCCGAAAGCGCTGGTAGACTCAAAAACCGGCTAAGTGCGAGTCGGACTCACGCACGAGGGTTCCGTAGGAAGATTTTAACGCTTTTCCGTAGTGTTTTAAGAAGTCCAGTGTTAGCAAAGCCCTGCTCCTAAGCAAAATGTACGCAGTGTGGGTTCAACTTATATAGGTCTGCTAAATCTACGGACAGACAAAAAAAATTAAGATTTTGGGACTTTTTGGAGTGGTTGTGCTATAAGAGCTACCTTCATACCAAATTTCAAGTTTCTAGGACATCTGAAAGTACCCTTTAGGTTTTTGTAAATCGCCAATTTGTATGGAAATGATTTTTTCACAGCTTCAAGGGACCGCAGGCTTGAGTATTTCATATTAATTTCAGCATGCTACCTCCACGCGTTCCAGAGAAAAAGGGTCTTGACAGACAGACAGCCAGACAGACGGACAACAAAGTGACCCTATAAGGGTTCCGTTTTTTTCTTTTGAGGTACGGAACCCTAAAAATGACGTGCAAAACTAACAACTAAATGAATTGCTTAAATACAAATAGTTACGAGTACGCCAGACCCAGTCCAGAGTCCAATTTGCGGAAACCAACGAATACTCAATTATACCAATCAGATCGCAGCTGGCCGGCCGCCAGATGTCACTCTAATTGCAGGGATTCTTGTGATACATGCGCCGGATTGTGTTTTGTTTACGTAAACAATTCATCATCATCATCAGCCTATTTACGTCCCACTGCTGCGCAGGCCTCCTCTCAGAATAAGAGGGCTTGGGCTACAGTTCTCACTCGGACCCAATGCGGATTGGGAACTTCAGACACTCCATTGAATTGCTGCGCATGAGTATGCAGGTTTACTCACGATGTTTTCCTTTGAAAAGCTCATGATAAATTATGAATGTAATTTCGCACATGAATGATGCACCTTGCAGTGGGTGGTAGGACCTTGTGCGAGGTTCGTCCGGGTGGCTACCACCATCTTACTCGCTAATCCTGCCCCTAAGCAGCAGTGCTTGCACTGTTGTGTTCCGGTGTGGAGAGTAAGACAGGTGGTGTAATTACGGGCACAAGAGGCATTTCATCTTAGCTCTCTAGGTTGGCAACGCATCTGCAAACCCTTCGGGGTTGCGGGTGTCTATGGGCAGTGGTGATCACTTACCATCAGGTGACCCACTTGCTCGTTTGCCTTCCTCGTTGTATAAAAAAATAATAACAATAATTTGAAGATGCTAGTCTGGCCATTTTAAATGCGGTCCTGTCCAGCCATTTCAGGGTTAAGACGTAACACACAGATAGACAGAGAAACACAGTTACCTTTGCTTTATAACACTAGAAATGCTACCCCATATTATGGAGAATGAACATGGATTTATATGTCAATGGCTGTTGCCCGCGACTTCGACCGCGTATATTTCGGTTATCGCTATCCCGTAGGAACTATATAATTTTCCCAAATAAAAAGTAGCCTCTGTTATTCCTCAATATTCAAACTATCTTCTTACTAAATTTCATCTGGATTGGTTCAGCGGTTTTCCCGTGAAGAGGTAACAAACAGACAGACAGAGAGACAGAGAGACAGAGTTACTTATTCCGCATTTATAATATTAGGATTAGGATTAAACTGCTGATAGATCATTGAGCATCAAATGCGACTTTATCTTATGCTAAGGCTGTTATTTGAACTTTAGTGAAACCTGCATTTTGCTTTATAATAAACCATGATGTCTTATGAGTAGAGCCATAAAATCCCGGTGCAAAGTTCCACCGGTAGCATACATGCTGTAAACCCGGTCATTCACATTCGCACAAATATGCGAACCCATACAAGTGTAAATTTTACCTACCTATTTGGCGTATTTGACAAATGTTCGTGTCGCCTCTCTTTCGTTTTTTACCTTAAGGACGTTTGGCATATACGGCCAACTGAAGTCCCAGCAATAGACTACAGTCGTGAATGATTATGCAAAGCTTTTGCTGCATCTGTGCTTTTTTTAAGCTGAAAGCGCAAATGCACCAAGCTCTTGAGCTGATGGATATAGGGCATAAAAGAAAATTATTATCCCGGAATATTATTGATTTATTCGATAAGCGATGGATCGTTATACTGAGCAGTGTTGGACCAGTTGAGTGAGAGAGGTGCAAGATATATACTAAACACAAACAAAGGCACCTACCTATTGCGTTTACTGAAGTCTAACACGAAGTATCTCAACCGTACGCGCAAATGAAGTATAATTATTGAGTACGCTATTGGTACCTATCCGCTGAGTTTGCTTATTTGACGTCCCTTTACGTGCGTGAAAACATTCGGACAAAGCACGAATTATTGCGCGCATGTGAGTGACCGGATGAGGCTTTTAAGGAGTAGTTTTATTTTTACGTCAGGCATAAAACTTTATAAAACATGCCTTTCTTTTTAGGTACGTAACTTTATTATCAACGTTTATAGGTAAGAAACTTGCCTTTTTACGAGCCTAGATTTCTCTTGTAATTTAGTTAAATCAGTACTTTTAGTTCGTAAAACATTTAAGAGTCCTTGCCCTTATATGAACCTTTTTAATTTCAATTTAAAATAGTTTTGTTTTATATTAATTTCACATTTTTTAACTAGAGACTGAAAAACTATTCCCAAAAAACTAGAATAATCTTAATAACTAACCCCGGGAATCGAGCCCCGTTCCTCGACATTTCATGTCGACATTTTCGCTCCAAACAAACGTTTAATATTGGCTTCATTCTAACCGACCCCAGCAACAGCTCTCCGCAGAGTCATCCCACAAATCATTGTCCCAAATACAATCAAAACAAGAGTACCACCAAAACAGACAAACGGACAAAAACGCAAGTGTAAATTACACGTGGCATTAATCACGTGCTGCCACAATAACATGGTTGACTTCATCTTCGAATAATTCTCTTTGTTCAGCCGTTGCCGTTTTTGCTGGTGCTCCAAGTCATAAGAGACAGCGATCCACCACCAAAAGCGTGATTGTCGCTTGGCGCTCAGTGCACGAGAAAAATGAACGAGAGCTCCGTAAATAACAACTAAAATTACCTACTCAAGCTTTTTCCTTATTCGTTATCTTCGATAGGTATTTGTCAGTCTGTCGCAAGTAAATCAAAACCTATTATAGGTATGTAATCTACGGTAGGACGGTATATCTCATTGACCAAGAATCATGTAATTTAGCATAGAGCGATATTGTGTACCTTACCTTACCTTATGTACCTTACTTTATTTTTATGCGACAAGGAAGGCAAACAAGCAAGTGGGTCACCTGATGGTAAGAGATCATCACTGCCATAGGCACCCGCAGCCCCAGGGGGTTTGCAGATGCGATGCCACTAGAGAGCTAAGATGAAATGCCTCTAGTGCCCGTAATTACACCGGCTGTCTTACTCTCCACACTAGAACACAACAGTGCAACCACAGCTTCTTAACTGCAGGATTAGCGAGTAAGATGGTGGTAGCGATCCCGATGGACCTTATTATTATTTAAATAAAATGTAAAATTTCATGGTCTTCTCTTTATTTATGTTATGTTAATACAAAAGAGCGGCAGCAGTGAGACTCACACCCACGCACTGCCGCCGAGTCATGCGCTCCCAGAGCTAGACTAGTATTAATGTATACGTAAAGAATCCGTTTACTTCATTACCTCTTTCAAACTAGGCCTATGGAGAAACGTAAGGGTCCTTCACAATGAAGTACTCAACGAGATACTAAGTAAGGAGCCAATCATTGAGGCGGTCATTGACAGGATACCCAAACAGTATGTCTTTGACAAGAAATACAAAATACAACTACATGAAGACCCCAACGAAGGCCTCAATCTCAAACTGAGGATCTTCACAGATGGGTCAAAGACATCAGCTGGTACAGGTTCCGGGGCTTAATCGGAAGACCTGAATATCAACATCTCTACACCGCTAGGAGCCCACAACACTGTCTTTCAGGCAGAATGCATGGGCATAATAACGGCAACAACAGCGATTCGCTCCAGAGAGGTAGGCTCGACTATCCGATCCGCATACTATCTGACAGCAAATCGGTCCTGCAAGCCCTGCAGAGTGACACAATAACATCAGGGCTGATCTACGAATGCCATCGAGCTCTGACGACGGTAAGTAATACAAACGCCATTACCCTACAATGGATAAAAGGCCACAGCGGATCACGAGGAAACGACGCGGCCGACCGACTGGCGAGGGAGGGTTCGGAGATGAAGGTTTATGGACCTGAACCTATCCTACCTTTGCCCTTCGGATGGCTGCGCAGTAGACTACGCCATAACACCAAGGTAAAGCACCAACAGTATTGGACGAACCTGGAAACCTGCAGGCAGACCAGAGAGGCCCTCCCGACGATCAACCCCAGATTGTTCCGCAAGCTTCGCGGATTGGAGAGACCGCAGCTCCGACTCGCAATCGGAGCACTGACTGGACACGCCTTACTCAACAAGCACTTACACACACTGGGTGTTACAGACAGTCCGCTGTGCAGAGCCTGCATGGAAGCGGACGAGACAGCCGCCCAAGTTCTACTGGAATGCTCTGGGGTGGCGGAATACAGGGCACAGCACTTCGGGTCACCGGGGTCGCTCCAGGAGGTCGCCAGCAACGTGAAGAGTCTGCTCTGCTTCCTCCAGGAGCTGGGCTGGCATGAATAGTGCCATCAGCCCCCTCACGCAAAATAGGCGCAAACTAGTCGTCGAGTTGCGGAAAACAGCCCGTGCTACAGTTACAATTACAATTACCTCTTTCAAAACCTCTTTACTCTGTCAAAATCATTGATTAAACCGCCCCCGCTTCCGCTACCGCCTCCGCTCCCGCTCCCGCTTCATCCTCCCCCGCACACCTCTTGCCCGTACATCACATCATGTCGTTAAGGGCAGGAGGTGGCCCGATAAATCAGGGGCCGTCGTCTGTGCTCGCCTGCAGTCGCTAATGCGTGTTGTAATGAAATGCGATTTTAGACTTTTAGGTTAAAATTAGGTTGTTAATGGCAAGCTCTGTGATGATGAAGAGCGAATGTGTGAACACTTCAAAACTGGATTTATTTACAACTAGCTGTTGCCCGCTACTTCGTGAGCGTAGATTTCGGTTATCGCTATCCCGCGGGAACCATATAATTTTCCTGAATAAAAAGTAGCCTATGTTATTCCTCAATATTCAAATCAAATTTCATCTAGATTGGTGAAGCGGTTTTCCCGTGAAGAGGTAACAAACAGATAGATAGAGAGACAGAGTTACTTTCGCATTTATAATATTAGTTATGATTTATGGGCAACTAAGGCCTGCCGCACATCGAGCCACTATTCGCGGCCACTAGACGCGACCACAAGCAGCTGCGGATGAGTTTTTTCATACATTTTGTATAGCATCGGCGCAAACCGAGCGTTCGAGTGGCCGCGTACGAGCCACAAGCTGCGGGAGTCGCCAGCGCTCGTTACTGATGATCGCGTTTAGTAGCCGCGACTAGTGGCTCATGATATTTATTTATTTACTATTTATTTATGTACTTTTTAGGGTTCCGCATCTCAAAAGGAAAAACGGAACCCTTATAGGATCACTTTGTCGTCTGTCTGTCCGTCAAGACCCTTAATTCTCTGGAACACGTGGATGTAGAATGCTGAAATTAATATAAAATTCTCAAGCCTGCAGGCCCTTGAAGCTGTGAAAAAATTAAACTTGTGTTAGCGGAAGATTGAAAATACGTCGATAGTCGGTCACTCGATGACGTCAGTGTGGTATCGACCGAAGTTTTAAAAGTAGCGCGAGCGCCTGACGTCGGCCCATTTTGCCTGCGACTCTCGTATCGGACGGTCGACTACTTCGTAGTGTCTCTGTATCAGGATTGTTTTTTTTTTAATTAACGAATCTTTGAATACTGTAAAAAAAAAATATTTCAGTAAAGTTTAGTTAATTTGTTAAAAATTTCATTTCAAATTAATTAAATTCCATTCACCTAATACTTGTAAGTCAACGCAATCAAAAAGTACAGTCATTAAGAAGGTTGTTTCCATACAAATTGCAGTGCCCTGAAAACCTAAAGGGTATTTCCAGTTGTTGTCCCAGAATCTTGAAATTTGGTATGAAGGTAGCTCTTATAGCACAACTACGCAGAAAACTCCCAAAACCTTAAATGAATGTCTGTAGATTTCACTGGCCAATGTAAGATGACCTCACACTGCGTACATTTTGCTTTGGAGCAGGGCTCTGCTAACACTGGACAACTTGAAACACTGGGGAAAAGCGTTAAAATCTTTGTACGGAACCCTCATGCGCGAGTCCGACTCGCACTTGTCCGGTTTTTTCGAAGCAATGGCTATGTGCACTCATTGCGTCTAGATTCGGTTAAGGTTTAAAATTTAACATGTGCACACATTTCAAAAAATGTTGCTGATTTCACCAACCAGGCATTAGCTACCCCCATTAAAGTACTTTAAGCCTGCCAGTACCTGTGCTACAGTACCACAGGGGTTACAATAACCATGGCAAAAGCCGAAATCTACTACAGGATGCATTTTGTCCAAATTCAAAAACAGCTAACTGGTTTGGAAGCATCTATTTGCTAAGCAAAATTTTCACTTTAAATTTTTCGCTGTCAATGTTCGAGATACTCCAGCCCTTAACTCGCTCACCTATAAACGTCCCCCGTAGATCAACCGAAGTAGCCGAGCCTTCGAATGCTCTCTCAAAAGCAATCGATCAAATGGACGCATTTATTCATGTCCTACGTCCCTACTACATACACAAAACCACCCAATTCTGAAGTAATTTGCACCAAAACCTAACTGCCATCACGTTCCAACCTTGCAGTGTGAAAAGGATGAAATTTATGAAGTCGACGGGTAGGATACAGAATCAGGTTGTTCTCGTATTGTTTTAAGCACATCGGCAGTTGGCACGGCGCCAAACTCTGGCTGTAATTGGGATTTCGATACTTGTCTCTGGTTTAGTCCAATTTGTTACTTTGTTCAGATCGTGTGATTGAGAGACGATCAAATGCGATATTTCAATCGATCGAGGTTTATGCCTATAGAACTTATGATTACCCAATTATGATTACCCATTGTTGTGATGTGAGGCAAGTTAGAATACAACTATTTCTCTTCTGTGTTGTGTATTAATCACCATTTAATTTTGTTCCAGGGTTTTTCTTTGTGAAACTGACTATCCATAAAAACCGTAACCTAATGAAAGCTATTTCATGCCATGATTCCAGGAGGCTATTTTATTAGTATTAATAATTGATCTGATTTATTTACACTAGACAAACCGAAACCTTTATCTAATAAAAATGATGCACATTTTGCTGTGAAAGTCGTCAAGTTAAACTACAAGCGCAAAATACACGAAATGTTATAACAACAAAAATTCGCAGCAGCCATTGTGGTTAAAAATTATACGTTGCTCTGATTTCATAAATAATTCCCTCACAAATTTTATCCTGCATTATAAATGCTGTCAATTAGTGTCCCGATGCCTCTATTTCCATATTTGTCATGTTTAGCTTTAGACCGATTGCTGCGGTCGCCATTTTGCGCTCGTCGAATATTTCGGACATAGCATAAACCATTACCTATTTTTGCACGCTTGAGCAGAACAATTAAACTGACACGCGTTGCGGGCATAATTAACTATATCACATGAACGTCATCAAATAGTTGAGAGGTAATTAATGGGCTCGTTCTAGCATGTTTAGGATGGACGATTCGTGTTTATTTAATTACGATGTTTTTTATCGAATATTGCTATGACATCAACAGGATTGTATTCCATTTCGCACTTACTTTAAAATTCATTTGGTCATTAGCATGTTCGCTTCTTATTATTCTTATTCTTAGAAGTCTTTTTATTCGCTTTCAGTTCGTACTACTTCACGTTCACTTTATACTACTTTCTGTCAACCATTGTATTTTTCACTTGTTGTGCACAGAGAGTTTACGCATAGGTATCCCATGTAACTTTGTAAATTAATTTTCAAATACTTTATTTCAATTGAATAATTTATGGTTATTAATTTAATCGGATCAAAATTGTGATCCTTTAACTTTCCTACCGTCTTCCGTCTAAAATCGCAGTTCTATCCGTCCGGGCAATGTGTGGGTGGAAGCAAACGTCCATCGTAAGACAAACGACGTGGCGACGAGTGGTCGCCCATTTATCACAATTAGCGACCGTGGTCGCGGTCACAGTCGTCGGGTACTTAGCTAGGCAGACGCTCGGAGTAAGCGTCAGTGTCGATACGACAAAAACAGTGCCACAAAGTGGCAGATGTTGATGATGATGTGTTCCTGTAATCCCTCAGCAGGGACATAGGGACTTTCATGCATCGCAGTCCTGTGCTGTAGCTGTAGCTTCAAGGTCCTGCCAGTTATACCCGACTTGGGAGATCTCTTTCTCAACCGACCGTCTCCAGGTGGTTCGGGGCGGCAGACGCACTGCGACTAAGCGGCAGATAATGTTAGTAACTCACGCGACGTCTGTGTCGCTGCGCTCGAAAGGTGCTCCATGCATTTCATCTTCATCATCAGCCTATTCCAGTCTACTGCTGGACATAAGCCTCCCCTAATGAGCGTCATAGCGCCCTGTCTTTAGCTTACCGCATCCAGCATCTAATAAAAAAACATATAATAATGAATCCACAGAATCAGCCCAGACCCCTAGTCCCCGGCGGCCCCGCTATTCCTGGCTTCGGTAGCGGCCATGGTAACGGCAGGGCAGGGGTTTTTTTTATATACGACGAGGAAGGCAAACGAACAAGTGGGTCACCTAATGGTAAGTGATCACCACTGGCCATAGACACTCACTACAGTTAATCACCGGCAGAGGCCCGGCCGACCACGGTGGATGCGGAAAGCACAAGACCGGTCTGAGTGGAGAGCATCTGCCTGCAGTCTTTCGCAAATCGTCATCCCACCTGGTCGGAGGGCGTCCTACATTACGTTTGCCGAGTCGCGGTCTCCACTCAAGTGCATGCATTAGCGCAATAATATTTATACTCCAAGTGCCTGCCAAGAACCAGCAGATGTTCCTGCGCTGAGGGTGTGGTGATCCTTCGCTTTAGGGAAGTGAAGATTAAGTTAGAAAATCACTGAATAATATGGAATGATTTAATTACTTTATCGTAAGTATGGTTAAGTTTTACAGCGCATTGTTTTTACAGAAATGCACGGTATAAAATGGTTTTGGTAAATAATAAATAATACGATTACCTGCTGCTCTCTTGCGGTGACTCCAACGCCATCGACGCTAACCCACTACTTTGCATAGTTGCATAACACACTAAGTTTTGGTAGCCCAGCTCTTGGAGGTTGATGATGATGACTTTCTATATCTCCCAGGTGGAGCTAAGCTCCGCTGATGTCTGTCTTCACGTCTCCCTATCCTGTGCTGCCTTCGTCACATGACCCAACGTACACCCCACGCCTTAGCTCAGCGTCCACGGACCGCCTCCAACTATCCGTGGGCAGCCCCGGCCTTCTTCTACCACCGGGCCGCAACTCAAAAGAAACTTGGGGGTATCAATCAATCTAGATACGCAACGTTCAACGCAAGATAAACATAATGTGGTTGAACTTTGCGTATCTAGATTATTATATGCGACATGTAATTTTTAGCCCCAAGTAGGCTTTCACAGGTTAACGAGTAACATTCGAGCATTTGACCAAGATAAAAAATACGTAGATAAGAAGTGGATAACTACAGGTATCAGAAGATGTTGTAAAAGGAAGCGTGAGTTATTTTGGAAATGTAAGTTATCCACAAATTCAACTATCAAAAAGGAATTCAAGCAATATTCTGCGAGGCCTAAAAAGATTATTTCTCTAACTCAAAAATCGCAAAATAATTATTATATGAATAACAACTTCATTTCCTGTCTTAAAATTTGGTCAGCATCTCGATTGTCAGATTTCGATAAGGCTACATTCGATATCCCATTTAATCCACCCGTATCGGTACACATTTTTCTCGATGGTACTAAGCTCAACACAAGCTAACTCCTCACCAGTATTTTACAGTAACTCTTCAGTTTACCATAACATCGTTTAAGTCTGACTGAAACTGAAACTTTAACTGTTAAGTTCGACGGCTGGTAATTTCCGAGCAGGAGCTCACCTGTCAAAACGTCAACAGTTAAAAATGAACAGTAAAGAGCTCGCTTAGCCACCGATGCGCGGCTAATTACTAGGGCCACAGTACTCGTGGGGAACAGTAAGGAAGGTGTGAATTTATAGTGCGGCATAAGTCATGAGGAAGGAATTAATACTAGAGCTTAGATATTCTAATTTTTTACACAAGTAAGTACGGTTAAGACTAAGTGTGCTACAAATTTTGTAAAAATAATGAAATCAATGCCAGACATGAACACAATTGAAAACAATTACTTTACTCACCCGCGACTACAAGTGAAAAAAAAATTTAAACTAAAGCAAAGCAACGCCTGATTCAATAAATTAATTCCAGATGTCTTGTTAATTATGTAAAATCTATTTACTCTGTAAATACCACAATATCTGGACCTGCTTTCTGATTTATCTTGCCGAATGCTTTAGTACATGTCAGTAAACATTCAAACGTCGTTGTTTTCTTAACAATCACATTATCAGAAATCTCTATTCAAGAGAAATCTCGTCGTCATCGCACTGGTACTGGTAGTGCCAACCATAAACTTGAGATTGGGGGGGTGACTGGAACACTTAATTAATAATTTTGTAAATGAAATATAATTAATCTAACATTGTGAATGATTTGGTCTTAACTGCTAATACACGAAGTAATAAGAATAATAAATAAATAAATAAACACTTCACTATTACGCTCTGTGCATGTCACACCAACCTCTCGCTATTAGGCTAACGCGTAACCCTACTGTTTCAACACTACTCAATGTGGAGCGATCAATCTTCCGAATTCGCGCTCTTCTGCACACAACAAATTGTCATTGCGGCCGCGCTGTGACGTGACCAGCTTTATTATAATTGCCTCTGCTCATTAACGGATTTATTACGCGACGGAAATAGGGCATTGCTCATGGATTTCAGATTAAAATAAAACGCATCAAACTACAGGGTGTGCGACGTGCGTTCGCAGTAACGACAGCTGCCTGCGTTGTAGCTTGGCGGTGGTTTAAGAGTGAAAATTGATTGTTAACAATATTTTTAATATGATTACAAGCTTTTTTACCCGACAGCCGGGGATGGTTACGTTTTTTGGACGTATGTATGTATGTCTGTCATCATCATCACCAGCCTTTTTTACGTCCCACTGTTGGGCACAGGCTTACCCTCAGAATAAGAGGACTACGAGCTATAGTTCCCACGCGTTCTAATTCTTTGGCACGCTCTGCGGATTAAAGGATGTAAAAAAGAATGGTGATGATGAAAAGCAACAAAGAAATACAGAATGATACATCTGTGTGCTTCATTCATCTTACTAAATAATAACAATCCTAAAGATAGTATTTAAATTAGGCGAAAAGAGTGCAAAGATTTCGTACCTGTGCCGAATTAAACTTAGGAATGCTAATCTATTTAGATTAATGATTACGAGTACAAATCGATTAGATAATAAACCCGCTTGATAAAGGAACGACATTAAATCACTCAATCTTGAAACCTGTTGCAATGAAATAGATATCACAATAGCATCTACCTTAATTATTTTGAAGTGAGGATTAACACGATAAAATTTTCAATTAAAAATTCAGTTCATTAGTGACATTGGACGGGAAAAATGTTGCTCAAATTATTACTGTTCACCACTATCTGTGCCTCTGTGTATTCAGACAAAGTGCGCTATGACGATTTCGCTTTATACAAAATAGTGCCTGAAAATGAACAGCACGTACAGTTCCTGAAGGATCTGCAACTTAATTATGAAGAGTTGGACTTCTGGAATAATCCCACGAGACCAGGAGACTATGTGAGTGTTGTTGCTCCTCCGGAGAAAAAGGATGAGTTGGAGCACGCGTTGGCGAAGCGAAGCATTTACAGTGAACTGATGCTTGGGAATATTCAGGAGTAAGTACATACTCATCACTTCATTACGTTCAGTCAGCAGCAGAAGTAGCTAAGCTACCGAAGCGGTCACTATGATCTAAGCATGGCTCTAATGTTATACACAAAAGAGCTCGTGCAGATCATTGTGACCGCTTCGGTTGCTTAGCTACTTCTTCTGCTGACTATACAGTAATAAGACTAAGGTTTAACATCCCAATATTTTGGCCCCTTAATTCGAAAGATTGACTTCCTGCTTCAATGAAGATTGAAGACATACGATACGAAAAGTGAAATAAATTACAAAACTTATTAAGAAATAAATTACAATAACTTAACATTTTGTAGCAAACCACATACTTAGACGTTTATTTCATCATCATCATCATATCAGCCAAACGACGTCCACTGCTGGACATAGGTCTCCCCCAAGGCTTTTCACTCAGACCGGTCTTCTGCGGTCCCGCGATCATTACTAGGTCGTCGCTCCATCTTGTTGGAATCCTACCGACAGCTCGTCTCCCGGTCCGTGGACGCCATTCGAAAACCTGCTGACCCCATCAGCCATCAGCTCTACGAGCATTGCGTCCCGCCCACTGCCACTAAAGTTTAGCAATTCTTGACGTTTATTTACTTAACCTTAAAACTAATGATGGCTATCGCGAGTCAAAAATCCGCTAGGTTCGCTAGTAATAAAGCCGCTGTAGTGATAAGGCTACCATTTGCAACCTTGTGTTTTCTTTGTACTTTTTTTTTTGTTTTTAACCGACTTCAAAAAAGGAGGAGGTTCTTAATTCGTCGGAATATTTTTTTTATGTATGTTTACCCCGATTACTCGAAGACGGATGGACCGACGTCATAAGTTCTTTTTTTGTTTGAAAGGGTATACTTTCTAGTTGGTCCCATTGTCACCAAATCAGGATCTGATGATGGGATCCCAGGGAAATCGAGGGCAACCCTAAAATTTTATAGGGACGTATCATGTGTTTCATATATTTTCGAAAGCTATTTAAGTACTTGCGTCTGGTAGTCATCATTTCGTTTTAATGAGGTGATGATGGAATGTTCAACTCCTTAACGGTTAGGAGTTGGAGGATGTTATTTTAAATATTAACGTAACTAAAAATTGTAAAATAAAAAAATCTTTTAACAAAAAGTAAAACCGCCCTCAAAATATCAATAAACCATTTTATGTTTTTTTTCTGAGGATTTTTTTGGTTTGTTATATATGGTGTTCAATAGAGAATTCTTGTATTGTATTCTATTGGAAAGAAACACTTTCTTCTACGTAGTTTTCTTACATTACAGGGCGTTCGAGT
Organism: Clepsis dumicolana; assembly: GCA_963691665.1. Taxonomy (NCBI): domain Eukaryota; kingdom Metazoa; phylum Arthropoda; class Insecta; order Lepidoptera; family Tortricidae; genus Clepsis; species Clepsis dumicolana. The sequence continues at coordinate 2,731,795 of OY829514.1, forward strand.
CTCAGTCATACAGTCGAAAGAAGCGAAGCACGCGTGCGGAGATGCATTTTACCGGATTCCACACTCTGGATGACATCACCAACTGGTTTGAGTACTTGGCTGAAACTCACAGTGACATCGTGACTTTGATCAACGCTGGTAACTCTTTCGAAGGTATGAAATTTTGCAGTGTTATGAAGGGATCACAGAATCAACAGTTGGATTAATCATGGCGAGCTCTTCCATACCATGATCACATTATGCTTTCGTGTCCTTGACATACAATTTTTAAGCAAAGGAAACATCGGATTTAGTGCTTATTGTTTAGTCAAAATAGCCAGGTTTTTATAGACTAGATACATGTGTTTTTTTCTTAATATGAAGCTAATTGAAACACAAGAAGAAATAAGGCACAGACGAATATTGCAAGTAATTACTTGGATGGCCTCCGACTTAGTTTATTTTTAGATGCACGAAACATCCGATTCTTTCAACATGTCTATGTAAAACCAAAAAATCACCATTGGCTGATATTTTTTCAACCATTTTTTTCTCTATTTCCAGGAAGAAACATCACGGGGGTCAGAATAGCCCGCAACTCTGATCGTCGAGCCTTCTTCCTCGAAGGCGGTCAGATCGGTGCCGACTGGCTGTCACCGACTGTCGTGTGCTACATAGTTGACCAGCTGGTGCGAGGAGAAGACCCTGAGGCTCTGGCAGCTTCTCAAGACTTCGAATGGCATGTGTTTCCCAGTGTCAACCCGGATGGCTTTGAGTTTTCGGATAATAATGTAAGCATGATGTTTAAAGTTGAATCAGGAACAGATCAACAAGCTAGTCTCTAGTATGAAACTGCATAAACTTACATCCTATATGCTCAGCTCTTGTTTGAAGTTTTAAACACTCACATCGGAAAAATCTTAATACAACAGTGCTAAAGGTATTGACAAATAATTTTAACGTAAAATTTAAAAGAATCATAAAGGACCGTAAGGTGACATCCGCGATTTGCCCTAAAAAATAATTAATATGAAGTCACTTGTAGATGTCAGTTTTCCTCTAGACCTTAAAAAAATAGATTACTATTAAATGCTGTAATTTTCAGGTGAGATTATGGACTAAGAATCGTCGTCCTACAAGGAACAATCAAATTGGAGTTGATCTTACTAGAAACTGGAATTCTCAATGGGGAGGTAAATAATTATGTAAAATAAACGCTATTGCAGACTTGACGAATGATGATAATGAATGCTAGTAATTTAGAAGCGGCATATTCATACAGTTTTTTTTATAATTTTATCTCCAAATTTATTTAATTTTTGCACTTGTTCATAATATCGACTACCTATGAAATTTTCTGACAGCCATAAATCTTCAAGTTCGACAACCAAATTTAAATCTTCACCAATTATTATAATCATAATCTAACACATGTTTTGTGGTTGTTAGTATTTTTTATTTTTCTTTTTTTCTCTATTTTTGACAATTATCTTCTTTTACTAAATTCTTCAGTTCTAATGGCCTACCTTTTCCAGTCCGCGGGGCCAGCCACAACCCAGCGGACGCTAACTTCATAGGCATTGGCCCGTTCTCTGAGCCTGAGACGAGAGGCCTCTCACGCTACATCGAGACCATTGGCCACAATCTCGCTGGAGTCCTGTCCTTCAGAGGTTTCGGTCAACGACTGCTGATTCCGTTCGCACACAGCACTCAGCCGATCTATAATCACGATGACATGGTACGTTTAAGAGTTAGGCTCAGACACTGCCGAAAACTGATTATCTCAGTCATCATCATCATGTCAGCTGAAAGACGTCCACTGGACATAGGCCTCCCCCAAGGCTCTCCACTCAGACCTATCTTGTGCTTTCCGCATCCACCGTGATCTCGCGATCTTTACCAGGTCGTCGCTCCCTCTTGTTGAAGGCCTACCGACAGCTGATTATGTCGAGGTAAATGACATGGCATGGCACCAAACAGAAGTTTCCAAAGTTGCAAAATTGTCTGTAGGGAAAGTTTCGAAAACTTAAATTTAACAATGAAAACATTTTCAAGATTTCACTGGATATAGGATATTATTATTGTTTCAATTGCCTACCTGGTTAAAAAATAATAATACCTTTATTAAGAAACCGGCCAGCACACGTAGCACGGCGCACCATTTTGTCGCTTGTCGCGCAGTGCGTCCCTTTCATAGTGACGGAATCAGTGAAGGATGCACTGAGTGACAAGCGACAAAATGGCACGCATGCTAGCCCCCCAGGTGCAAGTCTTATTAAATTAAATTGTAGTTGTATGTAAATTAATACTTTGTCTATCACGGTACTCTAGTGTCGAAGATGACCCCTTTTTCTGAGTTTTTACAAAGTAAAAAAAAACCGGCTAATATTATGTATCATTCAATGGTGTGTGTGAAGTTCCCAATCTGCGTTGGGTTTACGAGGCAACTGTAGCTCTAGCCCTTTCGTTCTGGAGGGAAGCCTGTAGCCAATAGTGTAACGTGAACAAGCTGAAGATGATGATGAAGTTTAATTAAGCTGAATCAACCTCTTGCTGCCTCTTCTTGTGGATTGTTCTTATTACTATCTCGTAGACGTCTTGATCCCGACTAGGGGATCAGATGTAAGATATCACACTAAACCATGATTTTGTTTCCAGATCATTGTAGGCAGAAGAGCTGTAGGTTCATTGGCTGTTAAGTACAACACCCAGTATCAAGTTGGTACCTCTGCTGCTGTTCATGGTAAGAACAACTTTGAATTTCGGAACTAAATGTATTTAAAAATATATAACCACGCTTAAATCCGTAACACAACTATGACATAAGATCCCTTGAGTTTTGGATACTCACTTCCATTTTATAATTTGTGCAGTTCCGAAAGACACCCGACAGCATTTTGCCTATTTTAGTTCATCCTCAGCATGAGGGCCGTCACGTTAGTTTCGTCCAGTTGTTTGGCGTAAACTGAGGATTGGTGTGATCAATTGGGTATTTTACGAATCATCAACTCATCTATACTTTCTACATTCTAGATGGAAATACAGGCGTGCTAGCTGACTGGGTGAAGTACCAATTCCGTCCTCCTGTAGTCTTCACTTATCATCTAAGGGACAACATCGGTTGGGGGTACGTCCTTCCCGTGGCCCAGGTCTTGCCTTCATGCCAAGAAACCTTCGACTCTGTCATGGCTATCATCAGAGAAGCAAGGCTTATTAATGTACTTTAAAACTATTGTAATAAATTAATTTGAGTCAATAAATAATCTTTCATTATTTCATTAGCAAAGTATGTATACGCTCGACTTAGCCATTTTGAGTGAGTGTACACAGGTAGAATGGAGCAAGGTTTAGCTTTTGACACGGCCCTTATTTCGCACAAATGTAGTTAAGCGTAGCGCAGCGTACTAGCAGCAACTGTTTTTTTTATTTAACTGAAATTACGAATTTATTGTCCAATCTTATTGCCTTTAAACCAATAACTTAAACCCAATAAATACAGTTTAAGTTTCAAACGTATCAACAATTAAATATGTCTACATCTCGTCCGTAAATAAAGAACAGGGGAGACGAAATTTAAATAGGTACAAGATCAAGTAGATACTTTGTAACGCCGTCAAAGTTACGGGTTACTTTTTCCTATTTTGGCGCTGCCGTTCAGTTGTTCTTCTACCAGCAACCGTTATTATCTTGCCTAAGATGCTATCTAGATCTTTTCATAGTATTTGGAGGCTTACCTCGTCGTTTTTCGTCCCATAGTTAACACGGAAAAGCGTCGCCAAACCGGCGCAGCCAATGCATGGTTTTGAGCACTCATCGGCGCCTTTAGACCATAGTATACTTATATCTGGGTGCATGGTACTGTAAGCACTTTCTCTGAGTATACTTTTCATACACTTTTCACTCGTATTTCATTCGTATTTGGAACTTAAATCTAGAGACCGAGTAGCACGCCGTCGTTGTGTTATTGCAAACTGTCAAAAGACGAAACGTCACTCTGACGTTTGACAGGAGTCTAAAGCGGGCGCTACACCGCGTACGCGTAAGCAGTTGTTTATTGATTTTTCCTTTTTGCAAGTCTAGTTATTAGTTTCACCTATAGCTTTCCTTAATTCAGCTTGAGGAATGGTTGCCTTAATTCGTAACGTAAGTATGTAATATCAGTTTTGTTGTCATTGGAAGACTAGGCATGTCCTAAGTACCGGTGAGGTGATTGGAATGCAGTTGGCGCATCCCTAGGGCATCGGGTCGAAAAGGTCATGGCGAGATGACTGTGCCGAATTGATTTCGTATTAGATGATCGATTAATGTCGCGTCCAGGTCGATATTAACTAATATTGTCCAATAAGGCGTTTGTTATGTTTCCTGCACAAGGAGGAATTGTGAGTATTGTTGTAATATTTGCATTCGAACGTCGAATCGCAATGGTGTGACGACAATGTATAAACGGGGTTTTTGCTTGGTTTCAGGTCTAAGGTCTTGCTATCCCAAGCACGTATACAGTCAGCGGTCCCGACTCTAAAGGCCAATATTTGTTAACGCGTTTCTTAAGGTAATTTTGGTAGCGTGAAATGTCTTCGTCGTCAAAGTTACGTAGTCATCACGCACTCTTGCTAAAGAGAATTTATTCTGTTTCAGAACCTATACAGTCAGCGGTCCCGACTCTAAAGGCCAATAGGTGTTAACGCGTCTCTTAAGATGTTGCTCACTGTCTGAGCGTAACATTTTAGTACCTCAGCGGTCCCGAGGTTAAAGGCCAACTTACTAAAATATATCTGCCCGAAAGGTAGGTAGGATGTACAGTAATTAGTGAAGCCGTAACGGCTGCGCGAAGGTGAAGCCACTCTAGATCGTAAAGGCTCAGCGAGGGGTCATGGTCTTGCGACGGATGGAGGTGCTCCGTGAGGTCTGCTGGGGCTGGTGACGTGGTTGCGGACCAAGAACTCTCCGGGTGGTGGTGCGCACGCCTCCCGTGATGCTTCCGTGCTGCCGCGTCATTGGATAGCGCGTGATGTTGACCTTTTTCCATTTCTAACGCTTACCTCTAAACGCTGAGCACTAAATTTATGTCATCTTCTGCCATCCTTAGACCACGTAGGTAATGAAAGCCTCCTACCTTTTATCGTGCCGAGCTCATTAGTGTCAAGTGCCTCTTTTTTTCCCCGATGCCAACCTCGTAGGTGACAATTGATTTGTAGGTACTGACTGGTAACGGTTTGGGTAACTTTGACCCACTAGTTAATTAAGTGACTGGAGACTTAATAAATCGTTAACCGAGACTAATATCATAGGTAACAATTACCCTTTAAGGACATTGCGTAAAAATAGTTTGGGTAAGTTTGACCCTAATAGGTATTTATGAATATACGCATTAAATTGAATATTGTACCTTCGTTTAAGGTTATTGAGCAAAGGGGGGACGCCCTCAATATTATTGTTGTAAGGAGTTACTTAATTGTATTACACTTTTGAGAACCATCAAATCTTTTATTGAACTACAACACCATCAGGGATCCTGTTTGCGGCCGGTCGCTTTTTTCTAAGGCGCCCAACTCTCCCGAGTGGCTGGTCCTCGAGCCAGACTGACCTCATGACCCCAGTCTCATGCCAGGGCAAAATAAAGTATTACAACTTTGTTAGGCAAAATAAGTTGTGATGTAATATATATCAGAAATCACTCCGTAATAATTATTAGCATGACATGTGCTGTTGTATTTTAGTACAAAGTATATTTAATTTTGTCTGGGCATCTGGGCTAGAATGCCCGGAATCAGAGCTCTTGTTAGTAATATGCATTATTTATCTTTCCCAGTTCAAAATATTGAAAACTGGTTTTAAATGAACTTGTAGAAACCAAATTTCAGCAAAATTTTACTAGTAGCTTTATCTCAACCACATAACTAAATAAAGGTATTTCAATTCTTTTAATAACATTAAATGTTTGTAAGCTTGTTGACATTTTTGTGGTTCAATCAAGAGTAAACAGCAGCTCGGATTTTAATGAAATTTTTATCCCAATAAATTCCAAAAATCCCTTGGACGAGCAATAGTCGAAGCCAAAGGCAACAACTTGCAGTTCTAATAAAAGAGATTCAGATAAGAGAATTTCTCTTCTCAAACTAAAACAATGTCAAGTTATCTACGTGACTTGAAAATAAAAAAATAATAACACTAGTGGCTCTGTGAGCTGCAGACCAGCGTAGCGAGGTCATTAAAAAAAGCGGTTTTCTTAAATGCAGATGAATTGGCATAAAAATTCCATATAATTATCAAACCAGCTGCCAAAATTTTACTAGAATCAATAACAGAACAATAAAACCGTAATCATAAAGACAATCATGATTATAATTATAATCGATTAATAGTTTTACGGCACTCTTTTGTAATCACTTCAATTCATCGCCAAATTGTAAACAGTAAGTACTTAAAGTGCTCTGTTAAATAATAATTAAATCAATTATTAATTCTAAGTTAATAATGTACCTGTATTTCAGAGTAATTTACAATGACGATGAAACTAATAACGATTCTAGTATTGCTCTTCTACTATGCCAGTGGTGAAAAATTTAACTTTACCAACTATGCGCTGTACAGAATTATCCCAAGTACCCTTGAAGAACTTACAACATTACATTCTATGATACATAACGAAGAGCTAGACTTCTTTGATGAGCCAGTGAATGTGGACGGTTTGGTAAGTGTGGTCACTTCACCGATGTACAAAAAAACCTTCGATGAAATCTTGAAAGCAAACAATATTGAAGCGGAAGTTACCATTGAAAATATACAAGCGTAAGTACAACAGTCTGTTCATTACATATAAACAAAAGATGGCACCATAAAGATCGATCTTAAAAAATGCGTTATTTTGTTTTCAGAGTTATTGATAAAGAGAGAGTCGGTAAATACGTTCAAAGAAATGTAAGATCTATGACTTGGGATGCGTATTATACTTTTGAAGACATCTATGCGTGGCTTGATGACGTAGCTGCTAGCAACAGCGACGTTGTTTCTTTAATCTACGGCGGCATGTCTTATGAAGGCCGTGAAATAAAAGGAGTTAAAATTTCACACGGCCGTGGCAGGCAAAGCATCTTCATAGAAGGTGGAATTCATGCAAGAGAGTGGATATCGTATGCTACTGTCAATTATATTATTAATGAATTGGTGTACAGTGATGATCCAGAGACACAGGCTGCTGCGAGAGACTTTGACTGGTACATATTTCCCTGCACGAACCCGGACGGATATGTTTGGACGCATACAGAAGTAAGATCATACTATAGTCAAAAGGTTGATTATTTCGCCGAAATATTGATATGATTTTAGTTATTAACTAAGTTAACTAACTTCTTAGCTAAGATTATAGTTTATTTTATGGATTCATGCGAAATTCAGTGACTTAGAATCAACTTTAGCTTTTCGTTTAGTTCAGGCTATGGCGCAAAAACCGCAAGCCCGTTGGAACTCAATTTGGTATCGATTTGAACAGAAATTGGAACAGCAACTGGCTTCGTAAGTACTCTTCTCAAAGAAATACTTTTTTTTCCCTTTCAGTATTATAATGTATCATTTACTTTTTTTACAGTTAAAGGTTCAAGTACTAATCCTAGCTCTAACACTTATGCTGGTATCGGACCTTTTTCTGAGATTGAGACGAGAACTCTGTCATCGTACATCGAAGGCTTAGCAGAAAATATGGAAATGTACATCAGCTTCCACTCTTCTGGCCAACTGCTGATGGTGCCTTATGGAAATACTACTGATCCACTCGACAATTATTATGACACGGTAACTTCCATTGTGTCTGTATTGACTTGCGAAACCACTGCATTGCATTACCTCTTGATGCTGCTGCAGTAGACTATAATCAGGCCAACTGTGATGTATAATTTTAAAGATAAATAAACATAGATCCTTTACTAGTGACCCCAGCTGGCTTCGCATGGTTTCCTCTAGACTTATAAGTTTTATTACAATGTATTTTACACATTATTATTTATAAACCTTACGAACAAAACTGTCTAGATGACGGTGAAAACCGCATCAAAAACAGACAAACAGACGCGGCGAGAGACTTAGAAATTATGAAGTGGAGTGAGAGGGTCTGATCTTTTTGTGAAATCTATTTCAATTGATGTGTAATCGCGGAATTGGATTGTCCAATGAGTTGACAATGGACTTAATTAATTTTATTTTGACTAGATTAAAATCGGAAGAAGGGCTATGGGATCGCTGGCAGTACGATACGGAACACCTTACGTCACTGGAAATATAGCTGAAGCCATTTGTAAGTTTTAGTTGTGATTATCATGACATATTTTAAAAGTTGGCTATGTGAATCGTCACCTCAGACAATATTTTATCGAGTTTATCAATGACCTTAGTTTCAATACAGTCAGATATCGCATTTTTGAGAACAATTTTTAATATTACTATTACACTATTTATTGTAAAAGCATTCATGGATTAGGTAATTAACAGTTTTCACAATAATCAGGTAGGATAGGGTGAACGAATATGTGGATGTGAGTTGACAGCATTATTTATTAACTGAGTAATCGTACAACTTGTCTTGTTACAACACCATATCGACGAATTTACAGATATTTTTCTCGAGTTACTTTAAGAGCGTACGAACAAAAAATTTATGTTTTAGAAGATTTTGGACTTTTTCAAAGGCTATATTTGTATTTAAATGCTTACATTTTTAAAGAAAAACCACTGTTTTAAACAGATAAACTTTTATTCTAGACCATAGCGTTGCCATAATTAAATTATTATTGGAGGTTCTTTCAAACAAGACGGTTTTCTTCGTACATTTTTCAAAAAATACGCGTCAAAGCTATCTTTCAGATGGAATGCTTCCATTCTAAGAGAGCTTCCAAAAATGTTGTAATTGTTGCATTTTGCTATAGGGTATATAGTCTTTTAGTCCATAGCGATCGAACAATTATCGAAATGTGTTTTTTTATCATCTAAAAACGGTACTACGGAATGCGTAATTCGGTTAGTTAAAACATTTTTTTTCTCACATATTTCAAAATGTTTTGCGAATGAAATATTTTTATTATAAAACTACAGGAATTGTTCATCAATCAGGAATCAATATGGGTGTCATTTTCTAGGTTTCTGGGGGCGCTGATTACGAAAATGACACCCATTTTCAAATCCACGATGGCCGACACAGTTTTTTCTTAAAAATCGTCATGGATGTTATTTTCTAGGTTTTCAGGGGTGCTGATTACGAAAATGACATCCATTTTCAAATCCAAGATGGCGGACACATTTTTTTGTTAGAAATCGATATGGGTATCATTTTCTAGGTTTCCGGGGATGCCGATTACGAAAATGACACCCTTTTTCAAATCTGAGATGGCGGACATAATTTTTTCTTAAAAGTCGACATGGGTGTTATTTTGTAGGTTTTTAGGGGTGCTGATTACGAAAATGACGTCCATTTTCAAATCCAAGATGGCGGGCACATTTTTTTGTTAGAAATCGATATGGGTGTCATTTTCTAGATTTTCGGGAATGCCGATTATGAAAATGACACCCATTTTCAAATCTAAGATGGCGGACATATTTTTTTCTTAAAAATCGACATGGGTGTCATTTTCTAGATTTCCGGGGGTGCCGATTATGAAAATGACATCCATTTTCAAATCCAAGATGGCGGACACGTTTTTTTGTTCAAAATCGTTTTGGGTGTCAATTTCTATGTTTTCTGGGGTGCAGATTAAAAAAAAATTGTGACCACCATCTAGGATTTGAAAATAAATGTCATTTTCGTAATCAGAAAATGATACCCATGTCGATTTTAAGGAAAAAATTATGTCCGCCATCTTGGATTTGAAAACGGGTGTCATTTTCGTAATCAGCATCCCCGGAAACCTAGAAAATGACACCCATATCGATTTTTAACAAAAAAAATGGGTCCGCCATCTTGGATTTGAAAACGGATTTAATTTTCGTAATCAGCGCCACTGAAAACAACAAAATGTGTCAGCCATCTTGGAATTGAAAATTGATGTTATTTTCCTAATTAGCTAGAACCTCGAAAACTATACCCATAACATTTTATAAAAAAAACATGCCCGCCATCTCGAATTTGAAAACGCATGTCATTTTCATAATCAGCGCCCCTGAAAACAGCAAAATGTGTCCGCCATCTTGGAATTGAAAATGGATGTTATTTTTGTTTTATTACGAAATGAAAATAGTTAAAGCTAATGAGAATATTTTTTCCTAAGCTCAGTAAAAAGTATAATGATTAGAATGATCAAGAAGCGTCGGTCCCGTCCGCAGCGCTCAGAGCGCACGCACACGCGTGAACGTGGTAGTGTGAGTTGTTAAAGAGTCGCAGCCATCGCGGCATTGACGACTTGTCACAAAATGTTTGTACGCTCTTAAGTCATTTTCTATTTTCAGATGAAGCAACAGGTTCCAGTGTTGACTGGGTGAAAGAAAAGCTTCATATACCCCTGACATACATATATGAGCTACGAGACAGAGGTCAATATGGACATCTGCTACCAGCTGATCAAATCTTACCTAACAGCGAAGAAGTCATGGATTCTGTTCTGGCTTTGATAAGAGAAGGACGCGCATTGGGCTATTTCAATTCATCTTCTTCTATCAAGGCTTCCTTTTCGTTACTGCTTGGCATTGTACTTTACTTCCTATACTAATTTATCTACTTATCGGCAATTTGTAAAGGTATTGAGACAACGTTTATCTTCTGATTAAAATTCCTATCGTTTCAATATACGTAGCTATGTATTTATTTATTTTTCTTTGTTGAGAGAGTCATGACTACTATCGATAAAGTATAACTGAAGCGGGATTAAACTTTTATAGCAACCAGGTGTTTTATTTCATAATTTTATTGGCCTTAAATCATTATTAATTTAAGTTTATAATTATTTAAATGTTACACGATGAAGACAAATTATCTTCTAATTATAAAATAGACGTTGAACGGTGGTTTTGGTGCTTTGAGAATGGGCTCGTAGAGAGCTCGCAACACGTTAGGGTCTAGTATAGTGGTAGTGGTGATAATTCGATCTATGTGAGGTTATAATTGTGTTGATTCGTGTGGCAAGTGAGCAAAGTAAGAAGTAAATATTCCAGTTACATTTGCTTTGTTTAATTTTAATAAATATCCGATGGATTATCCAAGAATGACAGTTATAATTTATTCGATAAAAGCGCCTTAACGTTTGCTATTGCCTGATAAAATTTTGATATCAATCGATTTCTTGTCACCTTAATTCGAGTTAAAATCCTCGTGTAGCGTCTAGACTTCAAAGTGTGTCAAACTGATGATGTCCTTCAGTTAATATGGTTGTTTGGTGCAAATACTCGTAATTAACTTAGTGATAATATTCGCAAGATGAGAGCACTTTACTTCATATTCGTATTCCTATTTTACTTAGTGAATTATGTTTGAAGTGAAAATTTTCGATTTGATAAATACACTTTGTACAAAGTTCACCTAGAAAATGCTGAACAAGTGGAACTACTCAGAAATCTTCAGGAGACTGACCTCAGATATGATTTTTGGACTGAGCCCGTGCTTTCTTCCCAATTCGTTCAAGTCATGACCAGTCCTGAAAATAAACTTGAATTTCAAAATTTTCTTATTGCTAATAACCTCAATGCTGAAATTAGCATGAAGAATGTTCAAGAGTAAGTAGTCTTTACTGTAATATTACAATAATATATAGGTACTCAGATTTGTTTGCTTGTGTATTTCGTGTGTTGGCAATCTCTGGAACTACTGACGAAATTTTAAAAATTATTTTGCTGATCAAAAGCTTAGACTAACAAAGACTTTTAATCCCGAGAAAGTGCAAAATTACTACCGTACGAGACACAGACGAAGAGTTCCGGATAAGTTTTCTATATCGCAGCACAGTGAATACTTATTAAAGTTCCTACAAGAGATGGAGCAATGAAGATGATTTAGTAGCAACTAAGAATAAAATAGCAAAATAAAACATGCTTTCTTTAAGGTATGTTGACAAACAGACGGTCAAACATTATACAAGCAGAAACATTCGAAGCATGACATGGGATGCCTATTACACTCTGAATGATATATATATCGCAAATGTGAGGGTGGTAGAATTTTCAAAACGTGACGGACAGCTACCCCTATTTGGGTCACCGGTCCCGGCACTTAATTCTTCCATTTATTTGTCTTTTAACCATAGATTTTATGAAAACGTAATAAAAACAAGTAGTTGGATCAGACTGTGGTTTTATTGTAATGAATGATTACAAGTTTCCACTATGTCAAATTTAATTGGAAACGATCAATAATGTTAATCATATTAACGAAATCCTTATTAGACTAATGTTAAGCCTAGGTTTGGCAGCAACCAATAATTTTATTACAATTGGATACAGACTTTTTACAACGAAGTTACCAGTTCGGCGACCAGGAGCAAAAAGTGGCCGCCGCTGGCCTTGCAACCCCTCATATAACATTCGCAAACCGCCATTATGATTCTAAGCGAGTGACGTATGTTGCGGGTGTTATAAAAATGGTTCATATTAACAACTTATTATTTAAACATAGTAAGGAAGTGGTTTATCTGTAACCAAAGTTGTTTTAGAAAAATTGGAGTCAAATTTAAGAACTTATTAGATTTTGTCGTAATTATAGAGTGAGTGTTTCTTACAAAGAAACAATAGCTTACAGTAAACAACTTCCTTTTGTTATGCTTCCACATCATAGTTACTAAGTAAATAACTATGATGTGGAAGCAGACAAATTAGTTACAGAACCTTCGTTAAATTAAATTAATAATTTAGGCATAAACATTTGAGTGCGATAGTTTATGAATAAGAAGAAGATTCTTTATACCACTTACTTGGTTTGATTAACAAAGATAACAATTCATAGAAATTGTGTGTGATTTTAACTTAACAATCAGTACCTATGCTTACGAATAGACTTATCTTAGTGCATATTTAATTATTGTAGAGCCCTTGCGGCGGCATAGAGCCCTTGCGGCGACATATACGCTTGGATCGATGACTTAGGGATAAGTCCGCCTTTGTACTGAAATGTTATTGTTGTAACTTGTGTTTTATCCTATTTTTTGTACAATAAAGTGTTTACTTACTTACTTACTTACTTACTTACTTAGTTGAAGCATACCCTGGTGTAGCCACAAAAGTAATTGGTGGCGTATCTTTCGAAGGTCGAGAGATAAAAGGGATTAAAATATCCCATGGTGAAGGTAAAAAGAAAAAAGAGAAAGAGGAAGAAAAAAGAAAAAAAAGAGAAAGGGAAAGAGGTTATTTATTCTTGAAGGTGGAATCCATGCTAGGGAGTGGATATCGCCGTCGACCGTTTGCTACATTATTTCTGAACTATTGACCAGTGAGTACCCTGAGACAAAGGCACGGGAATTCGATTGGCACATTTTTCCTGTCACTAACCCTGATGGATACGTGTGGACGCATGACTCGGTAAGCCTTTGCCTTTATTTTTTTACAATTAAAAGACAAGGTAGTTTAGCCCAAATTTTAAAGTGAATTCTTTAATATAATAATGACTTATGATTCTAGTTCAGGATGTGGCGCAAAAACCGGCGTCCATTTACAAATGGCATTGGTGTGGACTTGAACAGAAACTGGAACAGTAACTGGCTAAGTAAAGAGCTGAACATTTTCTTTCTATAATCAGTATTTTAAGGGGAAAATGATTAATTATAACTTTAAGTTACTTATTTTTTGGAGAGCTTTGGGGGAGGCCTGTGTCCAGCAGTGGACGTCTTGGGGCTGACATGATGATGATTCTAGGACAGTGATCGTGGTAGGTTCGTTGTAAGTCCACACATGACGCCGCGAACGACGCCCGGAACGGCTTCGCTCGTGCTCGGCTCGTCTAGTGTAGATGCACCTTACGTTGAATGCGAGAATGAACCAGTCGAAATGCTTAATGATTAGCAGCTATAAGACAGAACGACGTCAGATTGAATTGATAAATGGTAGATCGATGCTTTTATTATTTCTTCGAGTGGCGGAAACCATTAGATGGTCGATGACATTTCAGCCCTTAAGTGACCCCGTGACAATCAGGACTTGCCAGTCTCTTAGTTCTCTCCAGATGTAGTATGCATTTTTGACAGATTTGTGACTTTTTTCAGCACACGGTGCCAGCACTAATCCAGCTTCCAACGTTTACGCTGGTCCTGGGCCGTTCTCGGAGCCAGAAACCAGGTCCATGTCGAGGTACATGAAAGAGTTTGGGGATAAGATGGAGATGTTCCTGACCTTCCACTCTTATGGACAGTTGCTGCTTATCCCTTTTGGGAACATGTCAGAACCTTTGGCTAATTATCACGATGCGGTAAGTGATTTTGAGTGAAACGTTTTCTTTAACAACGCATACACCGTTAATGTACTAATAGTTAAGGTACATATTCTAGTAGTTAGAAAACCTGATTATGAAGCCAGAAGTCCCGCAGGGTCTATCCGCGTTCGGGCCATATATTTCTTGGATGTTTAATAAGGGTATGTATTTATCCGTTTAAGATTATGTATAAGATTGCCTAGTACCCAAAATAGAAGCTTGCTCTAGTTTAGTACTAGGTCGATTGGTATCAAATTGTCCCATGGTATTTATGTATTTGCATATTTGCGGTAGGTAAATGTAAAATGTTGTAATAATTTTTGTATAAATTGCAGCTGAATATTGGTCGTCGTGCGATGGGACCGTGGTCAGTCCGATACGGAACGGAATATGTGCCTGGAAATATAGTCGAAGTTTTGTGTAAGTAGAAATTAAATTGTACTCCTCAAAAAGTGATTTAGTTACGTCGCTTCTTTAAGAAGTTCACTGTACAGGACTAGATCAAAGCAACATTCTCGAAATAGGGATGCTCCTCATTAGGGTTATGCGACGTGCTTTCGGAAGATTACTCATTACTTACTCTCATTAGTTAGAGCATTTTAGTTATCAACCCATGATACGTAACGTGTACAGTCGTGGTCAAAGATATGTTTGCATGCATAGGCCGAGGCAACAAGGCTGATGTTTTTTTGGCCTTGACTGTGCGTAAAACTAATTTCTCTTCACCTTTAGAGGAAACAGACGGGAATAGTCTTTGACTTAACCTTGCTCTACATTTTGTCTGCCACTTTTCCAACACACACATACAGATTACATCTACGCTCATGTCAAAATTTGTTACGTGTCTACAAACCAAAACAAAACTGGACATAAATGCAAAAACACGCACACTATCAATGGACCCTGTGCTTATGCTGTACACAGGGTTAACATATTTTTTTTTCTTTACAGATGAAGCAACAGGCGGCACTGACGAATGGGTAAAAGAACACCTGGACGTTCCTCTGGTATACTGCTACGAACTACCGGTTCACCCACGGTTTTCTTCTTCCACCAGAACAGATCCTGCCTAACAATGAGGAGGCCATGGATTCTGTCCTCGACCTCATCCATCAGGGGAAGAGGTTCGGGTACTTTAGAAGCAACGGGGTGGGGTTGAGAGTGACGATGCTGCTTGTAGGGCCTGTTGCGGCGTTTTGTAAAATTTCCTTTTAATTAGTTCTTCTTTCACTGCCATCTTCTATCTGAGATTGGCGATCATCAGGGAGCGAAAGGCATCAAAGATTCCAGTGACGCCATTCTGACGGACATTCACATATAGGAAGCTTTTATATAAAATATCTGTATGTGGCTTGACGTCATTTCGCCTGTCATCGGCATCAAAGTTTGGAGATCCTCATAGCAATCCGTACTTTATCTACAGCTAATCTACAGAGCAATTTCGTGCTCATCTTGAACTACTGACGAAGGTTTTTCAACCACGATGTCTTGCGTCTGCCTGGTCTTCAGCGTCCCTGTGTCTATTAGTTAGAAGGGGAAATCTAGAGATTGGAGGACTTTTGTGATGATGGTGTTAAAATAATAATTATGTCAATATTGAACCGGTTGTAAAATTTGGCTCATCCCTGTTTGACTAAAGTACAAACAAGTACAAAATGCGATAAGTCCGCCCATTGTTTTTTCTTTGTGCCTTATTTCTTGTTTTGCCTGTTATGTGGTGTTCAATAAAGAGTTATTGTATTGTATTGTCAATGTTCAAACGCACATTACCAAACTCTTTTTTACTTATTGTTTTATTATGTATAACTAACTCTAGATAGACAAATAAATAGGAAAAATTTGAAACCGTAAAAAGTTGATTTTATTTATTCCGTTTAGATAAGTGCTTTATTCTCCGAAACTTCTATCAATTTTGTCGTCTATCAACAACAATGTTGTCGTCTATATTCTATATAAATTATAAAATGCAAATCCCATCCTCCACAAAATGTGAACCAATTATTGAAAATCTTTTCCGAATACCGCAAAATCCAACTGCTCACAAGTTTGCGACAGATCGCACAGATTCCACAATATTTGCAGTCAATTGCTCACTTTCCTGTATTTGAGCATTGAGAGAATTTTAGATGCTTTAAAATTGTCCCATGATATTTATTTACTTCTTAACCAACGACCCAAAAAGGGAATATTATAAGTTTAACATGTGTATCGGTGTTTCTGTCTGCGGCATCATAGCTACAAAACGACTGGACCAATTCCGATGCGGTTTTTTTTAAACAAAAGCTACTTTAACCGAAATGGTTCTTAGCTAAGTTTCATTAAAATCATTAACCCGTTTTCGAAGCACTGAACTTTGAAATGACATTGTCAGGGTTTTTTCAAATTTTCGAAGTTGATTACGTTATTTCTTATACATTGAAGTTGAACACGTATACACAGAGATACCAAAACTCAAAGGGATGGCACCAAAAGCCAGGACTACACGCCAGTGTAAAATAAAGCCGCAGCCACACTACACTATTCACAGACCGGGCGGGCCGTGGCCACAAGTGCACAGATAAAGCTGCAAGTAAATAAGACTACTTTTGTGATTAAAACCGGGTTCTATTGACTGCTGTGAAACACCATGTGAAGATTCAGCCTTCGGCTATTAGGCTGTATGGGGGCGGTCAGCGAGAAATACCAAGTTATGCAGAATGAAGCATATGGGTCTATATTTTCTCGCATACAGTTGAAAGTCATAATGTAATGCTTGTCATAATTTATCACTAGCCATAACTCTTTTATTCTCTGAAATTATTATTAGGTAGTTCAGGTTGTTAAAAAATTAATCTATCCTATAGAATGATCAATACAAAATCCCTGATTTTTTTACGGTTTCAGGGAAAACAAAAAGTTGTGACTTGTGATGATAGATTATGTATTATGATTGAATTTTTAGTTGTTTAGGGTTAGGCCTAGTGCGGATTGGGATCAGCATCTTTACACACACCATTGAATTGCATCGCAGTAGTGTGCAAGTTTCCTCACGATGTTTCCGCATGATTTCCGAAATACTTAAAGGCGCGTGCCGGGGCCCGAACCCATCACCCTCTGTTTAAGAGACCATAGGTGAAAACACTAGGCTATTATATCTCATTGTTATCTAATTGTTACTTGCCGTTACTTATATTTACCTTTTTTCTAACGTAGAAAAAAGAACGAGTATAAGTTGTTCACTAAAGAGCTAGTTCGCTCTCGCACATCACCGTCCACGGAACCACGTCTCGCGCTAAGTTATCGCGATCGCTCTTTGAGCGCTAGCCCCGAGCGCGCGGAACTGCGAACGGATTCCTTCTCGTGTGGTGTAGGGACATACGTTACAGAAGCTTCGGTATCGATGCCAGGAATAATCCAATAATACATTGCCTTCTGAAGCCTTTTCTCGAACGTCTATGCTGTTTTAAATGAGTCGCATCTATTACATTAAGCATAATGAGAACGGGGTATTGACTGCGGCGAAATATCGGGAGCTCATCAAACCTACAAGGTAATCGCGGTCAATATCCCGTTCTCATTATGTCTTACGTCCATGTGCTGTCACAATGCCATTCAATGTCTATTTATTCTTTCTACTATACAATCTTAAGGCCGGTTATACACTTCAGAACATTGAACGAACCAGAAGCCGCGTTGAGCCATCACGCAGCGCACTGTGTCCATTTATTATTGATTTCGCTACTTACACTTAAAATGTAATCCTATTTTGTCTTTTATATCATGTCAGCCGAAAAACGTCCACTGCTGGACATAGGATTCCCCCCGGCTCTCCACTCAGACCGGTCTTGTGGTTTCGTCATCCACCGCGGTCCCGCGATCTTTACCAGGTCGTCGCTCCATCTTGTTGGAGGTATACCGACAGCTCGTCTCCCGGTCCGCGGACGCCATTCGAGAACCCTTTCTGGCTTTTATATGCCCAACGGCAATTTTGGTCTAATGCCTGTAGGTCTGTACATAATATTATGCCATACGATTAAATACCTAAGTAAACAGATACGGCCGATGCGGTGGTGGTGCGCCGTATCTGTTTCTGTCAGCAATCTTTCATATTGATCCCCACAACACTGACGCCCGTGCCCACACACGGCGAATCAAACGCAGTTTTTCACGGCAAAAATACATTATTGTACATTATACATTATAAGTTCTAATTCGTTTTTAGGGTTCCTCAAAAGGAAAAAACGGAACCCTTATAGGATGACTCGCGGGTCTGTATGTCCGTCTGTCACAGCCAAATTACTCCGATACTACTGGACCAATTAAATTGAAATTTGGTAATATGTAAGTCGGATACCCAAAGACGAACGTGCAACGTAAATTGATAAATTTTGAAGATAGAGGCCAGTTTTGGGGGCTGAATTAGAAAATTAAAAAAAAAAATTTCGAACTGTATTGTGTTACCTACGTATCAAATGAAAGAGCTAATTGTGAGCATCTCAAAGTTTTTTTAATAGTTTTAAGATTCCTGAATCATTTTGAAATTATTTTCGAAAATAGGCGAAAATTTACCACTCCCTCCCACCCTTAACTCCGAAACTACACTACTCTACTACTAGAGCGAAAAATTAAAAAAAAAATACAAAAAATAATTCTCTGCATATGGATTACAGGAAAACCCATGTGAAATCTATGATATTAAAAGTAGCATAGGAAATTACGTACGGAACCTCGTCCACGCGAGTCGAAGTCGCACTTGTCCTGTTTTTTTGTCAACCTAAAAGAGAAGTCAGTTAGCGGACTTCCAGCCAAATCGCTAACTTGTCAATCACCACAGACTGACAAACTAAATTCTAGAATAGCTAGTCCGCAATCAACGCAAGTCGCGCGTACGCGACCGCGGTTTCCGATAAATTCCCTGTTCTACATATTTTATTGAGGCATTGTCGTTCCAAATATGGCCGCGCGGTTCTCTTTTGTCTTCCGCAATTGAATTTCTAGTTCGAGTGTGAGAATGCTTTTGTTTGGGTTTTTTCGTACCTATGTTTTTTTTACATGTTTCTGGGTTGGGGTTCATGTGTGCGCTGTTATTTTTTATACAGCAATAGGAGGGCCAATGAGCATCAACATAGGGAATGCAGATGCTTTGCCAACCACGAGAGCTAAGATATTAAATAATATCAAGTGGTGAGTTTTTTTTTATTGATAAATTTTATTACGATAATAATATAAAAGTTGAAAATCTGAATGCATACTATTCCAGTTTTATCCACTGCTGTGCCTACGTGACAGTTAAACAAAGTTAAATTAAAACTTAAGTGAAAGCAATAGATCGTAATAGGGAAGCATAGGATGGTTGTACTTAAATTCTATACAAAGCAAATTAATAGATACGAACAATGAAACAAAAAATACAATCCTACAATTTACAATGACATTAAATCTAAGCTTAAACTAAATAAACTACAACTTAAAACTAAATTAAATCTAAATCTAGATACGACGTTATGAACTAAAAACAATTACTTTGCTCACCGTGTGTGCTAGAGAAACTGGAAGAGTTACTATCATGCTTTTTTTACGTATCTAAAAAATATTGCAAAGAATAAAAAAATGCTCTCAATATTTCGGAATAAGGTCCTCTCCACACCACATACTCATCATAATTTGTATGGGTTAATTTATCTGTGGCAGCAGCTTTTAAAGTAATCAGTTAAAACATCTCTGCGGTTCGATATGCCATGGAACCCGTGTTAAAACACGTATTAACAAAAACTGCTTGGTCACTTTGTTACTCATAAACAGTAATTAAGTCACTACATTTAATATTGGGGTCTTCTATAAAACAACTACTTAATTTTGTATCCGATTCTTTTGTTTTTGTAATGGCCACTTATCACATTTTGAGACTGATCAGGGTGATCATGTGAACTTTTGTGAAGGTAAAAAAAAAACTTATTTTAATTGCCTAACACAATCCTAAGTTACTTACTTCTTTATTGGAGCGACGATCTGGTAAAGATCGCTGGACCGCGGTGGATGCGGAAAGCACAAGACCGGACTGAGTGGAGAGCCTTGGGGGAGCCCTATGTCCAGCAGTGGACGTCTTTCGGCTGACATAATGATGATGATGACTTCTTTATTATTCAAAACTAGCTATGGTCTATATCCCTATCCTGTAGGAATTTCGAAAAATCCGTTCTTAGCGTACCTCTAGAGTACTCAAGATATATTATGTTTGCCAAATTTCAAGTCTCTGGCTTTAGTGGTTTAGGCTGTGCGTTGATAAATCAGTCAGTCAGTCACGATTCTGTTTTATATATTTAGAAGAAGATAATTATATTATAACTGGCATTCCCAGAGTCAATCATAAAGATAAATAAATTAACCAAACTTGGTACATTTTTTATGTTTCGTACTGAAGATTGTCAGTCCACTAAGTTTGATTACTGTAGTATCAAGGTTTTTGCCCTTATAAAGTTAAGAGATACCCTAAAAACCAGACCCGTCTTTATGTCCTTTTCATGCAGTAAATAAGAAAATTGCGAAGCAATTCAATACTGTTTGTATTACCATTTCCCAATTCGCTCTGGGCTCGCGTGGGAACTATAGTCCAACCCTCAGAATACAGAACAATCCAGAATCTGCGAGCGCGCCTAAAAGTGGGTCCATGGGGTTCCGGCGCTTACAAGCTTATTTCAGAGTTGCAAAAGCGCTTGGCCGGTGCAACTTGTGACCCAGGGCTGTTTGTTCTCTCAAAGAATCAGAGGGTCGAGCACGACTTTACGAATGCTGCGTAACGTTACGGTTATCGTATCGAGATCGAGAAACCTCATACTAAATTTTAGTTTTAAATACGCTCACGGGCGGGCGCTGTTCCAAACGTCATACAAACTCGACAACGTTTACTATTCGATTTTACGTGACGCAGCATTCGTAAAGTCGTGCTCGACCCACAGCATCGCTGTTCAGCGAGGCAACGCCGCTAGCCTTTTGGGCACGATGCCACGGGGGCCTTATTCAGATTTAATTTACTTTTAAGTTTTAGTTTAATTCGTTTTAGCTTAGATTTAATGTCATTATAAGTAGTTTTGCTTTTATTATGTAAATATGATTAACTTTTAAGTATAAACGGGTAGCGAAATCAATAAAAACCGGCCAAGTGCGAAAGGGACTCGCGCACGAGGGTTCCGTAGAAAGATTTTAACGCTTTTCCCCAGTGTTTTAAAAAGTCCAGCGTTAGCAGAGCCCTGCTCCTAAGCAAAATGTACGCAGTGTGGGGTCAACTTATATTGGT
Organism: Clepsis dumicolana; assembly: GCA_963691665.1. Taxonomy (NCBI): domain Eukaryota; kingdom Metazoa; phylum Arthropoda; class Insecta; order Lepidoptera; family Tortricidae; genus Clepsis; species Clepsis dumicolana. Next base: position 2,753,415 of record OY829514.1, read on the forward strand.
CTATGAAATCTTCAGACAGACATAAAATGTTAAGATTATGAGATTTTTTGGAGTGGTTGTGCTATAAGAGCTACCTTCATACCAAACTTCAAGTTTCTAGGACAACTGGAAATACCCTTTACGTTTTTGGATTTCGGCGATTTGTATGGAAATAGCCTTTGTAATGACTGTATGTTTTGATTGTGTTGACTTAGAAGGTTGATATTTTTTACAGCTTCAAGGGACCGCAAGCCTGAGTATTCGGTATTAATTTCAGCATGCTACCTCCACGCGTTCCGGAGGAAAAGGCTCTTGACAGACAGACAGACAGACAGACGGACAACAAAGATCCTGTAAGGGTTCCGTTTTTTCCTTTTGAGGTACGGAACCCTAAAAATGGACTCACTCCGCCGCGTGCGATTATGACTGAACGCGGCTTCTGGTTTATTCTGTACTAGGTGTTGCCCGCGACTTCGTCCGCGTAGATTTCGGTTACCGATATCCCGCGGGAACTATATGATTTTCCCGTATAAAAAGTAACCTATGTTATTCCTCAACATTCAAACTATCTTCTTATCAAATTTCATCTAGATTGGTGTAGCGGTTTTCCCGTGAAGAGGTAACAAACAGACAGACATAGAGACAGAGAGACAGAGTTACGTTCGCATTTATAATATTAGTTAGGATTAGGATTCTGAGATTAAGCCTGTGCAAAGCGTTGCGACGTAAATAGGCTGCAGGTAAGGATGAGATCAACAAAATCAAAACCCTGACACAAACATTTAAATTTCTAAACTAAAATCCCTACAGTGTTCAGCAAAAATACAAAAAACTGTTGCTCTTAAAAAGGTAGTAAATAAAAAACGTTAACGCCATTGGTATCGCCGCATCGATCAATTACATTCGGAATAAGAGCGCTTCTTATCAATAATGGATCAATCAAGGTGGTATGCTTGGCGAGGATTGGTTCGTGGATTGTGTCAAATGTCAATTTTTTTAAACTAATTTGGTTATAATGAAATAAAATGAATCACTCACGTATATAAGTCGAGTTTAGCCCGACTTGTTTCGGACTAATTTGTAATTAATTTAGTTTCTCAATGACCAAGTTTATTGATTTAAACTTTCGCCATTTTCACACATTTATTATTATGATAAATTAAATGACGTCCACACGTATTTATTTTAAAGTGATTAAGTCCCGTGTTTATCGTAATAACATGCTAACTTTGATAAGGTCAATGTTCAAAATATCATAATTTAGGTATTTGAGACGCTTAAGAATCACTAATAAATTTAAAACATAAGAAATATAATTTATCGCGCATGAATTATAGTTACTGCATAATTTGCCCGTTGCAACATAATATTTTTACTGCTCAAGTCAATACCATTTTATAAGCTGCAAGTAGATGCGGGGTCAGATTTGCATATTTAACCTTGAGATAAAACCTTACTTTACAAGTTGAACCTTATTTTAAGTTAATGCGTGTCCATTTGACCCCACGCTGCGAGAGAATGGGTTTAAGCTACTGCTTAAGTTTCTATCCAGTAGAAGCTACGCTATGCTATGTTAATCCAATACAATACAAGATTCTTTATTAACATAATAAAAACAAAACAAACGAATTTGAATTACATTTAAAAATGTTTATAAAATGCCATCCCAATCCCCTTCTTGTCTCCGAAGTTCGCAGAAAGAATGATCTGAAATTATTACAAATATTAGACGTTTTTAAGTAAAGATTCGAGAAAAAATAAAACGATGTCTCTATGAATGGCATAGTTTTTCAGAAATCATAAAAAGTACAGTAGTTCCAATACAGGAAAAATAGATGGCGCTGTCCTTCTCTCCTCTATCCTACAATGAACGGACTGTACATTAAAGTGGCACGATTATTATTTCACGGTTTCTCAGAACCCTCGGTGCGCGAGTCCCAGTTTTTATGTAAATTCAGTAAGCTTTGCGAATTCCGTCCCTATCATTTTCATAGCTAGCTACTATCGCCTTTTTATTGCACAACCCTAACCAGACAAAGACAGTGCATTGTATTTTAGTATCTATAAAGACGTTCAGGGCACTTAGTATAATAACTTCTGTAACAGTTTTAAATGATTCGCGGTTAATTGGATTAGACATAACGAAAACGGGATATTGGATCACGGGCAAACTGACGAAATGAGGGTAGACACTAATGTTGCGCAGACCGGGCTCTGTCTACCCGCATTGTAATCGCGGTCAATATCCCGTTTTCGTTATGTCTAATAACTTCTGTTATTGTTAAGGTCATTTGCATACAACTTTTTTTGGACTCTGGAGTATGGTACGTTATTTTTATTAATATTCATAATAATTATGATAAATGTTAAGATGAAATTGCTGTGTAAGTATTGGATTTACTGTTTGGAGTTAAAAAAAATTACAGTTCTATATTTTATGCAATGTAAATTTGAAACACACAATATGTACAGTTTGATCCTTTACATTTGTGTGTGAATATTGTGAGGCTTTTACACATTTTTCTACAAAAGTTTATGCAAACATTCAATTAATTAACTCTACTCAGAAACGTCAATTTACTACAGTTGCCAAAAAAATATTTTCGGTCTAAAAAAAAAGCCGGTCAGGTGCGAGTCGGACTCGCGCACGAGGGTTCCGTAGAAAGATTTTAACGCTTTTCCCCAGTGTTTTAAGAACTCCAGTGTTAGCAGAGCCCTGCTCCTAAGCAAAATGTACGCAATGTGGGGTCAACTAATATTGGTCTGCGAAATCTACAGACAGACATAAAAAATTAAGATTTCGAGACTTTTGAGGGGTGGTTGTGCTATAAGAGCTACCTTCATACCAAATTTCAAGTTTCTAGGACAGCTGTAAGTACCCCTTAGGTTTTCTGATATCGACAATTTGTATGGAAATAGATTTTTTAATGACTGTATCTTTTGATTGCATTGACTTAGAAGGTTGATTTTTTCACGGCTTCAAGGGACCGCAGGCTTAAGTACTTAATATTAATTTTAGCATGCTACCTTCACGCGTTTCAGAGAAAAAGGGTCTTGACAGACAGACAGACAGACAGACGGAAAACAAAGTGATCCTATAAGGGTTCCGTTTTTTCCTTTTGAGGTACGGAACCTTAAAAAGGTAAAGCTATTACAATTGACGACCTGACGACCGAATAGCCTAGTGGTTAGAGACCCTGACTATGAAGCTTGAGGTCCCGGGTTCAAATCCCGGTCGGGGCAGATGTTTGTATGATGAATATGAATGTTTGTTCTCGGGTCTTGGATGTTTAATATGTATATAAGTATGTATTTATCTATATAAGTAGGTTTATCCGTTGTCTGGTACCCATAGTATTTACCCATAGTAGGCTTTGCCTAGTTTGGGACTAGGTCAATTGGTGTCAAATTGTCCCGTTATATTTATTTATTTATTTAATTTCTTTACTTTCGTAAGTTAAACAAGTAAACTGTTATTAATACAGTTTTTCATACTTGAATACCTTTTTAACCCGGTTTAATTAGTAAAGTAAAAAGATTACATAAAAAAAAAATATTACTAAGCCTTTTCAGTCTTGAATAAGCCAAAAGCCAATTCCAGCCATCATTAGTATAAAGCACTATCGTTGTATACGTAATCGTTCACACAGTCCAATCAATCGTTTCGGTTGAGCTGACGCTCCGGCATCCATGGCTGGATGTTCCATTGTTTTTATAATAAACATCCATTCATAAAATTCTGCACGACATTTAGAAGTCCAACAAATTTTAACCTTGTCTGAAGGAAATGTTGGAGTGTGAACGCAACCTCCTTAGGTTATAACCATAGTCTATTGCCCTTATTCATAAACGTCACTCAGGCCTCTATTAGCTAAAATAGGTTATGTCTTCTTCTTACTAGCGGAAAGGTGAATGTGACAAAAAGGGATAAACGAACTTTAACGGCATTTTAGTTATTATAGGATATAGGTTTATGATCCTTTTGGCACACTTGGTTTGTAAATTCAGAAATTGTGTGGTTTTTTTTTGTTAATGTACGTTTGTATTCCAAGAGTGTCAATAAAGTATTATTATATTCTATGAATAACTTTAAAACAGTACCGTGACTGACTGACTGACTGACAGACCACGCACAGCCTAAACCGCTAACCTAGAGACTTGAAATTTGGCAAACATGTACCTTGAGTATCCCAGAGGTGCACTAAGAAGGGCTTTTTCGAAATTCCCACGGGATAGAGGACTAGCTCGTTTTTAAATATTTCACGGGGGCAAAGCCGCGGTTCATAAGCTAGTGTTTTTATAAAATTGAAAACTCAAAATTGTATTCAGCGAGTAGGCAGTTGAATGCTCTCTTACACGTAATTTTTTTGAGTCTACCAGCGCTTTCGGAAAGACCATGATTGCCAAGAAGAATGCGCCGCAAGAAACTTGGCACAGAGTATTTTTTTCTAAAAACAAGTTACCACAAATGAAATCAACAAAAAAAAGTCACTGTATCATTAGAAAATAAAGAAAAAATAACCAGTTTTTTAGAAACAAGTGTAAAAAAAAAATGTAGAACAGCAAAACCAGAACTCTTTACTGACACGATTTAATTGACCAGGGGGGCTAGCACGCGTGCCATTTTGTCGCTTGTCGCTCAGTGCGTCCTTCACTGATTCCGTCACTATGAAAGGGACGCAGTGCGCGACAAGCGACAAAATGGCGCGCCGTGCTACATGAATGTGCAGGAGATGTATAGGGTCTCCAGGTAAAATATCAACGAATTTCAGAATTACAAAGGGAATGATTTCTTTGATTATGTGGACGTTCCATAGAAAACTTTCGAAAAATTGTTCGAGAGGCTCTTATTCGGTTTATTGACGTATCTTACATACACGTGCCTAAGACAAGTTGGCCCTTTTAACTTGAAATTACCGTGAGACTCAATCGTAGTGAAATAAAAACGGATCACTCACTTATATAAGTCGAGTTACGCCCGACATGTTTCGGACTAATTCGTAGTCCTTCCTCTTGAAGTGCACGACCCAGCGAGCGGCAGCGAGATGCACACTGCGCGCCGCGGCTCTGCTAGCGCGACTACTAGGCGCAGCTGACAGCGGCACACAACTAAGAAAGCAAGGAAAGTTGGCCCTGTTTAAACTATGAGGTTTCCATGTTCAACGGAACACTAGAAACGAAACCGTTTTTATCTACACACATACCTTAAGTCCTCTATAATGCGTTTAGAAACCGTAGAAAATGACCAGCATTGCAGTACATCGTCGCCTCCGCCCGCCCTGCAGGTCCAGCGGTAAAGTCGAAAAGACATCGAATTCGATGTCGTAATGACTTTTCGATATCGAATTCGATTTTTCGAATTTGACAACCAACGTAATTTACAATCATAGTGAAATAAACCGGATCACTCACGTATATAAGTCGAGTTCAGTCCGACATGTATAATTAATAATGTGATATACATTTTACAAAAAAAAAACAGTTTACGAAACGTCAGCTCGGTATGTTTGTCTATGATTAAAAAAAACAGTCAAATTCGTGACAGGTACGGGTATGATATATGCCTTCGGCTTCTGAACCCATCTTAGAGTACTCATAATATATGTGTAGATAAAGTAATGTATGAAACTCCACATAATTAGGCCTTAAAAGACTCGTGTGATCCTATTACGTAACTCAGCTTCGCCCCGTTTCATAAAAACACACTCGTGTTTTAAGGACCCTCATTATGTAGCAGTTGCATAAACTACTATAATGTAAAGCGGTAGAACCCTATTACTACACATTTTATTTATATTTGCCAAAACTACGTAATTACTTTCAAATAAGGTATAATAACTTTGCGGCGTTTACTAAAACTGCTTGTAGAAAGTTGATATCTAAATAATTGTTGTAAACAATCAGTTATCACATTAGGGATAAAAACCTTCCCAGGGGCATTAGTATGATATTTGGAGCAATGCGGTAATGACTTGGATGCGTGCACCAAATGTTTTATAGTTACACGAGTGTAGCGAAAGTTAAAAAAGTTTTTTTTTTAAGTTAACAACGTACCTAAAGACACGCATGCGTTCAAAACGATGTCTTGAAAGTCGGAGAAAATCAAAATAACTGATAGATTTTTCTTTGGCACAGTCATAGGTAAGTCTGGTTTTTTGTAATTTGCGAATTAAAATTAGGTATTTATAATTGAGTGATTATTTAAACTTTAAACCCATGCTTCTACCCTGACTACCGCATGGCCTACTGGTTTTAGAGAACCTGACTACAAAGCTTGAGGTCTCGGGTTCGAGAGCGTCTAGATTATTCAACGACCAAAATTCGATCGCGTTCGCGTTTGAATTACTGTCGGCAAATTAGCAGCGCCACTAGTGGCACATACCTACAACAAACAAATCTCATACTATTTGACACTTTAACGCAAACTTGTTCGAGTCGTATTTTTGGCCGTTGATTACACTAGAGGTTCAGATGTGATGAATACGAATCATTGCTTCGAGTCTTGGATGTTTAATAAATGTATTTAAGTATGTAAATATCTATACAGGTAGGTGTATCCAGTACCCACAACACAAGCTCAGGTTAATTGTCCCACGATATTAAAAAAAAAAATGAGCACTTCCTCTAAAGCCAGATTTGAATAGAAATAAATCGGTTTTAAATAACTTCGTAATCTCCATCGTCAAAAAGTATAAATTAATTTAAGAATAACAGACACTTGCTCAATTAGAACTAGAAATAATTACCATTTCAAAACCAACTTGTGACCAATACTTGTGACAAAGGGCTGGCAGTTTTCTCTCTCAAAGAATCAGCATCGCTATTCAGCGAGGCAACGCTGCCAGCCTTTTAGGCACTATGCCACGGGGGCCTTATTTAGATTTAATTTAGTTTTAAGTTGTAGTTTATTTAGTTTTAGCTTAGATTTAATGTCGTTGTAAATTGCTTTTATTATGTAAATAAAGTTCCCATTTCAAGACAATTACAAGAAAAACAATAAGAACATCAGCAACTGATTGTGTCCCCAAATTATTTAACAAACAAAAGTAGGTAGGAACGCCATTCCCGAAACTACTCGAGTAACCAATTTACTTCCAGCTACCTGACGTAACCGAACTAAACAATGGCTAGCCCAATTATAATCAAATTTCCTTGATATTTGAATAAACTGGTCGTTACTCGAGTCGTCACAATGGGATTAGAACCATTGAATAGTTCACAATGAAAGGGTCGGATGCGGCAACCTTTATGGATGACAAAATTTAATAACATGGTACGTGTGTCCATAGAATTATTGTAGGTATACGGGAACAACTAAAATGAGCCGGGTTTCTAACATAATCAGTTTCCTTAATAAAATCGGTTGGTTAATTATGCGTATTTTTCTGAACTAGAACAAATTAAGTACCTACCTTGATTATCAGCGGGCATAGCTATGCCTGTGCGACCTACGTGCTATCATTACTAGTTATTTAACAAACACTTTAACCGCATGCGCATAAAATTACATACCTATCCTACCGACTGCGCCAGGTGAAATGTGCTGGGAAAACGAAAAGACGTGCTTTCTTATACAACCGTTTAATATTATACCTAACAACTGAACACAAAGCGCGAGACATACCCTCATCATTTCGAGATAAGCATCTAAGTCTACATTCATACTACAAAATTACAGTACACTTTAGATAATTTAGGTACACTAACACATCAACGATTATTAGGCGATTCGACGCGTTTTGAGCTAGCCCCAAACTAGGTAAAGCTTATACTTTCTATGGGTGCTGGGAAAAAGATACATACTTATAAAGATAAATAGCATATAATTTAACATCCAGGACTCGAGAACAAACCTTCGTATTTATCAATTTATCATACAAATATCGCCCCGATTGGGGATCGAATCCGCGCCCCCAAGCTTCATAGTCAGGTACTAATGCAACTCCGCTATACGGTAGTAATATTGATAGATTCGTATAAAGCTTCGGACCAATTCTTCTCTTTTACGTTTCTCAAGATTGCACGTAAAAACAGTAAAACAGTATGGCCGGACCTGATGCTGGCTGTGATAAGAAATGGCGGAATTGAAAGAAAATGACTGCGATAAGTAAAGGGTTTGACTTTTATGATATCTTTCAGTAGGAGCGAAGAGAGGAGATTGCGTTGTGTTAAAGATTTTCTAGTTTTTCAGGAAAATGCTGAGATGGCAAGGTGATGGAAGGATTATTTACAGCAATTAATGGAAATCTTTTTAAGCGAGATTTTCATGTTGACTTGTAGGTGGGAATAAAACTTCAGGTTTATGAAATTTTATTTTCTTTCTCTTCTTATAACGCCGAGAGTATTTATATTATGTTATTGAGTTTTTAGGTACTTATTCTTCAGATTGTATAGTTTGACTATTTTGTAATGAGATTTCATTTGTCAGGGAAACATTTACAGCTTTTAGATTTATGTAGGGAACGATTTTTTTTATTTTTTTTTATTTCATTCATTTTTATTGATGATCTCAACAAAAACTGTTATCATAATTTCTACTTGTATGTATTTATATCATTTAATTTAGATATGAAGCAAATAAATAAATCAAAATCGAAATCACCTAAGGCAAAGTGAGAGATGAGAGCACTGAGCTAACATAGACGAGATAATGATAATGATAATGATAATATATTTACTTGCATAGAATATGGTTAAATAATATGAATGTTATACAATTTGATGTCCAGGCATATTCAGCTGCGCATGCAACGTACAAATATACAATACAGGTTTATTCTTATAGCCTAATATTAGGTACATATAATGTCAAACTTAGTAATATAAAAACAAATAGATGATAATGTCAACAGTAAAATTATTATTATATATCAGAATTTAGAAATTCATTCACCGAGTAACCTGATGGTAAGTGATCATCACTGCCCATAGACACCCGCAACTCCGGAGGCATGCGGATGCGTTGCCAACCTAGAGGGCTAAGATGAAATGCCTCTTGTGCCCTTAATTACACCGGCTGTCTTACTCTCCACACCGGAACACAACAGTGCAAGCACTGCTGCTTAGCGGCAGGATTAACGAGTAAGATGGTGGTAGCGATCCGGACGGACCTCGCACAAGGTCCTACCACCCGCAATAAGTTCCATAAGATATTTGTCAATATTTATTGCAAAAGATTCGTCTTCTTTCACTTTAACCTGATCCGGTAGTTTATTAAAAAGCTTCATAGACATATCGTACGCATTTTTCTTAAACACATTAAGATTTGGTTTTGGCAGCGCCAACTCATCCTTTCCCGACATCTGGAGTTAAAAGCTTGGGCTTTTGTCCAGAAAAAATCAGGGTGTCGTCTCACAAATAGACAGACTTCTTTTCTGATCGTTTTTCTGGAGGCTATAGGGTGCTCTAACGTATTATGGGGTCTTCTGCAGGGCAGGTGCAGAAAAAGATTAACCAATCACTCATTAAAAATATTCAAATAGTAATCATAATAAGTACCCATCCACATGTCTTACTAAAACAACTCACGCCTTCAACACCTCTAACAAATTGGATACAAATCTGAGATATACGTAATTCCTCACGAGATCCGGGTCAGTGAAGCACTAAGCCCAATATTGAATTACGTAGTTAGACCGATATGTGCCCTGTGGTCGTATAGCTCCTCAAAATTGTCTTGAAGGTGTAATTTCGAAACACGCGTCACTGACGTGGCGTCTTTAGCGTCAAAGACGCTGCGACCAGCGGCAAATGAATCTACAGTGCCCTAAGCACGACTTGTCGAATCCTGCGTCTCGTAAAATCGAATAGTAAACTATAACGAGTTTGTATGACGTTTGGAACAGCTCCCGCCCGTGAGCGTATTTGGAACTAAATTTTAGTATGAGATTTTTCGATCTCGATACGATAACCGTAACGTAACGCAGGATTCGACAAGTCGTGCTTAGGGCACAGTTGTGCGAATGAATCTACAGTGAATCTACAGAGTATGTTTACTCGAAACTCACTCTAACTTACTCACTCACTCTACTTTAACTTCACTATAAGCAAAACTTGTCCTTTAAAAAATTTGTCGCTTGCTCGAACACTAATCGGAGGCCCTATTGCGTAACTATTTTTAACCGACTTCAAAAAAAGGAGGAGGTTCTACGTTCCACTGTATGTTTTTTTTTTTTTATGTATGTACATCGATTACTCCGTCAATTGTAGACCGATTTTCATTTTTTTTTTATTTGAAAGGGTATACTCCTGAGGTGGTCCCATTGTCACCAAGTTATGATCTGATGATGGGATCCCAAGGAAATCGAGAGCAACCCTAAAATTTTACAGGCACGTACTATGTGTTTCATATATTTTCAAAGGTTATTCATGTATTTGCGTCTGGTAGTCATCATCTCATGATGATGAGCTGATGATGGAAAGTACAACCCCTTAGCGGTTAGAAGTTGGAGGACAATTCTGAAAATGTTAAATCATTATTCGAAAGGGTATACTCCTGAGGTGGTCCCACTCTCACCAAGTCATGATCTGATGATGGGATTTTAAATTTTTCTCAAATTTTATAGGCACGTATCATGTGTTTCATATATTTTCTAAGGCTATTCAAGTATTTGCGTCAGGTAGTCATCATCTTCTGTTGATGAGCTGATGATGGGAGGTAAAACTCCTTAACGGTTAGGAGTTGGAGGATAATTCTGAAAATGTTAAATCAGCTTAAAATTGTGACATGAAAATATTTTAACAAAAAACTAAAACCGCCTACAAAAAAAAACTCCCAAAAAAATCGTAAAATAATCCTTTAAAATAGTGATAAATAAATAAAATAAAATAAAATATGTTTATTTCGGACAACAGAAACTAAAGTCTAAAGTTTTATGACCTGCTTGACGTGCTTCATTCAAAGAATATTCCGCTCGCACCGCACCGACTTCATATTTCTGCTGCTTAGTGCTAGGTCATAAAACTTTAGGCTTTAGTTTCTGTTGTCCGAAATTATTTTATTTTATTTATTTATCACTATTTTAGAGGATTATTTTACGTTTTTTTTCTAAGGTTTTTTTTGACACTCGTAATCGGATTGAAATGTCAGTTTTGTACGACTATGACAGCGTTTCCGACACGAATTGTCAGCCCATACAAAATGAGCACGATGCTGATTGCGAGCGAGTTAGACAATAACCATGCAGGCCAATAATCGTAACTAGAAAAGGAGTTCGGTACCCTCTGAAATGCCTATCAAAAAGCTTTCTCATGTTTTAATAATTATAGTTTAAACAGAATTGACAACGGGAATTATGAACTGTTATATAGTATAGTTACTTTTTCTTATCATGTTGTGACCAGAAACTCGTTGATCTTTTAACCCGCACTGACATCCTAATTATCTAGTACCCAGTTAAAGCAACGAGGTTCTATGTACACCGGCCTAGGAATCAAATGTATATACTACTTTATTTACATAATAAAAGCAATTTACAATGACATTAAATCTAAGCTTAAACTAAATAAACTACAACTTAAAACTAAATTAAATCTACATAAGGCCCCCGTGGCATAGTGCCCAAAAGGCTGGCAGCGTTGCCTCGCTGAATAGCGATGCTGATTCTTTGAGAGAGAAAACTGCCAGCCCTTTGGTCACAAGTTGAATGGAATCAAATTGACTGACTGTACGTTCATCTGCTGCTGTACCTACCTTGGCGTCACTATCGCCGCGACATTGATGCCACTGACTCTTACTTCGAAAATCTACCTTAACTAGAACTCTCAATCTAAAAGGCACCCTAAGGACCTTGACATAAAGGCAAAAGTTGGACCCTGTAATCTTGCGTCGAGATCGCAAACCTTTTATTAGATAACCTGACACGGATGTTCCTATTACTTAAGCTAAGTGATTGTCTAAGTTGGATATGAGTGGTATTACGGTGATCGAGATGTAGTTTTAACGTGATTAATGGCCTGTACGTAACTTCTATGTGACTGTTATTAATTAATGCGGGAATGTGATGAAGGATTAATATCAGTTTAATTAGTTAAGCTGATGTTAATTAGACAGTGAAAATATGGTATCTGTTACATGATATTCGAGAGCAAGTTGTATTAAGTACAAGAATCAATCCTTTTAGGGGGTCTTACCTTTAGGAATAGCATCGCTAAGTTGCTCATCTGTCCATCTGTCTCTCTGTCAATTCCAAGTAAATCAAAATCTATAGGGTAGGTACTTCCTATAGACTTAAAAATCCAAAAAAAAAGTTAGACAGGCATCCAACCCGTACTTGCATCCAACCGTAAATTTTAAAAAGGTACCCTTATGATGTGACTCAGTCCGTCTGTCTCTCTGTCTTTCCGTTTGTCAGGCTGTCCGTGTTTGTAACAGCTGATTATCTCAGGAACTAGTAAATGCTATGGACTTGAAATTCGGAACAGTTCCAGATGTGTTTTTATTTGAAATGAAAATATTATGGGTTTTTCAACTCTTCCACAAAACCGACGTATTACTAAAGCCCCATAAACACTACACAAAGACACGTCATAAATCAAACGAAAATTACGCAGCCCATTGCTTTATAAAGGTCCGGCAAGTTCCAAGTCATCTAACGGTGCTATAGCAAATATTCAGGCATTAGCATATGAATGGTGCAGCTAAAAAAGCGGCCCAAGCCCCGTGTCCGGACGGATATAGGTTCTAGAGGAGCTTCCGGACTCGCATAGGACGCAAGATGTAAGCTTTGCGGTGGAACGTTTTTTTTTTCAGGAATAGCAACTGTTGTACAGAGGTTCGAGCACGACTTTACGAATGCTGCGTAACGTTACGGTTATCGTATCGAGATCGAGAAACCTCATACAAAATTTTAGTTCCAAATACGCTCACGGGCGGGCACTGGTCCAAACGTCATACAAACTCGACAACGTTTACTATTCGATTAAAAAAGTTGAAAAACCCCCGACACTGTCATTCCAAAGTTTAATATTTCAAAAACGGGTTAACCAATTTTAATTAAACTTGGCTAAGAACCATCTCGAATACACTAGCTTTCGATTAAAAAAAAGCGCATCGAAATCGGTCCATCCGTTTGGGAGCTAAGATGCCACAGACAGATACACAGATAAACAGATACACAGGTCAAACTTATAACACCACTCTTTTTCGTCGGGGGTTAATAAACAGTAATTATTCCAGCGAGTGGTTCTTAGTTTAGTTTTGTTAACATCGGTTCAGCGGTTTATGACTTTTTTTTATAAAATGTCGGTGGCAAACAAGCTTGCGGATCGCCCGATGTAAAGCGATTGAACTTGCTTTTGATTTCGATTGCACTTTCATTGGACTTATATTACACATGGCCTCTCAAGCAAAGGGTCGTGGGTTCAAACCCCGGCTCGTACTCCGAGTTTTTCGGAATTCATGTGCGAAATTACATTTGCAATTTATCATGAGCTTTTCTTTGAAGGAAAACATCGTGAGGAGCCCTGCACACTCCCGCGAAGCAATACAATGGTGTGTGTGAAGTTCCCAATCCACACTGGACCCACGTTGGAACTAGCCCAAGCCCTCTCATTCTGAGAGGCGGCCCGTGCTCAGCAGTGGGACGTACTACGTCAGCCAGCCTGCGTCCGCCGTAGGCTGGCTGTCTTAAATGAGACCTGATCAGATTGAAATCGCTGGTTTCTCTTACCTCAGGCCCAGAGACGCGGGCATGCGAAGCACGTCGTCCCCCGGAACGGGCGCGACTGCGCTGATTTCGCCGTCTTTTACCCAATGATAGATAGACTCGATTCTTTTATTAGCTGCACGGCAAAGCGATCCCTTTGTGGACAATTGGAATTGTACTGAAGTGGAAAGAATTTGGTGGATTCACTTAAGATAAAGTAAAGGGCGTACTTGGGTCAATCAACTTTTCATTGCCACTAGTTGCCATGGAGATGTCCCCTGGGTAACTCGTCAAAATTATGATTTTCTAGGACCCCACTCAACAGAAAGTAAAAATTCGCATGCTTGGGAGATAAAGTATGAAGGAATTATCATATACGTATAATTGTCGGAACTACTAACGTTTGATGGATTGGTGCTTGAGATGTTGATTTAACTTTCGCGATTTTCACACATTATTATGATACTCGGGACTTAAGATAGCGTAAAAACATGTATTTAAATTTGAATTTAAATACCTCAACGTTTCGGACGCGACGTTGCGTCCATGGTCTCGAAGGGACTCAAATTCAAATACATGTTTTTTACGCGACTAAGTCCCGAGTATCATAATAATGGTGCTTTAGAAAATCTATTTTTTTAATTTCATGTCAGAAAAATACGATTATCCCCGGGGATATTTTTCTGTGTTTTCTTGTTTCAGTGAGTATTTAAATTAATTGTTATCCTATCTTGCCAAAAAACTCATATTCAATAACAATAAAATTCTCAAATTGACAACCCTAATACTAGAGGCACAAGCCTGCCATAAAAATGCCATATTTATGTACGTAGCCAATCTACTCTGACCCTGAAGTTCCTTATAAACAGTATTTACCCACAGATCCCCTATTTATAGTAGGTGCTTACTTATAAACAATTTACTAGGAAACCCCTAATAATCCGGCTTTCAGTGCCATTTCATATCAGGACCGATCACGGAGCATATATGACGGGAGTTGCTTTTGACAACGCACTGAACAGGCTTGTTTGGTGTCTAGAGCCTGGCAAGACACCCCGAAGATGTAAACGTTCTAGAATTGTCGCAATCGGCTCCATTACGCACTTTCTGCTTAGCGAGTATTGAAGTAAGCGACGTAGACTACGCTACGGTAATTTTTCCCGTTAATTTCGTCAGCCATGACAAAGAGCAACAAACTTAAGTTTTACTTATGTCTCCAATCTAAATTGTACCTTAAGACTATAACAGAACTGTACCTTAAAACTACAACTTAGGTTTAGGTATTTGTTAACCTAGAAACTTGACAGAGTGCATAGTTTTCATGTGGTCGATAATACACGTACGGCAGACTCGCGTCAAAATTTGTACGTTCGATCAAACTGATTACAATACCGTAACAAACACGCACACAACTAAATATTTCAAATTACCAATACGTATACCAGTACTTCCCGCCAGCTTCACTGTTGCCCGCGACTTCGTCCGCGTAGATTTCGGTTATCGCTATCCCGCGGGAACTATATAATTTTCCGGAATAAAACGTAGCCTAATTTCATTTAGATTGGTGCAGCGGTTTCCCGTGAAGAGGTAACAAACAGACAGACAGAGAGACAGAGTTACTTTCGCATTTATAATGTTAGTTAGGATTACCAAAACGTTTGCCAATACATCGCCATCTTCAGCCATAAGTAGTTTGTACGGCGGTAGCCCACGAGTTTCATAAATAATCAAAGATTAGTTAATGCCGGGATCAAAAGGCGTGGAATATAGGCAGAGGCACAGACGTTTATAATGCTCCCGGTTAATAAGTAGGTGAATCCATTACGAGCACAGGTTAGGGAGAGATAGAGAGAGTGCTTTGACACTTCTTTTATATATGTGGTGAACACTTACCACCAGGTGACCCACTTGCTCGTTGGCCTACCTTATCGTATAAAAATACTTGCTATTACATATTTATTGTCGCTGAAAAAAATTAGAAAAGGACAGTGACATTTCAAGTACTTAAAAGATGTTGGCAAAACCGTGAAAAAACCTTTTTAATCTCATCCGAAACTTAGCTGTCATCCAAGTACAATTTATGTCATTATTCACAGATGACACTTAGATTTTGTGTGGAGAGTAGCTAAGACAGCTGGTGTAATTACGGGCACAAGAGGCATTTCATCTTAGCTCTCTAGGTTGGCAACGCATTTGCAAACCCCCGGGGATGTGGGTGTCTATGGGCAGTGATGATCACTTACCATCAGATGACCCTCTTGCTCGTTTGCCTTCCTTGCCATATAAAAGAAAAAAGATAACTGGGATGACGGCTGTCAAATATAGGCTGTTAAAAAATCTAATAATAGGCGCTCTGTCTCGCTACACGCTCTCTACTCTGTGACACCCTACCTCACTTAAGGCGAAACGCAAATAGCCCCGTAAACGTGTTTACCAGTTTTACATTTAAAAGTCAACAGTCTAAGGGGTATCCTACAGACACGATATTTTCAGACCGTTTACGTAAACAATGACAAAATGATGCTTGTTGTTAATGTATTGTTCAAAATAATGGAAAAGGAGGGGAGAACTATTTTAGGTAAAGCGTTGCGTTAATAAAATCATCATCATGTCAGCCGAAAGACGTCCACTGCTGGGTATAGATCTCCCCTAGGTCTCTCCGATCCCGCGATCTTTATCAGGTCGTCGCTTCATCTT
This sequence comes from Clepsis dumicolana, assembly GCA_963691665.1. Lineage (NCBI taxonomy): Eukaryota > Metazoa > Arthropoda > Insecta > Lepidoptera > Tortricidae > Clepsis > Clepsis dumicolana. The sequence continues at coordinate 2,769,737 of OY829514.1, forward strand.
GTTGGAGGCCAACCGACAGCTCGTCTCCCGGTCCGCGGACGCCATTCGAGAACCTTCTTAACCCATCGGCCAGCAATTCTGCGAGCAATGTGCCCCACTGCCACTTAGTAAAATAGTGTTTAAGTAGAAGTAATGAAAACGCTTTTTGTGGTGATTAGTGCAACAAAACGGTCTCGGGTTTTTCGTCCTTGATTGCTGGTATATTTTTTAACCCCCGACAAAAGAAAGTTTGTTCTGTGTATCTGTCTGTGGCATCATAGCTCACTAACGGATTTACAGATTTTGATGCGGTTTTTTTAATTCGAAAGCTAGTTTAATCGAGATGGTTTTTAGCTAAAATTTATTAAAATTGGTTCACCCGTTTTTGAAATATTGAACTTAGAAATAACAATGTCTGGGGTTTTTCGTCTTTTCTAAGTTGGTTAGGTTATTTAAAAACTTTTTTTTTTGTAACTATACCCAAGTAAAAACCTAAATTGCTTAATTTTCCAGTAACCTACCAACGTAACAATTAACTCGGCACAATTTATTTCGCCGCGTTCTCATTTATTGCTACTATAAGATAAATCAAGGTGTTCCGCCGCGGCGACGTTAACGCTTAGTTGACACGTCGTTCCGATAGGGCCGCCGCACGCGCACGATTACAGAGAGTCGAGCACGACTTTACGATTGCTGCGTAGCGTAAAGTCGAATAGTAAACGTTGTCGAGTTTGTATGACGTTTGGAACAGCGCCCGCCCGTGAGCGTATTTGGAACTAAAATTTAGTATGAGGTTTCTCGATCTCGATACGATAACCGTAACGTTACGCAGGATTCGGCAAGTCGTGCTTGACCCACAGAGGGTCGAGCACGACTTTACGAATCCTGCGTAGCGTAAAGTCGAATAATAAACGTTGTCGAGTTTGTATGACGTTTGGAACAGCGCCCGCCCGTGAGCGTATTTGGAACTAAAATTTAGTATGAGGTTTCTCGATCTCGATACGATAACAGTTACGTTACGCAGGATTCGACAAGTCGTGCTTGACCCACAGAGGGTCGAGCACGACTTTACGAATCCTGCGTAGCGTAAAGTCGAATAATAAACGTTGTCGAGTTTGTATGACGTTTGGAACAGCGCCCGCCCGTGAGCGTATTTGGAACTAAAATTTAGTATGAGGTTTCTCGATCTCGATACGATAACCGTAATGTTACGCAGGATTCGACAAGTCGTGCTTGACCCACAGAGGGTCGAGCACGACTTTACGAATGCTGCGTAGCGTAAAGTCGAATACTAAATGTTGTCGAGTTTGTATGACGTTTGGAACAGCGCCCGACCGTGAGCGTATTTGGAACTAAAATTTAGTATGAGGTTTCGCGATCTCGATACGATAACCGTAACTTTATGCAGCTTTCGTAAAGTCGTGCTCGACCCTCAGGCTGGTAGTTACGTTTATTAGTGTCTGCGTTAGAACTGGCCTATTTGGTTATAATTATTACTCTGTTTTTCTGTGAGCTGTAGAGTTCGCGAGCTCATTTTTGGACTGTTTTTTTCATTTCCAAAAACGAATCTACCAAAAAATCTACAGTCATGATTATCGAATCTGCTTAAAAAACTTTTAATTTTTTTTGAGAAATGCGACCTGTAGAGAAGAACAGCCGATCAGGTGACGGGCAGACGCCGGACATACCTACAAATTAATTTTTGTGCAATCTGAAACGCAGACGCTTCGCTCGCTCGGTCAATGAAACAGCACAAAAATTCCTTTAAACTGATTTCCCAAAAATTCTATAATTATGATCATCGAACTTGTTTACAAAAATCCACCCCGTGAAAAATACGGCCACGCAAATTACACCAGGGTGACCAGGTGTCCAGTTTGGAAATCCACCCAATCGGTTGAGAAATGCGACATGTAGCAGACAGCGGACGGACAGGTGGACAGACATACGAAAGAATCTTTGTCCAAGCCGAAACGGAGCCGCTTAGCTCGCTTCGCTTACTCGGTCAAAAATAAAAATCTGTCCAAGTGTAACCGCCCTTATAGCACTCACGCTTAAAATAAACTAGATACAGTTCCAAGTTCCTATGCTCATGATAGGGTTATAATTCCTTGAGACACTTCAGCGTATTTATTTCTGCTCCACGAACTAAAACAAACGACACAATTCAATCATGTCGTCCCTTTCTCACAAGTGGAAAACGATAGAGATGAGAATAGGGTAGCTCTAGAGTGTAGAAGATGTAAGTTTTTCTAAAGGATGTAGTAAAGTATACTGTTTTAGAGTCAGTTTATTGTGTAGATTATTAGCTGGAATTTCAACGCAAGCTTTGTTGAAATGTGAATGGTATTTTAATTTGACGACGTTTGAATTTAAATAAAAATGGGTCTTCTAAAAAAGATCTTAGTATCTTTTTGTTAAGAGCATACTTTTATTGGATTAAGTTTCTTAAAAAACAACCCACGAACCAACCACCCTCTGGACACCAAATGTCAGAGCGAACGTTTCCGAAACGCATAATTGCTCAGTGCGCCTATAAATATCTCTAGCCTCGATTCGCGGCTCACTTTCGACCAGATGACAAACGAGATGAAAAGCTATGAACCAATCACGACGCATTCCCCCGGCTCAATCACCGCGGCTTTTTTCGTAATGACTTTACAAGTAAATTATAAAAGATGCGGTGTCCAGAGGGTGGTTATGGTTAGTCCGTGTAACAACCCCACTAAATTCTTCCCTTGTTTAAAAAAAGGAAGCCAACAATAAGCGGTACCTAGTAATTTTCGGAAAGAGCTATGCTTGGAGTATCCCTGGGAGATCGAATCAAAAATTGAGGAGATATAGGTAGCCAATAGATAGATATATAAATAGAGGAACTAAACTTACCGAGATAGCTCAGCAAATTTCACACCTTCAGTGGCAGCGGGCGGGGCACATTGCTCATAGAACTGATGGCCGTTGGGGCCGTAAGGTTCTTGATTGGCGACTGATTACCGGAAGGCGAAGTGTTGGTAGAAGCCTCCTGCTAGGTGGACGGAAGATTATAGATCGCAGGACGTCATTCGTTGGAAGTAACACAAGACTGATGGTGGTGGAAATTCTTGAGTAAGGCCTATGTCAAGCATTGGACGTCTTCCGCCAGATACGATGATAATGATGAGTGGCTTTAAGCAGTGGCTTAGAACTCTTGCAGTTAAGTCATCAGTAGCAACGTATAGTGGTTGCCACTAGTCGGTATCGACGAATTTCTGCAACTTTTTTGTTTTATGTGCAATAAAGAGATATACATACATACATACATACTTATGTATTGGTATTTACTTCTACTTTGTATTTACTAGTATATTGTAATATAATAGAGTTTTGTATGTGTGTGTATTGTATTGTCTCTCGATATTCATAATTATGAACTCACTTTTTGTCGATCCCCAGTGAACTATTCCTCTCCACCACTCAAACGTTGGCTGGCAGAGATCCCTTAAAGGGATAAGTCCGCCTTTGTACTCAAATGTTATTGTTGTGACTTGTGTTTTACCCTGTTTTTTGTACAATAAAGTGTTTACTTACTTACATACTTACTTTTCGCTCAAAACCATATAATTATACTGTACCGGTAACCTGGCTAGCAACTTACCGACAACCTAGCCAGCAACCAAAATAGTTGCCTCCACAACGCTTACAACGCCTTAAACGAAAGCGATTTTTGAGCACGCGTCATAAGAACCTTGTCTGTAGTTCTCGAGACGACTCGGAGACGAGGTACGAGGCAATAGTCTAAATCGGCCATAAGATCTTAATTCTAGGTCCAAAGACTAATGAATTGAAATGTTTTAGTCACGCCGGCCATTGCCGCCTACGCTTGCGCAGCCGGTTCTGTAATTAAGTGCAAACGTATCTTTGATAAAGGACATTGTGCCCGCTAGAAGTGATTTAATACGGGCAATGCGTAATCATTACGGCGTAATAAAAACCGGCCAAGTTAGAGTTGGACTCGCGCACTGAGGGTTCCGTTGGTACAAAGTTTTTCCCGCTTTTCCCTAGTGCTTTAACTTGGCCAGTGCTATATTGTGCTATAAGAGCTAGTACCTTCACACCAAATTTCAAGCTTTTAGAACCTGGAAGTATTACCATTTAGGTTCTCAGAGTACCTACGGCAATTTGTATGGACAGAACATTTTTAATGACTGTATCTTTTAATTGCTTTGACTTAGAAGTTTGATCTTTTCACAACTTCAAGGGACTGCAGGCTTGAGTATTTGGTATTAATTCAGCATGCTACTTCCACGCGTTCCAGAGAAAAAGGGTCTTTACAGACAGACAACAAAGTGATCCTATAAGGTTTCCGTTTTTCCTTTAGAGTTCCTCCTAAAAATCCTAAAAATTATGAGGCAATTTAGCAATATTGTCGGGTTTTGGATTACAATGAAGCCCGTAGATGGATTTATTTGTTTTTTGGGCTCGTGAAGAAGTGACTTTTTAAAACTGCATGTGTTAGTTGGTATAAGCCTGGGTATCCTAATGGTTTGACCTACGGCTTCTCAAGCAGAGGGTCGCGTGTTCAAACCCCAGCTCGAACCTCTGAGTTTTAATGTCATCATCTATAGGCTTGTCGGTGAAGGAATACATCACGAGGAACGTGAACCTGAACCCTCCTGCAAAGCAATGCAATGTTATGGTGTTATGTTCCTTGGTTTTGGTGATACTGTAACGTCATACGAAAACACGAAAACGGTCAATAGCATAGCAGAAATTCGCGCATAATGGTAAGTGTTGTGATGGCTTAGAGGTCAGCGAGTCGCTCTCTGCGCAGATGACCCGAGTTCAAATCTGGCGAGCGACCGGTCAGTCTTTTTTCTTGTTTGTTTTTAATTTCTTTACAACAGGACAGTGGCATGATTTGCAGAAACCTTAGCATCTAAAGTTAAAATAAACCACCCTCACAAATTCGTACATTCGGTCATTACGATTCTCTGAGAGAGGAGCCAGCTGTGTTACGGAAATAATTCATTAGTCTGGCTATTTAAAACTTTGTTTTATGTGATTTTATGTGCAAAAAGAAGTGACAAAGGGGTAAGTTTAGACATTAAGTAATTCACACTAAGTGCATCTAATTCTAGATTAGTTATTGCTGCAATAAGTACCTACATGTCCAATTATCTTTGTTTTAGCCTAACGAACTGCCCTTTTTGTTACTGTCCGAGTGTCCGAGTTATTTGTACAAGTCTGATTAAGCGACTGAATGCTAGCCGGTGGCAAAGGATTGGCAGGGTTCCTTCCGTGCTCCTTCAAAACCCTCCTGGCGTCCAACCTTAGTTCATAAGTTGTAGTTTTTAAGTTGTTAAATATATCTAGTGCACTGGTTTATTAAAGGTGTATTATTGCAACCTCATGTCAACCCATAACAAATGGCGCCCAACGTGGGGCCCGAACCCACGACCCTGAGATTAAGAGTCTCATGCTCTACCGACTGAGCTAGCCGGGCAAACAAATAGCGCCTAACGTTAAAACGTAATGTGGTTGAAGTGGTAATTTTTTTTTCTAGTATACTTTAGTACCCGTATTTTGTAACGGTTAATTTTAAGATTGTAGTGGCAATTAAATGTAAAGGTAGGTAACGGAACATTTATTTATTTTGGTTCTGTTTTACTGGTTATCAAAAGTGTGTAGTCCAGACAGGGTGTTATTTTATATTTATTGTTGTTCCCCTGCCGCCTCAACGTTCTGTTGTTATTTTGTGCAGGATTTTATTTAATTGCTTAAATTAGCATGTCGATTTAGTTTTAAAGGAAGTTCGTCTACTTAATACTGATTGTAGATTAGTTCCTTAGGCAACAATTAAGTAGATATTCATTATATTTTAAGTGAGTTATTGATTCACTTTTTATTTTATTTTTATTTACATAAACTACAAAGTGGCTATAAACGGATTTAAAATTTTGTCTACGCTTAAGCATAGGCTCATAACTAAAGGCAACGGACACTGCAGGACAATTTTTTTTTGTTATTTATTATAATTACATTGTATTGAAGGCCAAATAATGGATCCGAACCTCTTGTTAAAAGATGAACTGGAGTACGAACTTGCGAGTCGGGGGGTTATACTTTCGAGTACGGTGCCCGTTTTAAAGAAATTATTACACGAGTTGATGTTAAAAGAGCAAACCGAGGAGCCCTCAAGTGACATAAAGATACCGCGACAAACTTCGGAAAACATTAAAGGAGAGTTGGAACTATGTATGACCAAATTAAACATTTTGTCGAATTATATTTCGGAAATTAGCGGTAAACCGGATAAAAATTTATTCCGGCGTTTAGTTTCACGGCTGTATCATGTGCGTAATAGGCTAAATATTATAAGAGAGGTTAATCTTGCTGAAGACTTATTAACGTTAAGGGGTACTCTTAACCAACAATGTAAGTCATTACTGCAACTGCTGGAAGGGCAGGATGACATGTCAGACAGTGAGGATTTGACAGTTGAGGATAAGCGAGTACTACAAGAAACGTTAGGGGATTTAGGTATCCAGTTAATTAAAAAATTTGATATGAAATCATCTAGAGGAGAAAAGGAAAACAAAGGTGGGGAAGGCAGTGACACGAAATATGGCGCGGGTGAGCGATACCAAAATGAAATTCGAAATCCTAGGGTAATTCGCTCGTCGACGTTTGATGAAGAATTCACCTCGCGTAAATTGGTACCTATCAGTCAATGGGGATTAAGGTTTTCCGGTGGCGGTAATATGAGCGTTAATGCGTTTATAGAACGTGTGGTGGAACTAAAAGACGCTAGAAATGCGACTGATCGAGACTTATGGCGTTATGCTATAGACCTCTTCGACGGTGAAGCACTTATTTGGTACCGGGCAAATAGGGAATATGTCGACAATTGGACTGATTTGGTCACACTTTTGAAGCGCACCTTCCAGAAGCCATTTTACCAGGAAGAGCTGTTAGCAGAAATTAATTCCAGAACTCAGGGAAAAGACGAGTCAGTTATAATATATATTGCTGTAATGCAGAATATGTTTAACAGGCTTCCGAACAAGTTGGCTGAACATGAAAAGTTAAAGATTATTTTAAAGAATCTGCAGCCATACTACCAACGAGCATTGTGCAGAGATGAAATCTACTCAATTTCGGATTTGATTAACGTGCTAAGAATAGTAGAAAGGACGAAATTAAATTGTGACAACTTCCAAGAACCCAAGAATCTCAAAAGTACATTAGAGCCGGACCTGGCTTATAGATCACCAGCTGTTGCTAGCGACGTCTATGAAGTGAAAGAGAATGCTAGGAAGCCTTCAGACGCTACAAAAATGCGATGCTGGAATTGCCGAGAGGCTGGTCATCTTTTCCGGGGGTGCACATTACCAAAGCAACGCTTATTTTGCTATCGTTGTGGTCACTTTGGTATCACGTCTAAAGACTGTACCTGTAAGGGAAACGCGGCAGGGGGAAGTTAAGCGCCTGCTCAGTAAATTTCCCCCTTTGTCAGCAAAGTAAGGAGTGGCAGGCATGGTTGGAGTTCGTAAATATGTTTTTTACACACAGGGATGGTGAACTCTGTTCCATTCAAATAAAAAAACATAATGATAACAGATCTTACGTAGTTTTAACTGTATTAGGTTATCAATGTGTAGGTCTACTAGATAGTGGAGCAAATAGGACTGTAGCCAATGCAACGTTTGCGGGAACTCTCGCTAAGTTAGGACTCAAGTCAGCGAAGACTCCTTCGACAGAAATTGCTACAGCAGATGGGGTAAATCATAGTATTACGGAAATAATCGACATGCCCGTTAGTTTCGACGATCAGTTCAGTATCATATCGGTTCTTGTAATGCCTGGATTGTCGCAGGAGTTGATACTTGGCAAGGATTTTTTTGATGAGTTTGGTATTGGATTGCAATTTAAAAGTGAAAAAACGTATGACAAGTCTGAAATTAATGCTTTATCACAGAAAAGACCCGCCATCATATCTAGGGACGATTTGAGTGAAGATCAGGAAAAGAGGCTATCGCTCATAGTTAACGAAATAAAGTGTAACATTGGTGATAGACTTGGTAGGACCCACATCTTAAAACACAATATTGACACTGGGGAAAGTAAGCCTATTCATCAAAAACAGTACAATTTTTCACCAGTGATTAGATCAGCAATCGAAAAGGAATTAGACGATATGCTGTCCAAGGATGTCGTAGAGCCCTCATATAGTTCGTGGTGTTCACCGGTACTTATTGTTAAGAAGCCTAATGGTGATAATAGGCTGTGTCTAGATAGTCGACAGCTAAATAAAGTCACAAAACGAGACACCTACCCCTTACCAAGAGTATCAAACATTATCGACAATTTACGAAATGCCAAGTATTTAAGCACGATAGACTTGAAATCTGCTTTTTGGCAAATTGAGCTGGAAGAAAGTAGTAAAGAAAAAACTGCTTTTGCGGTGCCTGGTCGGGGCCTGTTCCATTTTAAGGTCATGCCATTTGGTCTTGTTAATGCTTCACAGACACAGCAAAGGTTAATGGATATACTTTTTCAGTCTAATGAGGAAAATATATGGACTTATTTAGATGATATAGTCATACGTTCTGCGGACTTCGAAGAACATCTGGTATTGTTGCGGAAGGTCATGACAGTCTTGAAAATCGCCAATTTATCGATAAATGTCGATAAATGTGAATTTGCCAAGTCAAGTCTAAAATACCTGGGGTATATTATAGACAAAGAAGGCTTGAGGACAGACCCTGATAAGGTAAAGGCAATTATCAACTTCCCTAGACCAGCAAGCTATACCGAACTCAAGCGATTTATTGGGTTAGCCAGTTGGTATAGAAGATTTGTCGAAAATTTTTCACTTGTTGCGGCTCCGCTGCATAACTTGACAAAGGGCAAAAAGCACAAGAAGTTGGTGTGGACAGACGAAGCGGAAAAAGCATTCCTAAACCTAAAAACCTTGTTAACAACTACCCCATTGATGACATGTCCAGATTATTCAAAGCCATTTACGATTCAATGTGACGCATCAAATAGCGGGATTGGAGCGGTACTTTGCCAAAAGGTTGAGGACGCTGAACGACCCATAGCGTACTTGAGTCGAAAACTCAATGATCGCGAGAGCAGATACTCGACTTCAGAAAGGGAGTTGCTGAGCATTATACACGCCATTGAAAAATTTAGGCCATATGTTGATGGAACTCATTTTACAGTAGTTACGGATCATAGTGCTCTGCAGTGGCTGCACAAAATGAAGGATCCTCATGGCAGATTAGCTCGATGGGCAATGAAACTTCAGCAATTCAGCTTTGACATTATTCACAGGCCAGGCAAGTTTCATGTGGTTCCTGATGCACTATCAAGATGTAATAACGTAACAACGGAAATTGATACAGTGGAAATATTGGATCAACACAAAAACGACTGGTACAGACGGAAAATGGAACAAGTAGCAAAGCAAAGTACGGTTTCAGATTGGGCTATACATGAAGGATTATTATTAAAAAAAATACAACTTCAACAGTTTCCAAACGAGGAGAACGTCTGGAAGTTATACGTACCTGAAACTCTTAGACATGAAGCACTGTCCGAATGTCACGACGATGTTACAGCTGGTCATTTAGGTATTCGTAAAACATATTTTAAATTAAGGAAAAAATATTATTGGCTAAATATGTTATACGATGTTAAGAAGTACATTAAGGATTGTCAAAAATGCGCTCGTCATAAGGTGTCACAGCAGCTGCCACTAGGAAAAATGGGGGACCATAGAGAAGTATCACAACCATGGCAGGTAATCTCTTTAGATTTGATGGGTCCCTTTCCAAAGAGCAAAAGTTGTAACACTATGCTACTAGTAGTAACGTGTTGGTTTAGTAAATTTGTATTACTATTTGCCCTCAGGACTGGAAAAGCTGATAAGATTTGCGACATTCTCAATAAACAGTTTTTGTTGTTCGGGGCACCCCAGGCTATTATATGTGACAACGGTAAACAATTTGAATCTCTTTTGTTTAAAGAGCTGGCACAGAAATTTAATATTAACATCTGGTATACACCGCACTATTATCCACAGTGTAACCCGACGGAGAGAGTCAACAGAGTCATTGGTACCATGATCTCCACATACACAACTAGTCGCAAACATAATGAGTGGGATGTTAATTTACATGAGATAGGTCACGCCATTCGGTCTGCCGTTCACGAGACAACAGGTTATACCCCGGCTTACTTATTCTTTGGTAGAGAAGCCATGGTTCCTAACTTTACGGTAGCGGACATAGGGAACCCTATTTCTTATCCAAACCTCAAGGGTCAAATCAACGTAGCTGACTACATTAAAGACATTGATCGTAGACATGAAATATTCGACAAAGTACACATTCGATTAAGGAAAGCACATGAGACCAGTCGCAAATACTACAACTGTAAACGAAGGTCTTCAAATTTTCAATTAGGTGATACTGTCTCGAAAAGAACAAAGTTTCTGTCAAAGGCATCAGATAAATTTACAGCCAAACTAGCACCTAAGTATGACAAAGCCGTAATTGTAGACAAGTTGTCGAATGACGTCTTCCGACTTAACAATGTCTTTGGTAAGAACATAGGAGTCTGGCATTCCAAAGACTTAAAGCAAGTGTAAAAAAAAAAAAAAAAAACTTGAGGGAGGGGGCATGTTATGTTCCTTGGTTTTGGTGATACTGTAACGTCATACGAAAACACGAAAACGGTCAATAGCATAGCAGAAATTCGCACATAATGGTAAGTGTTGTGATGGCTTAGAGGTCAGCGAGTCGCTCTCTGCGCAGATGACCCGAGTTCAAATCTGGCGAGCGACCGGTCAGTCTTTTTTCTTGTTTGTTTTTAATTTCTTTACAACAGGACAGTGGCATGATTTGTAGAAACCTTAGCATCTAAAGTTAAAATAAACCACCCTCACAAATTCGTACATTCGGTCATTACGATTCTCTGAGAGAGGAGCCAGCTGTGTTACGGAAATAATTCATTAGTCTGGCTATTTAAAACTTTGTTTTATGTGATTTTATGTGCAAAAAGAAGTGACAAAGGGGTAAGTTTAGACATTAAGTAATTCACACTAAGTGCATCTAATTCTAGATTAGTTATTGCTGCAATAAGTACCTACATGTCCAATTATCTTTGTTTTAGCCTAACGAACTGCCCTTTTTGTTACTGTCCGAGTGTCCGAGTTATTTGTACAAGTCTGATTAAGCGACTGAATGCTAGCCGGTGGCAAAGGATTGGCAGGGTTCCTTCCGTGCTCCTTCAAAACCCTCCTGGCGTCCAACCTTAGTTCATAAGTTGTAGTTTTTAAGTTGTTAAATATATCTAGTGCACTGGTTTATTAAAGGTGTATTATTGCAACCTCATGTCAACCCATAACAATGGTTTGCGTGAGATTCCCAATCCACATTCTGAGAGGAAGCCTGTGCCCAGCAGTGGGACGTAAAACATGACTGGTGATGATGATGATGAAAAATAAAAGACACTGAACCAACATAAGTGCAGGTATCATTTCAATACAAAATGTGTTTCCTTGTAACTGCAACATTGATACCTCTCTATCCGTTTATCACAAGGAACAGATCAACGTGTGGACCCGAAAGTATTCCTAGATAAACACAGAGGCGCCACCGTTCCACCAAACGTGGATGAAAGAAGCAAGATCAGTACCCAGATGTTTTTACGCATTTTACTTTCTATTATTTACGATTTTTAGTTAGGTATAGTGTAGTGTGAGGTGTAGTGACTTATAAACAGATCACTCACGTACGATTTTGGCCGACATCATCATCATCATCATAATATCAGCCGGAAGACGTCCACTGCTGGACCGGCCTTCCTCAAGGATCTCTACGACGATCGGTCTTGCGCTACCCGCAGCCAATGGCTTCTCGCGATCTTTACCAGATCGTCCGTCCACCTTCCACGTAGTCTTCTGTTACCATCTGAGTATCTGCAAACCAACCGGGGTTGCGGTGCGGGTGTTTGTGGGCAGTGGTGATCACTTACCATCAGGAGAAAAAAAAAGTCCTGGGAGCGCACGACTCAACGGTAGAACCTGTGGCGGTATTGGACGATCCGTAGTTCACAATGTTCTTTGCAAAAAACCGCACTGCTGCTTAGCAGCAGTACTTACACGGTGTTTCTTGAACGACTGTATGCAAACTGTGATTAACAGACAACTGCCCGGACGACCGGTTGGGCTAGTGGTTCAAGACCATTGTGCAGAACCCTTTAGGGAAAAAATGCATTCGATCAAACGAAAAATAGGTGGAACGAGAAAACGGTGAAACGCTTTTTTGTACAAACGATAGGTAGCCTCTCTGCTTAATTTGGGATTGGTCGAATTGGTGTCAATGGTCCAATTATATTTATTTATTTCAGTTTTATTTAACCGCATCCAAGATTAGCACGGCGCCCACTCGCAACAAACTTCGCGCGCTGATCGGCTATTTGCATAAGATCTTAAAAGAGCAATCGGCTGATCGCTATATTTTAGCCCCGAGTCTACAGTGAGGACGCTCAGGGAAATATTTATTCAAGGATGTAGTATACGAATGGGTCGGAGATAAGAAATTTAGTTACTGAGAGGTGCAACCAGCACTTTTTAACCGACTTCAAAAAAGGAGGAGGTTCTACGTTCCACTGCATGTATGTTTTTTTTTTCTTTATGTATGTACATCGATTACTCCGTCAATTGCAGACCGATTTTGATTTTTTTTTCGAAAGGGCATACTTCTGAGGTCCCATTGTCACCAAGTCATGATCTGATGATAGGATCCCAGGGAAATCGAGGGCAACCCTCAAATTTTATAGGCACGTATTATGTGTTTCATATATTTTCTAAGGCTATTCACGTATTTGCGTCCGGTAGTCATCATCTCATGTTGATGAGCTGGATGGAAGGTACAACTTCTTAACGGTTAGGAGTTGAAGGATAATTCTGAAAATTTTAAATCAACATAAAAGTGTGAAATAAAAATCTTTTAACAAAAAAGTAAAACCGCCTTCAAAAAAACATCGGGAAAAAAAAACGTAAAATAATCCTCTATGGCCTAAAGTTTTATGGCCTGGCACTAAGTAGCAGAAATATGAAGTCCGTGCTTCATTCAAAGAATGTTCCGCTCGCACCACACCGACTTTATATTTCTGCTACTTAGTGCTAGGCCATAAAACTTTAGGCTTTAGGTTTATTTTACGTTTTGTTTCCTAATGTTTTTTTGAAGGCGGTTTTACTTTTTTGTTAAAAGATTCTTAGGGTTTGAATAATGAGAAGCCTTGGGCTATTGTTCCCGTTACCACGCGGGTCTAATGCAGATTGGGAACTTCACAACATTGAACTGCGTTGCAGGAGACGTCGATGACGAGTGTCAAAATTACGCAATTACGCTGCGGCAATTGCGGCTTTCACCAAATAGTCTTCTATACCTATAAAACAGTATAAAACAGTACCAATTTGGCAAACATATAGCTTGAGTATCGTGTAGGTGCACTATGAAGGGATTTTTCGAAATTCCCACGGGATAGGGAACTAGCTTATTTTGAAATATTTCGCGGGGTTAGCCGCGGGGCATAAGCTAGTTTATTAATATGTCAACTGTTTCATCTACTATTTCTACTTATATCCCACATAGATTCCATCTTGGCACCTCAAGTCTAAACTCAACTTACAACTTTCAAGTTACATTTTAACTTGACTGAATTGTAATTCGAGTAATATACATTCTTACCGTATGAACAGGTTTGTCGGTATTGGAGATAAATGTTGAATTCGAAGTCAAAGTTGGTGAAATTATGACATTAATGTACTATTGAAATTCTGGTTGTCTCTTGGGACAGGTAAGTTTTTAGATTTGAATTAAATGAAGCCTGTGAAGACAAAGTGATGTCACGTTTACAATATTTAGTAGTAAAGACGATAAATTCTATACTACTCTAAAGAAAATAGGGGCCGCTAAGTATTTTGATCGTTACCTTCGTGAAAATATACTAAAAATATACAGTATTAAAAAAAACGGTTAAATAGGTAGTCAATTATAAGTCAATACACATATTATTATACATATACATTTGTAGTGGAAGTGGTGGCATGTTGAGCGGTTGTTGTAGTGCTTCGTTAATGGCCTCGTGGAGAGTGCCGAAACGCATCGGCGTTTAGTTTAGTGGTGGTGGTGATAGTTGGGTCTGTGTGGCATGTGTTGATTCGTGTAACAGTGGAGGTGGAGGCGTTGCACGGAAACATACATGTGCCGCAAAGATATAACTATTTTTTCACTTGTGGTCGCGGGTGAGCAAAGTAATTGTTTTTAGTTCATACTTCACTATTAGACAACAACTAAAAAAAAATAGCCAATGACGTTAAAACCTCAACCATGTCAATACTTATGAGTAGTTGTCACGCCTATCAACAACATAAGTAGCCATAACTAGCCACTTAACGTCGATTAATAATTAATTTCAATACGAGTTCTAGCATGACAAGCTGTCACGGCAAATCGCGTGTATTGCTGTGGCAATATATTTTCAATAGTTATTTATGAAACTGGGGCACTGGAGTACAATCAGCAGCAGAAGTAGCTAAACAACCGACTTGTTCACAATGATCTTAACACGGCTCTATTGCAATAGACATAAGAGCTTGTGCAGATCATTGTGACCGCTTCGGTTGCTTAGCTACTTCTGCTGCTGACTGTATTCGAGGAGTTAAGTCGGGTCTGTAATTTTGCACTATTGCTTTAAGTAGAAATTAGCGTTTAGTAAGAACTCTTTGCCGGGCAAAATTTAGTCAATTTTTTTATACGATAAGGAAGGCAAACGAACAAGTGATCACCACTGCCTATAGACACTCGCAACCCTGGGGGTTTCCAGATGCATTGTCAACCTAGAGGGCTAAGATGAAATGCCTCTTGTGCCAGTGATTTCCTCGGCTGTCTTACTCTCCACACCGGAACACAGCAGTGCAAGCACTGGCTTAGCTTGCGTTACAAAAGCTTTATCACATAGCTGTTGTTGCCCGCGACTTCGTCCGCGTAGATTTCGGGTATCGATATCCCGCGGGAACTATACAATTTTCCCGAATAAAAAGTAGCCTATGTTATTTCTCAATATTCAAACAGACAGATAGACAGACAGACGGACAGAGAGACAGAGTTACTTTCGCATTTATAATATTAAGTTAGGATTCATAAAATAACATAACGCATTAACTTATTTCGTACCTAGGTGATACAAAAATAATTCGTCATCACATTCATCAACAGCCTTTTTTCCGTCCCATAGCTGGCTATCTCAGCTGATATAACTATTCTTCAGAGCATTTTGTCTAGCCCTCTCTCTATTGACACACGCGTTACTGGATAGCGTTGTCTCGCTTGAGTGATTAAACTCCGCCCCATAAGGTAAAGGCGATACTATAACTACAAAATAAGCTAAAACAATAGTATATTATATCAACCTACGTAAACGGTAGCAAGATTTTGCTAACGGAATTGAAACAATCACGCAAGTCTACATTTGCACAAACTGCAAACTGTTCTGCAAATAAACTAAGTTTAATGAGTATTTAGGCTGCAAGTTTAAGTCGACAGAAGCCCAAGCACGAATATTCGAATCCTGCGTAACGTTACCGTTATCATATCGCCATCGAGAAACTCCATATTAAATTTTTGGTACCAAATAATGAAATTATAAGCATTACAGAGCTTAAAATATTTATTGATAGTAATAATTATATTTAAATCTGAGAGCGTATAGTCACTCTCAGATGGCTGTATTGACAGAACATACCTAAAGTATATAAATGTTGTAATGTTTTCGGTCGGGGCAGATACTTGCATGATGAATACGAATGTTTCTTCTCGGGTCTAGGATGTTTAATATGTATTTAATTTAATATTTATTTATTTATAAAGCGCTTAGTTGATGCAACTTGTGACCAAAGGGCTGGCAGTTTTCTCTCTCAAAGAATCAGCATCGCTATTCAGCGAGGCAACGCTGCCAGCCTTTTGGGCACTATGCCACGGGGGCCTTATTTAGATTTAATTTAGTTTTAAGTTGTAGTTTATTTAGTTTAAGCTTAGATTTAATGTCATTGTAAATTGCTTTTGTTATGTAAATAAAGTATTTCATTTATGTATAATATAAATATGTTTATCCGTTGTCTAGTACCCATGGTACAGGCTTTGCCTAGTTTAGGACTAGGTCAATTAGTGTAAATTGTCCCATGATATTTATTTATTTCATCATCCTCATAATCATGTCAGCCGATTGACGTCCACTGCTGGACATAGGCCTCCCCAAGGCTCTCCACTCTGACCGGTCTTGTGCTTTCCGCATCCCCCGCGGTCCCACGATCTTTACTAGGTCGTCGCTCCATCTTGTTGGAGGCCTACCGACAGCTCGTCTCCCGGACCGTTTATTTATTTATTTGTAATATGGCTGAAGTAAACGAAAAATATTTATAGAACTATAGTAGTTTATCTACACACATATCATAAGTCCTCTATAATGCGTTCAGAAACCGTAGAGTACATCGTCGCCTCTGCCCGCCCTGCAGGTCCAGCGGTAAAGTAATAGTCATTACGACACATCATGACTTGGCTGCGTCCCGAAGATATTCGTGTATGGTGTCCGGCTCTGTTGCCGTTGTCCGCTGCGTACTAATTGTAATACAATTGACAAAAATAATGTTTTATTTATTTGACATGATGACATGAAATGTATATTTCATCAATTTTTGTTATTTGACATTTGGAGACCATATACATCTCCAGTTTATGTATATGTATTATTATACTTATTATTTGACCGTGGAGGCGTTTTACACCTCTGCTGATTTTAAATTTAGTTTAAATTGACCCTAGAGACTATACATCTCTAAGCCATTTAGATTAAGTATTATATTATAGTATTAATTCTGGGACCCTATACATCCCTTTGTAATTTAAATTTTCACAGATATTTGACCTGGAGACCCTATACATCTCCTGCTCAATTAAAACGTGCCAGTAAAGTAAAGTGTTCTGGTTTTGCTGTTTCAATAATTACTTTTTACACTTGTTTCTAAAATGCGGTATTTTTTTTTCTCTTAATCTTTTAATGACAGAGTGAGGTTTCTTTGTGTAGTTTGTCTGTGGTTGCGTATTGTAAGAGCTAATGTAACTTGTTTTTAGAAAAAATGACTTTGTGCCAAGTTTCTTGCGGCGCATTCTTCTTGGCAATCATGGTCTTTCCGAAAGCGCTGGTAGACTCAAAAAAAATGACGTGTAAAAGAGCATTAAACTGCCTATTTGCTGAATAAAATTTTGAATTTGAATTTGAATTTGAATTTGACATCAAATGTTTCGAATTTGACAACCAACGTAATTTACAATCATAGTGAAATAAAACGGATCACTCACGTATATAAGTCGAGTTCAGTCCGACATGTATAATTAATAATGTGATATACATATTTTTTTTCACAAAAAAAAACAGTTTACGAAACGTCAGCTCGGTATGTTTTTCTATTAAAAAAAAAACCAGTCAAATTCGTGACAGCTATGGGTATGATATATGCCTTCGGCTTCTGAACCCATCTTAGAGTACTTATAATATGTGTGTAGATAAAGTTATGTATGCAACTCCACATAATTAGGTCTTAAAACACTCGTGTGATCCTATTATGAAACGAGGCGAAGCTGTGTTTCATAAAAACACACTCGTGTTTTAAGGACCCTCATTATGCAGCAGTTGCATAAAAATATTAATAGAACTAAAAAGGTTTCATACATTATTGTTTCTAAAACACGCTCACGCCGAGCAGCGCTAATCCAAACGTTATACAAAATTTCTCGATATCGCTCCACTCGATTACGTTACGTAGCAATCGAATACTCGTGCTCGGGCGTCTGCTTGCTTAATCATGTGAATTATTTCCCTAAACTTGCTTATTGGCGAATTAAGAGGCTAGAGCGCCGATTTTTGAAATAGAGCGAGTCCTTTAATAAAACCCCCGTAAGCATAGACTTTTTATACAGATGTAGCGGCGTATGGACGGCGTATACTCAACATACAATGACAACGTATACTCAGTTTTTGTTGCCAAAAAAGTCTCTGTGGTCAAAAACAAAAAAAAAAAAAAAATTACAAAAGCGTTCGCATTTCAGGGTGCAAGGTTTGTGCTATGTTTATTTTAATCCCCTAATGAAAACGCTTTCTACCACAAAATGCTTCTTGTTATAGGTACTGTTTTCAAGTTCCAGGCGGGAGGCTACTTCTCTATATTTTGTTTTAAGAACGAAACGGCACCCGCAATGCTATTATAGCACTATTAAATATTGCACAGACTGCCGCCCACAAAACAATACGTTACTTACAATTTCAAAACAAAACAACATCGTTAAAAGTCGTTAGTTTCGCGTTCGGTGCGCACACGCAGCGGTGCACACTAGCGACATCTCATAACGAGCGCGTCAACTAGCCCTACCAATTGCTGATACATTAAACATTTGATTCAGGGTTGTCGCGTTCAGAAAAATTAATATAATTAGTAAAAATTTAGTCTTTTGTGGAATAGGTTCAGTGAATTCCCCAAAAGGCCGTAAAAATACAAAAGGAAAGTAGGTACCCATCTTTTTACTACACATACCAGACAGCTTTGTCAATGTAACATATTTAACCATCACCACTCTGTGCCCTTAGTGTAATCAAAAAGTACAAAATATGTTTCGATCGCGTTTGCGTTAAAGTGTCAAATAGTATGAGAATTGTTAAACGCGAACGCGATCGAGACGAATTTCTTGGCCTGGTCGGCGATTACACTAGGCGCTCTGAGCACGTACCAAGTTTCAAGCTCAAGTGATAGTGAAATAAATGGATCACTTACGTACATAAGTCTTGTTTAGCTCGACATGTTTCTGACTACATTTCATACCATAGAATTACTTCGCAGGTGTTTGCTACCAAAAGCAAAATGAAGGAACCCATTAAACCTTTCAAACTTATTCCTTAAAATCATTATGATTATTATTTTATCACGAATAAGATATCATCCATACAACAGCTGTCATCAGATTGCAATAATATATATCTAAGCACACATTGACGTACTTGATGACTATGATGATACAAATCACTTATGACAGGAGATAGATTTTTTGTGACGGTTTTTTTATAAATCTTTCCTGTATTATACCTACTTTAAATATTCACACAAACAAAAATATGACTAACCCGGGATAGAACCCGGTTAGTAAGATAGTAAATATGGAAACGGTTTCGGGAACTTACTTAACGTGATACGGAATGTCCAGGATCTGGGTTCGATCCCTAAGGCTAGTTATATATTCTTTTTCTGTTGTCCATTTCTATAAACAGTCAAACCATAGTGAAATAAAATGGGTTACTCACGTATATAAGTCGAGTTTAGCCCGACATGTTAGTTGTATGTTAAAAACAGCCAAACCAACTTAGAAAAGTAGAAAAACCCCGATGTTTTTATTTAAAAGCTCAATATCCCAAAATCAGCTTTACCGATTTTATAAAAAAAATATTCCTACGAACAATTTCAGCGAAACAAGTTTTCGATTAAAAGAGCCGCGTTCAAAGGGTCAATAAATTAAGAAGCTAGGGTGCAACATACACACATATACACAAGTCAAACTTACAAAGTATACCTAACACCCCTCCTTTTGCTTCAGTAGTTAAAAAATGTGGTAAGATAAAGGCATCTCGCGTCATTAAGCGCTGTATGCTTGACGACGTTTGCTATATAAGATAAATGAATGAATTATAGTTTGTAGTGTGCTTGGTGTAGATCATCGATCAACCGATACGCTATTTAAAATAGAAACAATGGAGTATAATGGCTTTCTGCTGGATACTGGAGTTTTAAAGGGACCTGGAAAGATAAGTATGGATTTTAAAACGATCTTAATATCATATGTTACTCGCGTCTGCGCAGAATTCGTTTATTATTATCCCGCGGAAATTAAGCAATTTTCCGGGATAAATAGGTAGTAGCAGTGCGGGGTAGTAGCAGTATTAGTAGTAATCGGGGTAGTTTTATTACTAGTAGTAGTAGCAATAATAGTCGTAATCAGGGTAGTAGTAGTAGTACCGGGTAGTATTAGTAGTAATCGGGGTAGTACTACTACTACTACCAGCTACTACTGCTACTACTACTAGTAGCAGTAGTAGCGTGTAGTAGTAGTAGTAATCGGGGCAGTGGTAGTAGCGGTTAGTAGTAGTAATCGGGGTAATGGTAGTAGTAGCAATAGTAGCGGGTAGTAGTAGTAATCGGGGTAGTAGTAGTAGTAGCAACTGTAGCGGGTAGTAGTAGTACCGGGTAGTAGTAGTAGTAATCGGGGTAGTAGTAGTAGCGGTTAGTAGTAGTAATCGGGGTAGTAGTACTAGTAGCAACAGTAGCGGGTAGAAGTAGTAATCGGGGTGATAGGAGTAGTAGCTGTTACTAGTAGTAGTAATCGGGGTAGTAGTAGTAGCGGTTAGTAGTAGTAGTAGTAATCGGGTTAGTATTAGTAGCGGGTAGTAGTAGTAATCAGGGTAGTAGCAGTAGTAGCGGGTATTAGTAGTAATCGGGGTAGTAGTAGTAGTAGTAATCAGGGTAGTAGCAGTAGTAGCGGGTATTAGTAGTAATCAGGGTAGTAGTAGTAGTAGTAATCAGGGTAGTAGTAGTAGTAGTAGTAATCAGGGTAGTAGCAGTAGTAGCGGGTATTAGTAGTAATCGGGGTAGTAGTAGTAGTAGTAATCAGGGTAGTAGCAGTAGTAGCGGGTATAAGTAGTAATCGGGGTACTACCACTAGGTAGTAGTAGTATTTTTAGATACACGATGATTTTTAATGTGTTATCAGGAGTTGAAAAACATAAATAACCAGCCAAAATTTAATTCTACAGGTGAGGTGTCACGGTCTCGTAACTAACTGCTTAATTAATTAAAGTTAACGATATTGTTAATGTTCATCTTACATCAATAAGTACATACGTCTAATGTCATCGCTTCGGCTGGGAATTTGAACAATGACAACTCATAAGTTATTTTTTTATGAAACTGACTTTTGAAAAAGGCTGTAAGCTATAGACTTTAGCTATATACACTATTTGAACTATAGGTAAATATGAGTATTAAGTAAGTACAAGAAAGTTGTCAAACTTAGATGTACTCGCATATTAAAGTAAAACCAGCAGTTAGTTGCTAATGGGATTTAAATGAGTTTAATTATCTGACTTTGAAGAACGTATTGACGCCACATTTTATTTAACTTGCCTTTAACACTTCTACGAATAGTGTCTCAAAGAAAAGTTAGACAAATAATTTTTATCCTCAGTTTCCACCTAGACTTAATTACTTTTTTAATTAATTAATTACTTTTTTATATGGCCAGTGACCTTCCACCCCGTTAATAAAAAGAAAATATAATAAGTATATAAGTATGTATTTATCTATATAAGTATGTTTATCCGTTGTCTAGTACCCATAGTACAGGCTTTGCCTAGTTTGGGACTAGGTCAATTGGTGTCAATTTGTCCCGTGATTTAAAAAAAAAAAACAAAAGTAAATTGCAAGTTGTCATTTTTTCATTCTTTAATCTGTTCCAAATGTGTTTTCGGCCAGTCTCAATTATGCCTAGTGGATGTTTTCGCTACGGCATTACTGACATGTCAAAGTGGCCAGTACACGTTATTCTCAGTTCCTTTTAAAAGCCGAATTATTAAAAATAAAATTTAAAAACTTTTAGTGTGAAACGTGCGTAAAGGTGTATCCACACTCAACGCTCGTCGAAGTTAGTTTCTAGATTGTTCTTAGGCCATTGATTCCAGTCGTTGATTTGCATGATTGATTGTTGTGCGAACGGAATGGATTTCATTTTAGTAATTACGAGACAAGACTGATGATGGCGGAGACGTGACGTTCAGTTGGCACGAGTTGTGTTCTTGGATGTTAACGAGTTAAAGGAGAAAAAAGTTTGCGTTTGTAGCATTTAATACTGTTCAATAGTTAAATACAACTTGACGTAAAGTTAAATGTTGTTTTCTTTTTACTATTTCAGTAAGCATGTCTATGAAAATAGTCGTTTCTATGAAATCTTAGATTGTTACCAGACCCCAAACCTCTGGGTTCGTCTTCTTAAATTTAAAAATTAAAGTTGCGTTTTGTTTTGGTATTCATTACATTTCGACTTATTTTTAACACCCGACGAAAAAAAGAGGGGGGTGTTATAAGTTTGACCTGTGTGTCTGCGTATCTGTGTATCTGTCTGTGGCATCTTAGCTCCCACATGGATAAACCGATTTCACGGTTCTTAGCTAAGTTTCATTAAAATCAGTTGACCCGTTTTTGAAATATTTAACTTTTTCTCTCATTAATATTACACGTGGTCGTTGTTAAGCTTGGTAGGTATTATTAAAATAAAGTTCAGTTCCAAATGTTCCAATTTCAATTTTTCGCAACATCCCTCACGTACAACCCTACACGTTACGCGTAATTTTAAATTCCGAACGCCCATTGTTGTCGCCTATCCGCTCCTATATCGACTTTATTTATTTCCCCGCGACCACCACATAACAAAGACACGTGTAACCCCATAGTAACGTTATTTATCGCGTGTTGTAAGTTCAGACGTAGGTTCTTCGAGGGGTCTTTGGTCTCTGGTCGGTCGGCGGAGTATTTACACTACCGGCTAACACCTTATAAGGATGGTGAAGTGCGTACATAACTTGTTACTCGGATTTGGTATTGAGGATTAGCTTAGAGTATTGTAGGAAAAATGGTTCGATTTATTTTTGCTTTCGTAATATGAACGCCGTTTGCGTTCGCTTTTTATAGCCGGAGCTGTTTACATTAACAGGGTACAGCGATAATATTTCTTATAGAACTGCAATACCAGGAACGCGACCAGCCGACCACAGATATACGTATTTTTTTTTTATACGATGAAGGTAAGCGAGCAAGTGGGTCACCTGATGGTAAGTGATCACCACTGCCCATAGACACCCGCAACTCCGAAGGGTTTGCAGATGCGTTGCCAACCTAGAGGGCTAAGATGAAATGCCTCTTGTGCCCGTTATTACACCGGCTGTCTTACTCTCCACACCGAAACACAACAGTTTGTTTGTTGGACTAATAATAAACAATTTTATTCATTTGCTTATACAAATATATCTTTTCATGCAACTTCTCCCTCTTCAGTGTCACACGAATCAATTCATGTTACGCAGACTCGTATCAATTATCACAACCAATGATTTCAAATACATTATAAACAGGGCAAAGTTAATATTTTCTATTAAATGAAGTACACACCTCGATTAAACAAGCTTTCCGTTACAAACAAATCGGTTTATTGGTTTAAGATCTATAGTGCCACAGACAGTCACACACACACAATATAATTATAGCGGTCAAACTAACACCCCTCTTTTTTAGGAGGGTTAAAAAATCAGTCAAGAGCGAGTCGGACTGGCAGACTGAGTATTCCGAGCCATCATCATCATCAGCCTTTTTTACGTCCCACTGCTGGGCACAGGCCTCCTCTCAGAATGAGAGGGCTTGGGCTATAGTTCCCACGCGGCCCAGTGCGGATTGGGAACTTCACACACATCATCGAATTGCTTCGCAGGAGTGTGCAGGCTTCATGGAAAAGCTCACGATAAATTGCAAATGTAATTCAGCACATAAATTCCTAAAAACTCGGAGTACGAGCCGTGGTTTGAACCCACGACCCTCTGCTTGAGAGGCCATAGGTCAAACCACTGGGCTATCACGGCTTCATGTAACAAAATACAGGGGAAACGGCGTCCTGGAAGGCGGAAGAAATCATGGCTGAAGAATATTAGTGAGTGGACTGGGATCAGCAGTGCGGAGCAACTGTTCCGGATGGCTCAAGACAGGGGGAAATTTTCGGAGCTAACGGCCAATCTCCAGTAATGGAGTGGCCCTTTAAGAAGAAATGTAACAAAATTGAAATTAAAAGAGCGTCATCTTTTGCCTGTAAAAAAAAATTGTTTTCATTAAGTAAGTACATCCTAGCAATTTTAGTGGCTGGTACCTCCTTTTAAGCTTGAAAAGCCTGTGTCAGGAGGCCTGTGATTTTATATGATGTGGGTCCTTTTATTAACCGACTTCAAAAAAGGAGGTTCTCGATTCGTCGGATCATATTTTTTTTTATAGTATGTCGTTGCCACCCATACAACTAATAATTTCATCCTCGGAACCTTCCACAATCGGGACCCTAAAAAGGCGAAGAGTGCGTTAACGCGCGGCCGGCGCGCGTTTTTGTTTTTTTGACAAGTGCCATCGATACTCACCGCGGCCATTGTTCTCGGTCCGCCATCATTGCTTGTTATTTCTGGGCTCGCTACAGTGGTTGCGTTTGGTTGCGGTAATTTTTCGTCCAATTTTATATTTGTCAAAAAAAAAAAATATTGAACTGTTTCTGACGACTTCATTATACATTCATTTTACTTGATACTGTGCAATTGGTGTTGTAATTATGTGTTGAAGGAATAAAACATAAGCTAATCTAATCTAATATTTTTCTACATAAAAAAAAATCATACAATTGGAAAAACAATATACAATTCAGTACTAAACACAGCAACAAGGACAAAAAAATAAGGGGTTACGGGTAAGTAGCCCTCGCCTGACCCAACGCAATAGACCCAAGACGCTCGGGTATTGGTTATTTAATGTGAGTCTAGTCAACTTCAACTTCATGTTTTTTCTTTATCGCTTTAAATTAGCAACCACTACTGTCAGGAGGACCGGTAGTTCTTCTTAGGCCGACTTGGTCCGACCTGGGTTAGATTCTAACCTGGGGTTAATGTAACATCAGACGATACGAATACGTCAATGTAACTCTGAGTTAATGTCAAATCTAGATCGGTGCGAGTTGGTGTGAGTTATTATCACAAACAAGGTAATATCGCCGTTGTAGATTTTTGCCTATTAGCACTTTATTACTAATTAATCACAAT
The DNA here is from genome assembly GCA_963691665.1 of Clepsis dumicolana. NCBI lineage: Eukaryota > Metazoa > Arthropoda > Insecta > Lepidoptera > Tortricidae > Clepsis > Clepsis dumicolana. Next base: position 2,794,703 of record OY829514.1, read on the forward strand.
TAACATCTGAATTAGACTAAAAATTGTCTAGGTACTAGGTAAATACACACTCTCTCCTTCCTTCCCAATTTTCTAATCGGTAAAAACCATTACAGACACAATGCACATCAAAATTTCTGTAAGACATTGCAAAAATACATTATCCTTTAAGCATAGCCTATTTCCAATGACAAAAAAGATAATTTTATGTACTAAATTCAATGCACTTTACCGTACCGTCAATCTTTACCGTAGACAAATAAGAGACAACTGTCAAAAATACGTAAATGAAAAAACAATAAAATCACTTTATTTTATGAGTCCACTGTGGAACAACCTTTGCACTCAAGCATCCGAATCTGCGCCATTGGCGATCGCGATTCGGTGGAATATATTCTGACGTGTTCGATTTTCAAAAATTTCACTTTTTTTTCTCTTTCCGCGCGCGAGGCGAGGACAATGTGGCCTGGGCGTAACGAATAAGTTGATTTATAAAAACGCATGTATGCCGGCAGCTTTATGTTGAAAAAAAAAAGTTTTACGTTTTGAAATAACACCGCGATTTGATTTCTTCGGTAATGGCTGTATATTGGCGTTTATAGCCACTTTTAAAAGGTTAGTAGGCGCAAATATTTGTGTTACACTTTATAAAACATTAAAGGCCACGCACCTGTTCAGCGCTGACAAAATGCGGCCCTCGCTCATTAGCTGTCATTAGATTGACATTGTCAAACATCACGGGATACCAAAGTCTCCGGATCACCTAATCGCCTATAACTGCTTGTCCGCGCGCAATGAAGCTATATTTGTAGAAGACATAGAATATGCATATACCTACTAAACTGTCAACTCTCTGCAAGTAAAACCTTCGAAACAGCAGTTGCAACTTCAGTTTTTTGCAACCTTGAAACGGTTGTCAGGAGTTTTGCCCACTCCTCATTTTACATGATGTTAACACATTTTTTGCATCCAAAACACCTTTCGCTTTGATCTCACTTGTAAATTTTGACAGTTGTATGTCAATTGGACCGCACACACTGTCGGCCGTATTTTTGTAGGAAGCCAGTGTCATTAAAAACGGATCTTTTCTCGCTACAGACTCTAAAGAGTGTTTAAAAGATTCTATGAGTATCGCAAGCCAAAATCCGTTGGGATCGCTACGAGTGAGGTCTGTCTGTCAATTTCCACCAATAGCTTGTCTCTCATTGGTCGAGAATGACAGATAAGACTTCACTCGACACTAGCGATCATAGGCTTAGTTTGTATCTGAATACACACGTTTTTTACTTATTTATGTGAATACTAGCTGTTGCCTGCGATTTCGTCCGCTTAGATTTCGGTTATCGCTATGCCACTAGAACTATGCAATATTCCCGAATATGAAGTAGCCTATGTTATTCATCAATATTCAAACTATCTTGTTACCATATTTCATCTAGATTGGTGAAGCGGTTTTCCCGTGAAGAGGTAACAAATAGACAGACAGAAAGACATAGTTACTTCGCATTTATAATATTACTTAGGATTCTTACTGAATACCTACTCAAAGTGAATGAATTTTGTCTACCTACAATCTATGAGATCTTAATTCGACTTAAGTACCTACTTACGAATGCATTCGTTATGAACGCATCTGTCACTTACTACTTTCGCTGCCGACTGTACGCGAGAGAAACAAACCAAGTACAAAAATAGTTACGCATTGAATGCCGAACATACATACATACAACTGTTATTTTTAACAGCGTTGGCTTTTATGGCGCCTGCGCAATTGCAAGCGAAGGGGTTGAATGCGTAAGTGAAAATTATAAATTTAAAGTTGCCTCGTTAAAGTACCGAGTGTGTGTTTGTATGAAATGATAACCCTGCCTACTCGACGTTGAGACTCGTACACACACAATTTTGAATTTAAATAGAAATTGTTTAATTTATTGAATCAGGCGTTACTTTGCGGAGGTCCATATTTATGAACTAAAAACAATTACTTTGCTCACCCGCGACCACTAGTGAAAAATAGTTAATATGTGCGGCAAATGTATGTTTCCATGCAGCACCTCCGCCTCCACTGCTACACGAATCAACACATGCCACACAGACCCAACTATCACCACCACCACTAAACTACACGCTGACGCGTTTCGGCACTCTCCACAAAACCGCTCTCAGCTCTTTCTCTCTCTCTTTCGGGTGAGCAAAGTAATTGGTTTTAGTTCAGAAATTGTTCATTCCTGAATGAATTCCATAGCACAGAGCCTACCTCTGCTTAAAGTAAGTAAGTAAGTAAGTAAACACTTTATTGTACAAAAAATAGGATAAAACACAAGTTACAACAATAACATTTGAGTACAAAGGCGGACTTATCCCTTTAAGGGATCTCTGCCAGTCAACCTTTGAGTGGTGGAGAGGAATAGTTCACTGGGGATCGAGACAAAGTGAGTTCATAATTATAAATATCGAGAGACAATACAATACACACACACATACAAAAATCTACCATATTACAATATACTACTAAATGCAAAGTAGAAGTAAATACCAATATATAAATAAATAACAAATAAATAATAATAAATAAAGGGCGGCAACTCACCTATGATTCCTCCCGTGTTCCTGGTTTCCATGGGCGGCGGTGATTGCTTTACATCAAGTGACCCGCCTACTTGTTTGCCTCCTTTTATATGAAAAAAAAAAAAAAAGCAAATTAAGTACGTAACCTGACCCGTTACGTGACCTCAAGCAGGGTCTCTAACTATTTATAGAAAAGCTTGTAGAAAATACTTTTTAAAATTAAGGACGTTAAAACCAAGAGGACTGCCAATGGCTATATTTTACACCTCTGCTGATTTTAAATTTAGTTTAAATTGACCTTAGAGCCTATACATCTCTAAGCCATTTAGATTAAGTATTATATTATAGTATTAATTCTGGGACCCTATACATCCCTTTGTAATTCAAATATTCACAGATATTTGACCTGAAGACCCTATATATCTCCTGCTCAATTAAAACATGCCAGTAAAGTGTTCTGGTTTTGCTGTTCTAATAACTATTTTTGACACTTGTTTCTAAAATACGGTATTTTTTTTCTCTCTTAATTTTTTAATGATTAATTTTTTAATTTATTTCTGTAATTTATCTGTGGTTACGTATTGTAAGAGCTAATGTAACTTGTTTTTAGAAAAAACGACTTTGTGCCAAGTTTCTTGCGGCGCATTCTTCTTGGCAATCATGGTCTTTCCGAAAGCGCTGGTAGACTCGAAAAACTGACGTGTAAAAGAGCATTCAACTGCCTATTTGCTGAATAAAATTTTGAATTTGAATTTGAATTTGAATATACAATGTCACGTTCCTGTAAAATAATGAACCTACTGTAACTAGTTTCACTATAGAGAGAACTCTGTACTTTTAACATAAAACTACGGTGAGACCACCGTCTTACATTTCGAGCTATACTCGACTGACATACGTGAGTGATCCGTTTATTTCACTAGGTCTCTGTACCATTAATTTTGTATGACACTTAGACCTCTGGCTAACACTATGAAATGAAAGAAAAACGAATTTAGATTGCGCTATTGTGGTAGCCAGAGGTCTAAATGTCATACCAAACGAATGGTACAGAGACCCCTTCGTAGTAAAACTAGCTACAGTAGGCTTATTATTTCAAAGGAACGCGACATCGTATAGACACTGGCTTGAAGGACTTGGTTTTATGGTCCTTGTTAAAACCTATAGAAAAAGCACAAAAGTGTAGCATTTTATTTATTTATTACGCATTGAAAGTATTTTGTAAATGCACCCTTAGAACAGGAACAAAAGGCCGCTTGTTACTTCATCCGATTTAAATTCGGGTTTCGATGATAATTCCGATCGAAAGAATAAGCCCGTCGAAGCCGGAATAATATTACAATGAATATTTAACAGTTCTTCAGAACGCTTTCGGTTTAATCCTAGACTTTGTGTGACAAAAACACTAAGACGTTTTAATTATTACATTGGAAAAAGGCATTTTAGAAAGACTACGTTATCCGCTTTTAGAAGACTTTGGAGATAAAGCGTTTTTTTTTGACAGAGAAGGCAAACCAGCAAGTGGTCACCTGATGGTAAGTGATCATCACTGTCCTTAAACACCAGCAATCCCGGGAGATTTGCAGATGCGTTGCCAACCTAGAGAGCTAAGATGAAATGCCTCTTGTGCCCGTAATTACACCGGCAGTCTCACTCTCCACACCGAAACACAAAATATTTTAACACCGATTACCTACATGCATGAAACATGCCGTGCTAGCCTAGTGGTTTGACCTATCTCAAGTAGAGGGTCGTGGGTTCAAACCACGGCTAGCACCTCTAAGTTTTTCGGAATTTATGTGTGGAATTACGTAATGTATTTTATCATGAGCTTTTCGGTGAAGGAAAACATCGTGAGGAAACCTGCACACTCCTGCGAAGCAATTCAATGGTGTGTGTGAAGTTCCCAATCCACACTGGGCCCACGTGGGAAGTAGCCCAAGCCCTCTCTTTATGAGAGGAGGCCTGTGCCCAGCAGTGGGACATAACAGGCTAATAATGATGAAATGAGATATTAATGAAGGCCGAAGTACGAAATCCTTTATAAACGCCGTTCTGAGGGTCGAGCACGACTTTACGAATGCTGCGTAACGTTACGGTTATCTTATAGAGATCGAGAAACCTCATACTAAATTTCAGTTCTAAATACGCTCACGGGCGGGCGCTGTTCCAGACGTCTCACAAACTCGACAACGTTTACTATTCGATTTTACGTTACGCAGCATTCGTAAAGTCATGCTCCAGCCTTAGTCCCCTACCAAACTCCAAACTCCAGCCGCCCCATATCGACCCATAACGCTATAACTATAACTTAAAATCGTCAGGTGATAACGCGTCGCTTTATATACGAGCATGTGTTCGATTACAAGCCATTGGTGGTCGGGACCGGTTCGAGTTAGCGAGCTGCCCGCCGCGTGCGCAGGACCGTTCGCAGAACAGGCGAGATCCTTGAAATAATCCTGCGACCACCACCAGCCTTTTTACGTCCCACTGCTGAGCACAGGCCTCCTCTCAGGGCTTAGGCTATAGTTCCCGCGCGGGCCCAGTGCGAATTGGAAACTTCACACACACCATTGAATTGCTTCGCAAGAAAGTGCAGGTTTCCTCACGATGTTGTCTTTCACCGAAAAGCTCTGATAAATTGCAAATGTAATTCCGCACACAAATTCCGAAAAACTCAGAGGTGTGAGCCGGGGTTTGAACCCACTACCCTCTGCTTGAGATAGGTCAAACCACTAGGCTATCACGGCTTTTTTTATCCTGTGACCTGATAATTAAAATAGAAGGTGTAAGCTTATCTCTTTAAGTTAGTTTAATCCCATAAAAACATTACCTACATGTAAAAAGATGCAAGTCTCGCCACGCAGTTCTTCTACAACAAAAAAACCAAGTCGATTATTGTAGTCAGTACCGACCGGGTCCACACCACAGTAGTCGATTTCCATGAACATCTATCTTTATGTACACTTTTGACGACCGGATAGCCTAGTGGTTAGAGACCCTGACTATGAAGCTTGAGGTCCCGGGTTCAAATCCCGGGCAGATGTTTGTATGATGAATATGAATGTTTGTTCTCGGGTCTTGGATGTTTAATATGTATATAAGTATGTATTTATCTATATAAGTATGTTTATCCGTTGTCTAGTACCCATAGTACAGGCTTTGCCTAGTTTGGGACTAGGTCAATTGGTGTCAAATTGTCCCACGATATTTATTATTATTTACTTAACATAACTAACGCATGTTTAAATCCAAGTCAGTAATCAAATTTTTCTTTTACACTTACTTGTAATTATTTTTAAGTGTTGCAATAAAAAAAAACGGTTTTTTATTAGCATAACAAGTACTACTAAGTAGTGAAGCCGTGATAGCCTAGTGGTTTGACCTATCGCCTCTCAAGCAGAGGGTCGTGGGTTCAAACCCCGGCTCACTCCTCTGAGGTTTTCGTAATTTATGTGCGAAATTACAATTGTAATTTCATGAGCTTTTCGGTGAAGGAAAAACATCGTGAGGAAACTTGCACACTCCTGCGAAGCAATTCAATGGTATGTGTGAAGTTCCTAATCCGCACTGGGCCCGCGTGGGAACTATAGCCCAAGCCCTCTCATTCTGAGAGGAGGCCTGTGTCCAGCAGTGGGACGTAAATAGGCTGATGATGATGATGATGAACAAGTACTACTGAATCAATAGGTACAGACAAATAAACAAACAATAGTTTCAACTTAGTTCCCGCTGCTAACCGTATAGAGAAACAGACATCTAAAATAAAACCTGAGCTTTCAAGGTTTCTGACCTTAACCCGACCAATTTTAATAATCGTACATTATTACTTATCTCACAATGTCAATATTCGTACTGGTTTTAATAACACGATGATTTCATTTCAGTATCGACAGCCGGAAATCATTTTAAGGAGTTTATTGAGGTGGGGTTAGCTGGCGAATTTTTTTTTACCATCAACACCTCTTATCGTATGTATGCATGTGTATAAATGCTTTATTGCGCATAATAATAGAAAACAATTACAATGAAATATACCAAAACCGAAAATGAAGTACAAAGACGAGCTTATCCCTAGAAAAGGTCTCTTCCAGCTAACCAGGTGAGAAAGGAAAACTTGGCAAACAGTTAAGTAAACCGTCAAATTACGCGTAAGAAAATAATAAGTAATAAATAAAAATAGATCACATAAAAATAAAATAACTATGATAAATATACCTATACAGATCTACTTACATAATAATTATACACACAAATGTAATACAATAACGTAACTTATCACCTCAGGAGTCTACCAAGCTACAGTTTCTTCAACCTATCCCTAAATGATCCTTATCGTCCTAGTGTAATAAACGGATCGATCATGTTTGTAAGTCAAATTCAGCCCCATACTTTTTGGACTAGTAGTCCTTCCTCTAGTAGTGGTAGCCGCGCAAGCAGAACGTCCGCGCGCCGTGTTTCATTTCGCTGCAGTCAATGCAGGCGCTTCAAGAACTGCGGATTACTCCAAAACATGCCAAGCCCTTATTTCAAACGTGACAGGCGACAGGTTGCAACGACAATTCGATCCACACTTCGAAGTTAATATGAAGTCTGTTAATACAAAAACTTTTCAAGTCAGTAATCAACACCAAACTGTCGTTGTCTTGTCACCTGTGACGTTTATGAAACGGGAGCCAGGCCCCTTGGATGCGGAAAGCACAAGGCAGGTCTGAGTGGAGAGCCTTGGGGGAGGCCTATGTCCAGCAGTGGACGTCTTTCGGCTGACATGATGATGATGATGATGATGACAAACTATACTGTACATTACATCCGTTTATTTTACTGCGGTTGAATCTGACGTTCGTTTCAAGTTAAAGGCCATAGTTTTAATCCACCCACTAACTTGGAGTTAATATTACGTCAGACAAGTCGAACTTAGACCTACCTACACATTTCCGAAACACTTTCTCATCCCTTTAGCGAAAAGTAACTGTTTTTAACACCCAAGCATTAAATTTATATCACTGTCAAAACCACTCCGAACCCGTTACATTATTTCGCGGATAATGTAAATAATGCTACGATCGAAATATAATGATTTTTAGGATTCCGCACCTCAAAACGAAGAACTGAACCCTTTTAGGGTCACTTTGTTGTCCGTCTATCTGTCTGTCAAGATCGTTCTTCTCTGGAACGCGTCAAGGTAGCAGGCTGAAATTAATATCAAATACTCAAGCCTCCAGTCCCTGAAGCTGTGAAAAAAATCAAACTTCTGAGTAAACACAATCAAAAGATACAGTTGTTAAAAAGGTTGTTTCCATACAAATTGCCGTACTGTGAAAACCTAAAGGGCACTTCCAGTTGTCCTAGAAACTTGAAATTAGGTATGAATTTAACTCTTATAGCAAAATCACTCCGAAAAATCTGATAATCTTAATTTATAATGGATATTTAAATCACAGACCTGCCACTACCACAGGCTCTGGCTAAAACTGGACAATTTAAAACAATGGGTAAATCGAATAAAATCATTGTACGGAACCCTCGGTGCGCGAGCCCGACTCGCACTCGGCCGGTTTTGTGTTACGTTCCGCTTTTGCGAGTTATCAGCGATCTGGCACCTCCATGCGTTTTTTGTATGGCGTAAGCAGTGCTGGCTGTAAGGTAATGTAATTCAATACTTTTATAAATATATGAAAATAGTATTATTGTTCCAACATAAACGAAGAGACCAACATTACTGGCCATCAAAATTGTGCGAAACGAGAGTCAAGATAATGTAACACTGGTAACAGCGTTACGTTCCAGCTTGTTGATCGACTCGCACTTGGCCAGTTTTTTATTGAAGGGTACACGGAAAAAACATGTCTCTAAGTCACTTAGCAACTTTGTGAGTTTGGAACGATGTAATTATTCGTAATAATATTCATAAACATCTTTTTTTAAGTGATAAAAAAGACTACATAGTTACATAAATGTTATTGTATCTGCAACTAAGTGCTGATATATCAATTGGGTGCTCTATATTTTGAGGTTTAAAAAAGTAATTAGACATAGCTTAAATGGCGTTGTGTGTGAAGGGCAAACTCTTGCCCTATACCAATGTCACTCCTTTCGTATGTTGCCATGACAACGAAGCACATTTACCCGTACTCATGCTTCCCATTAACAGTCCACAGCACTTAGCTCTAATAAATCGACTCAGACAATCGTAGGAAGCCACAAGCATCGAGTTCTCGTATAATTTAGCTAGAATTCGATTACCGTTATCAGCTTGCATCGAATGGAATAGATTATCGGGAGGGCATTTGCGACCGGTCCTGAGCGCCATTTGGAGAATGTTGCCAGTGTGTAGTGTGAGATGTGCCCTGTTATATTGTGTATTTACCTGCAGGAACATAGAAGTATAATAATACCTACCTATGCCTAATTATTTTTAACCGACTTCAAAAAAGGAGGAGGTTTTACGTTTTTTTTTTTTTAGTAACAATTTATTTACATAACAAAAGCAATTTAAATTGACATTATGTAAATCTAAGCTAAAACTAATTAAACTAAAACCTAAAACTATATTAAATTTAAATAAGGCCCCCGTGGCATGGTGCCTAAAAGGCTGGCAGCGTTTCCTCGCTGAATAGCGATGCTAATTATTTGAGCGAGAAAACTGCCAGCCTAGCAAGTTATATCGACCAAGCGCTTTTGCAACTCTGAAATAGGCTTTTATTTTAATTTTAATTTTTTATTTTGTTCTTGGGTCCATGGGGTCCCGGCGCTTACAAGCTTATTTCAGAGTTGCAAAAACGCTTGTCGATCCAACTTGTAACCAACGGGCTGGGAGTTTTCTCTCTCAAAGAAACAGCATCGCTATTCAGCGAGGAAACGCTGCCAGCCTTTTGGGCACCACGCCACGGGGGCCTTATTTAGATTTAATTTAGTTTCAAGTTTTAGTTTAATTAGCTTTAGCTTGGATTTAAAGCCATTGTAAATTGCTTTTGTTGTGTAAATACAAATACAAATACAAATAATTTATTTGCAAATAACACAAAAACCAAAATAGGATCGGTACAATATATGTAGCTTATATTTAAGTACTTACTTAGGTGTTGTGTTACTATATAACATGAGTGCGATCAGACAATGCTCCTTACTCCCGAACTAGTTAAAAACTGTATCACGGTGGAGCAGGACCCGTCATCCTATTTGTTATGTTACAATTTCTGAACTCTTAACTTTTAACTGAGGTTATAAGAGAATCTATGTTGCATAGTAGTGTTAACATTGCATCAGTTACTAATATAATTAGTTGAGGGTAAGAAGTTGCAAGTAAGTACCTACATCGATTAGTAATTAAATTACGGATACAACTCGCTTAAACGTAAACAAGTAGTATATGCAAAAGCTCTAGATGAAAATGCTATGTTGCTTACAATTATAATGTTTATTACTAATCTAAGTCTAACATGTTGGTCTATAATATATCTGCATAGTGTATGTGTATGTAAGTAAGAATGTGTCTATATATTAGTGTGAGTGTGTGTGTGTGTGTGTGTGTACGAATTAGTGATGCCATTTTATTTCAGGAGTTAGATAATTATTATTATTATTATATAAGATAGTTATATAATTAAGAGTTAATAAATTATTACTTAGTAAATTCGATAACTAAACTTAACACTACACTATTATTATCATAGCCTCTAGTTATTGTGCTATAGCAGCCACATAATATGAAGGGTACACGAAAATACTGTCTAGTCACCTTAGCAACATTTTGAGTTATCGCGATTTGAAAGTTTGGAACGATTTATTTTCGAATACTTACAAGTTACACAAATATTTGTATCTAGCTGTAACTGTGTGATAACTTATACTCTATTAAATGTTGTACATTTTGAGAATAAAATCTCGTTCTTTCTGTGTACCCTTCGTTGCACAAATGGAGATCGTAATAAATAAAAACCGGCCTAGTGCGAGTCAGACTCGCGCACGAGGGTTCCGTAGAAAGATTTTAACGCTTTTCCCCAGTGTTTTAAGAAGTCCAGTGTAAGCAGAGCCCTGCTCCTAAGCAAAATGTACGCAGTGTGGGGTCAATTTATATTGGTCCTCGAAATCTATGTAGAGACAGACGTAAAAAAATAGATTTTGAGACTTCTGAGTGGTTGTACTATAAGAGTTACCTTTATACCAAATTTCAAGTTTCTAGGACAACTGGAAGTACCCTTTAGGTTTTCAAAAAACGGCAATTTGTATGGAAACGACTTTTTTAATGACTGTATCTTTTGATTGCATTGACTTAGATGCTTGATTTTTTCACAGCTTCAAGGGACCGCAGGTTTGAGTATTTGATATTAATTTCAGCATCCTACCTCCACGCGTTCTAGCGAAAAAGGGTCTTGACAGACAGACAGACAGACAGACGGACAACAAAGTGATCCTATAAGGGTTCCGTTTTTTCCTTTTGAGGTACGGAACCCTAAAAACAGATTTTATTTTCTTACCTATTCATTTTTACATGAAACTACCGCGAGACTCGATCATAGTTTTTAGTCATACTTTTTCTTATTCACTTTGTGAACCCTAGTTCTGTCAATAATTTTACGTATTTCGTTCGTAATGTCGTATTAACACATTCTCGAGCTAGTCAGGGCTGGTTGAAATAACTCGCTTATCCAAGCTATTTATATCTAAGCTAATATGGCGATCCTTAACATTCTATACATTCTACAAACTATTGTTGGAAGTTCTAAAGCTTTCCATAAGGTAACTTACAAGTAAAGAAAATACAGGTCCTTGTGAAACAAAATGCGTAATATAGTCGAAGAAACTTAAAAGTATTATACGTCTGCCAAAGAAATCATTGAAGTACCTACTTAAATAATTTATGTTCTTTTAAAAAGTTTCTATATAAGGATTCAGAGCCAAGTGTAAATTTCACGTCGCGAAAAACATCTCAAACGCGTTTGGGTTAAGTTGTCAAATACTATAAGAATAATACTTCATCATAACTCTTTTTTTCCCTGAAACTATGAATTCAGGATTATTATTAGGTATTATAGACTAAACCTAAGTTTCTGCTTTTTCAGATTTTTTTTATGACTTGTGGTAGATTATGACAAGCAATACATTATGAGTAAAAAAATAGAATTCATAAATGTTTCTTTCATTGACGCCACTGAGTTTTTTTTTTCGTTATACATAATTTGCTATTAAAAAGCTATAAAAACCAAGCGGAACGATTTAAATATAATATAAATTATAAATTTATAAATCGAACGTCATTTAAATAAGGCTCATTAAAAATCTCGTTTTAATTGTAGCAAAGAGAAATAATGTTCCTTCAGACTTGTCTTAATTACTGGAATAACCCTCGTTTAAAAGCAAACTTTATCTTAAAGTCTCAAGGTATATTTTTGCTGAGTGGTTCAACCCAGTGATACATGGTACCTACTCAGAGTGAAAAAACAACAAAAAATAAATACTTAATCACGGTATACGACTTAATTAAGAGCCTGAATCGAAATGCATTGGAATAAATTAATCTATTTGTAAGGTAAATAACTTGAAATGTCGGACACGGCCAGTGGATTTTTCAAAGTGTGCGTGTGAGGTGAGTGACAGTGACAAAAACAATGTATTTCTGTTTAATTGAAATAAATGTTACGGTACTTTGTTTAATGCTAATAATGCATTTACTCACACTGAAAAAAAAAACAAAGAAATATTTCTTATTATATCGTCATATTTCAACCAATCTTTTCAAAACCTATAAAACAGTACCGTGACTGACTGACTGACAGACTGACAGACAACGCACAGGCTAAACAACTGGACCTAGAGACTTAAAATTTGGCAGACATGTACCTTGAGTATCCTACTGGTGCACGAAGAAGGGATTTTGAAATATTTCACGCGGGCAAAGCCGCGGCGCATAAACTAGTTAAGTTATACAAATAGATATTTGTTCTTGAGTTTATCGCGTTCAGACAGACATACAGACAGACGCGGCTGGGTTTTTGTTAATTACCTAGTGCTATTTTTAAAAACAAAGATAAAGATTAAAGATAACGCCTTAATTTTTTTACTTTGTGTAATTTTTCAAAGCATTTTTACTATATCTATAATTCTGTATGAAACGTAAAATTTACGACGGCAAAAACCCCAAGATTAAGTTACTTTATTAACCTAATGATTACGATAAGAATCACTCACAATATTAAAAACACTATTTTATGTCGCTAACCAAAACCTACTTAGTTTTATCAAAATTATTTCTGGTGTGCCCAATTTTTTTGAGCAAATATTTTGATACAATTTATTATTTTAGGGATCCGTAAAATTTTCATTTTATACGAAAACATAGTTATGACTTGTTTCTAGATAATACTATGAAACTAATCTAAATCCGCCTAGGTATATTGACTGTCACAATCATACCATTTGTGATTTCCATCTACACTTCTTCCAAACATCGATAATAGTAGTTTACGCAACTGTTACATAATGAGCGTTTTAAGGCCTAATTACGTAGAGTCGCATACATTAAAATTACATATTGTTTTTATGTACAAACATTATTATAAGTAGTACTCTAAGATGGGTTCAGAAGCCATAGGCATAACAAACCTATCACAAATTAAATCATACACAATTAAATCGAGCTGACGTTTCGTTTCGGCAATTTTTATTAAATTGAGGCAAATTTTTTTATTGTGCTGGCTTTTGAAGATGAAAACTGACTGTCATAATGATGGTCATTTCCTACGGTTTCTGAACGCATTAGAGGACTTATGATATTTGTGTAGATAAATCAAAGTTATGATATACTAAAAACGCACTTGTAATTGAGAACTTTTACGGAACTCATTTGTTTTTGCCGAAGTGTCGGGATAGCACGCACACAACAGTAGATTGTTATCGGGCGGGCAGAAATGTAATTTTTACCTCCCACGCGAGCTCAGAGGGATTTATGCAAAAATTAAGAGGTGAGGACGCTCATTAGCATCGCTTTAGGTCTGGTTTAGGCTGTGGTTGAAGTGGCAGCGGGGTTTTACTAAATTAATTTATAATGCACTTGGTTCATACAATAATTGGTATCCTTACAAAAGATGAGAAAACCGTCCACTGTCGTCCAATTTATCAGTATAATATAAAATATTACTACCCCGTTTTGTTTTCGTTTTTCAAAATCTGATAAACTATTGCTAATCAAATCAATAAATGAGCTAGTAGGCCATGATAACAGTAAAAGGAATATTAAAAGGTAAAATATACAAGCACAGACGCGTGTACGTCTCAAGTTACATCAAGACAGTGATCTGTTCCTCTAGCACTTTAGCAACTACACAAATTCACATGTTACATTACGGCCAGTTTCAAGCGCTATACTGCCTACAATAAAAGTACCTACTGGCCAGTAACACTTAAAAAGCAGTATAGGTACAGCGAAAAAGTTATCTCACAAGTCAGGAATAAACATCTAATACCCAGGTCATAAGCACTTTGACATATAAAATATTTTTTTTCTTAATTTAACTACAGCATAACATTCCGATAATGACCGGTACACCCATAAACAGAAACACCTATACACAGGTCAAACAAAGCACCTTGTTTTTTTGCGTTTGGGAATAAAAACAAATGAAAATACAGAATTTAAATTATACACTGTAAACGAAAAAACCGGACAAGTGCGAGTCGGACTCGCGCACGAGGGTTCCGTAGAAAGATTTTAACGCTTTTCCCTCTTGTTTTAAGAAGTCCAGTGTCTCAGGCAAAATGTACGTAGTGTGGGGTCAACTTATATTGGCCTGCTAAATCGACAGACAAACATAAAAATTAAAGATTTTGAGACTTTTGTGAGTGGTTGTGCTATAACAGCTACCTTCATAGCAAATTTCAAGTTTCTAGGCCAACTGGAAGTACTCTTTAAATGAAATCAAGATGAAATACTTTATTTAAGTACATAATAAAAGCAATTTACAATGACATTAAATCTAAGCTTAAACTAAATAAACTACAACTTAGAACTAAATTAAATCTAAATAAGGCCCCCGTGGCATAGTGCCCAAAAGGTTGGCAGCGTTGCCTCGCTGAATAGCGATGCTGATTCTTTGAGAGAGAAAACTGCCAGCCCTTTGGTCACAAGTTGCATCTAAGTACTCTTTAGGTTTCTGGATTTCGGCAATTTGTATGGAAATAGCCTTTTATTGACTGTATCTTTCGATTGCGTTGACTTAGAAGGTTGATTTTTTCACAGCTTTAAGAGACCGCAGGCTTGAGTATTTGATATTAATTTCAGCATGCTACCTCCACGCGTTCCAGAGAAAATGGCTCTTGACAGACAGACAGACAGACAGACGGATAACAAAGTGATCCTATAAGCGTTCCGTTTTTTCCTTTTGAGGCACGGAACCCTAAAAATAAATCTATCATAAAGTCATTATTAACCAAAAAGAGCGGTGTTATAAATTTGGCCTGTGTATCTGTGTGTCTGTCTGTAGCATCATAGCTCCCTAGCAGATGGACCGATTTCGATGCAGTTTTTTTAATCGAAAGCTAGTTTAATCTAGAGAAATGGTTCATACTTAAGTTTCAATGAAATCGGTTGACCTGTTTTTGAAATATTGAGGTTATTATAATTTCATTACGTATTTTCCGCTGAACTCTAGACCACAACCTGACATCTTAATTTGAATTCAGTATTCGTTTGCGCTAATAAAAATATATGGTTCTTTTTTAAGCTTTTCGTCGGCAAAACGGTAGTGCATTTACTAAATCGCTTGGATCCCTTTAAAATATTGTAAAATTAATTAAACTGCAGCCTGTTAAAAACGAGCGTGTGAATCGGATTTGGGAGAAGGCTTTTTAGCCAAATGCAACGAACCGAAAAGACAACACGAATGATTTAATAAAAACTCGTTCGTTTCGCTACCGCCCAAGCGTGGCCTCCCAGAGGAAAGACTACTGATTAACCCGAAACGGTATCCTTTCATTTGGCCAAAAAACCGTTTGCCAAACTGATTAATTTTCCAAAATGCTTTTTTTTTTCTCAGAAACTAAATATTTCAGGATTTATATCAGGGCCATCTCGTAGAACTCTATAGGTTAGGTTTGTTTTATAAAAATTCAGAAATATTTTACAGTTTTGAAAAAAAAAGCATTTTGGGAAATTAATCACATTGACAAAAGTTTTTTGGCAAACATTAGTAGCAAACCGTCTGAAATAACATGTCGGGCTATGCTCGACTAACATACGTCACTGATCCGTTTATATCACCATGATTGAAGCCCACGATAGTTTCATGTTAAAAATATAATCGTCTAATAAAGGAAGCTTAACGATCGCTAATTAATTACTCAGTCGCGAGGGTCGCATTAATCAGGGGTATCTGATTCTGTAATCCATACTCTAATGAGTCATTTATACTCGCCTCGTACCGCCTCGCCTCGCGGCTCGCGAAAAGAAGACGAGGTATTTTAAGGCTGTACAATACAATTAGGTGTCTCTTTAATAAGTTATGGAATAACTTAAAATGTTCATGTGTGTCTAATGTTCATCATCGTGATATCAGCCGGAAGACGTCCACTGCTGGACATAGGCCTTCCCCATGGATCTCTAAGACGATCGGTTTTGTAAATGAAAGGGCTCATTGTGAGCATTTCCAATACATCCTAACTAATATTGTAAATGCAAAAGTAACTCTGCCTCTCTGTCTCTCTGTCTGTCTGTTTGTTACCTCTTCACGGGAAAACCGCTGCGCCGATCTCGATGAAATTTGGTAAGAAGATAGTTTGAATATTGAGGAATAACATAGAATACTTTTTACTCGGGAAAATTATGTAGTTCCCGCGAGATAGCGATAACCGAAATCTAAACGGACGAAGTCGCGGGCAACAGCTTGTATTTTTTATAATTTTAAGATAAACAGTTTTGAAGTTATTTAAGACATTAGGGAAAAATTTACCCCCCCCCCCCCCCGTAACTCCGAAAAAAATTTAAAATACAAAAAATACTTATTTGCCTATAGTTTAAAGGAAAACCTATAATAAATCTATGGCATTCAAAGTAACAATAGCTAATTTACGAGCCGAACTCGCACCGCGGTTTTTCTCATTAACTGTATTTAACTTCACAAACATGCTATTGAAAGATTAAGACCCTATCTTGTCCGAACTCCAGAACTCAATAAAATGAGTTGTGCGAAACAATCCGGACAGCGATTTCCAATCAATGTCCGTAACAAAGTTTGTATCGGAAAAATGTAATAAAGGAAGTTGCATTTGAAGTGTTTTGCTGCGACATTTTAACTCGAGTTTTGGGATTTTGTATTGATACAAAAATGAGTGGGAGATTGGTTAATCTTGTGTTTCCACAGTGTTGTAAAAGGGCTTCTATAGGAACTAAAAAACAATTACTTTGCTCACCCGCGACCACTAATGACAAATAGTTATATCTGTGCGGCAAATGTATGTTTCCATGCAACACCTCCACCTCCACTGCTACACGAATCAACACATGCCACACAGACCCAACTATCACCACCACCACTATACTAAACGCTGACGCGTTTCGGCACTCTCCACGAGGCCATTTACGAAGCACAACAACAACCGCTCAACATGCCACCACTTCCACTACTAGTGTAGTGGAAGTGGTGGCATGTTGAGCGGTTGGTGTGTGTGGTGGCATGTGTTGATTCGTGTAGCAGTGGAGGTGGAGGTGTTGCATGGAAACATACATTTGCCGCACAGATATAACTATTTGTCATTAGTGGTCGCGGGTGAGCAAAGTAATTGTTTTTTAGTTCATAAATATGGACCTCCGCAAAGTAACGCCTGATTCAATAAATTAATGGCTTCTATAGGGTTCGTTATCATGAAATTGTAAGAGTTACTTACGTAATAGTTAAAATTATAACCAACTAATAACTGACATGAAACTACCGTGAAACTCAATCATAGTGAAATATAAAAAGAACAACAATAATAATAAAAATGACGATGAAAACGAGGGTAGTTGTGTGCCGCTGTCAGCTGCGTCTAGTAGTCGCGCGAGCAGAGCCGCGGCGCGCAGTGTGCGTCTCGCCGCCGCTGGGTCGTGCGATCCCAGAGGAAGGACTACGATTTAGTCCGAAACATGTCAGGCTAAACTCGACTTACGTGAGTGATCCGTTTTTATTTTATTATGATTGAGTCTCACGGCAGTTTCATGTTAAAAGGGCCAACTTGTCTTAGGCACGTGTAAGAGGCTAAACTCGACTTATGTACGTGAGTGATCCGTTTTTATTTTATTACAACTAATAATTGTTTAGACATAATGAAAACGGGATATTGGCCGCGATTACCTTATAGGTTTGATGAGCTCCCGATATTTCGACGCAGTCAATATCCCGTTACATTGTGTCGGGGTATATTTTGCGGGTGACAGAACCTTGTGCAAGGTCCGTCCGGATCGTTACCACCATCTTGCGACACCTTGCACAAGATCCTTTTTTATTTTATACTAAAGCCGACCAACGGGCATGCGGTCACCTGATGGTAAGTGTTCACCGCCGCCCATAGACACCCACAGCTTCATTGGAACTGTTGGTGCGTTGCCGGCCTACACCACCCGCATTTCTTACTAATACAAATACAAAAATATTCAAAGGTCAGCATATTATCAAAGCTTCGTTACATAAATTCCTGATTATTAATAATATAATCTGCAAGCGTTATTAAATTATGAAATAACTTGCAGATTGACCTGTTATTTCCCTTCAAATATAATTAGAATTGCCCACGTGGTTAGGAAGAGATGGGAGATGCCTTCTAAGTTAAATTCAGAATACCTTCACTGAAATTAGTCTTGTGATATTTTAGGATGTTCGTAAAAACTCATTACCAATTCGGAATAACAACGTTATACTTAACTTTAACGGGTCACTGACATACGTGAGTGATCCGTTTATTTCACTATGATTGAGTGTCATGGTGGTTTCGTGTTATAAACCACTTAATTCTTAACAGTTAAGAAGTTTTGAATAATTATCTACCTACTCTGCAAAACACGTAAGATAAAAAATCTTTTAACAAAAAGTAAAACCGCCTTAATTAATTAAGTTTTTTTAGGGTTCCGGAAATAGCGGAATATTCTTGGAATGAAGCACCGACTTGATATTTCTGCTAGGCCATAAAACTCAGGCTTTTTGGGGATTATTTTATGTTTTTTTTCTGAGGTTTTTTTTGAAGGCGGTTTTACTTTTTGTTAAAAGATTTTTTATTTCACAATTATTTAAAATATTATCCTCCAACTCCTAACCGTTAAGGAGGTGTACCTTCTATCATCACCTCATCAACACAAAATGTCGACTACCAGACGCAAATACTTGAATAGCTTTCGAAAATATATGAAACACATGGTACGTCCCTATAAAATTTGAAGGTTGCCCTCGATTTCCCTGGGATCCCATCATCAGATCCTGACTTAGTGACAATGGGACCACCTCAGGAGTATACCCTTTCGAATAATGATTTAACATTTTCAGAATTATCCTCCAACTCCTAACCGTTAAGGAGTTGTTCCTTCCATCATCAGCTCATCAACATGGGATGATGACTACCAGACGCAAATACTTGAATAACCTTAGAAAATATATAAAACACATAGTACGTGCCTGTAAAATTTGAGGGTTGCCCTCGATTTCCCTTGGATATCATCATCAAATCATGACTTGGTAACAATGGGACCAACTGGAAAGTATACCCTTTCAAACAAAAAAATATTTTTGAAATAGGTTCAGCCGTCTTCGAGTAATCGGGGAACATACATAAAAAAAAACGACGACTTTTAACATGATACTACCGTGAGACTCAATCATAGTGAAATAAAAACGGATCAGTCACGTATATAAGTCGAGCTTAGCCCGACATGTTTCGGACTAATTCGCAGTCCTTCCTCTGGGAGCGCACGAGCCAGCGGCGGCGAGACGCACACTGCGCGCCGCGGCTCTGCTCGCGCGACTACTAGACGCAGCTGACAGCGGCACACAACTACTTTTTATTGTTGTCAAATGCAGGGTAGCACACTATACTGACCACATCACTCCGACTGACGAATTGAGAACCTCCTCCTTTTTTTGAAGTCGGTTAAAAACATTATAATATATATAGCTCGATACCCACTGACTCACTGACTGACATGCTGTTTTGAAGATCCCACGAGGGGTGGGGTGGAACTGTATACGTCGTCGTATCCAAAATGCCGCCCCGACCCCAGGAAAAATACGAAATCGACCTGAATGTAGAAAGTGACCTGACTCGAGTAGCGGCTCTCTGCAACGGCTCGACCTACCGAGTTTGCCCGAAACTAAAGTCGCCCAGAACAGCCAGCCAATGGGTGAGCCGGTCAAAATGTTTTCAAAATGGCGAAAACAAGATGGCCGCCATACAAAATTGAAACGCGATTATCTCGCAAACCAATCGAGATTGATGACAGGTGCTCGACCAAATGTCATTCAGGGTGGGAGGGGTAATCTATCGGGATATTTTTTTTTCCAAGATGGCGGATTCAAAATGGCGGCCATTTTCTTTTTTGCTCTGATTCGATTGAAATTTTGCATCCAGGGCTCTTGAGGGCCACTGAATCAAACGCCGTAATTGGTTTTTCGATTTTGCGATTTTCCAAGATGGCCGCCATACGATGGAAAATCTGGCTCACTGACATGCTGTTTTGAAGAACCCATGAAGGGTGGGGTTTCACTCTCTACAACATCGCATCAAAAATGCCGCCTCGACCACTAAAAAAGTATGAAATTGACCTGAATGTGGAAATTGACCAGACACATGAGTAGTTCTCCGCGGCGACTTGACCTACCGAGTTTGCCCGGAACTAAAGTCG
Source organism: Clepsis dumicolana (assembly GCA_963691665.1). Taxonomy (NCBI): domain Eukaryota; kingdom Metazoa; phylum Arthropoda; class Insecta; order Lepidoptera; family Tortricidae; genus Clepsis; species Clepsis dumicolana. The sequence goes on from OY829514.1 coordinate 2,815,110, forward strand.
CTCAGAACAGCCAGCCAATGGGTAAGCCGGTCAAAGTTTTTCAAAATGGCGAAAACAAGATGGCCGCCATACAAAATTGAAAAGCGAATATCTCAGAGGCCAGTCTAGATAGATACAAGGTGCTTGAATTAATGTTGTTCAAAATAGAAAGGGTAATCTAATAAAGCAAATTTTTTTTTTCCAAGATGGCGGATTCAAAATGGCGGCGAAATTTTTTTTGATTGATTCGATTGAAATTTTGCATCCAGGGCTCTTAAAGGGTACAATATTCAACGCCATAATTATTTTTTCGAATTCTCAATTTTCCAAGATGGCGGCCATACAATGTTATGTCTGACCTTAGAGGTTGGGTTCGACTCTATACACCATCACATCAGAAATGCCGCCACGACCAACAAAAAAATACATAATCGACCTGAACTTGGAAACTGACCCGACACATGAGGTAGCTCTCTGTAACGAGTTGACCTACCGAGTTTGCCCGGAACTAAAGTCGCTCAGAACAGCCAACCAATGGGTGAGCCGGTCAAAGTTTTTTCAAAATGGCGAAAACAAGATGGCCGCCATACAAAATTGATTGTTGGTTAGTTTGGTAGTTTGATAAGTTGATAGTTGGTTAGTTGTTTAGTTTGGTAGTTTGATAGTTGGTTAGTTTGTTAGTTGGTTGGTTGATTGGTTGGTTGGTTAGTTGGTTAGTTTGTTGGTTGGTTGGTTGGTTGGTTGGTTGGTTGGTTAGTTTGTTGGTTGGTTGGTTGGTTAGTTGGTTAGTTTGTTAGTTGGTTAGTTTGTTGGTTGGTTAGTTGGTTGGTTGGTTGGTTGATTGGTTGGTTGGTTATTTAGTTAGTTGGTTTGTTGGTTGGTTGGTTGGTTAGTTGGTTAGTTTGTTAGTTTGTTGGTTGGTTAGTTGGTTAGTTTGATAGTTGGTTAATTGGTTAGTTTGGTAGTTTGATAGTTTGATAGTTGGTTAGTTTGATAGTTTGATACTTGGTTAGTTGATTAGTTTGATAGTTTGATAGTTGGTTAGTTGGTTAGTTTGGTAGTTTGATAGTTTGATACTTGGTTAGTTTGGTAGTTTGATAGTTTGATACTTGGTTAGTTTGATTGTTTGATAGTTTGATACTTGGTTAGTTTGTTAGTTGGTTGGTTGATTGGTTGGTTGGTTGGTTGATTGGTTGGTTGATTGGTTAGTTGGTTAGTTTGTTGGTTGGTTGGTTGGTTGGTTGGTTGGTTGGTTGGTTGGTTGTTTGGTTGGTTAGTTGGTTGGTTGGTTAGTTATTTGGTTAGTTGTTTTGTTGGTTGGTTGGTTGGTTGGTTAGTTGGTTAGTTTGTTAGTTTGTTGGTTGGTTAGTTGGTTAGTTTGAAAGTTGGTTAGTTTTGTAGTTTGATAGTTTGATACTTGGTTAGTTGGTTAGTTTGGTAGTTTGATAGTTGGTTAGTTGGTTAGTTTGGTAGTTTGATAGTTTGATACTTGGTTAGTTGGTTAGTTTGGTAGTTTGATAGTTTAATAGTTGGTTAGTTATTAGTTTGATAGTTTGACACTCGGTTAGTTTGATAGTTTGATACTTGGTTAGTTGGTTAGTTTGGTAGTTTGATAGTTGGTTAGTTGGTTAGTTTGGTAGTTTAATAGTTTGATACTTGGTTAGTTGGTTAGTTTGGTAGTTTGATAGTTGGTTAGTTGGTTAGTTTGGTAGTTTGATAGTTGGTTAGTTGGTTAGTTTGATAGTTTGATAGTTTGATACTTGGTTAGTTGTTTAGTTTGGTAGTTTGATAGTTGGTTAGTTTGTTAGTTGGTTGGTTGATTGGTTGGTTGGTTAGTTGGTTAGTTTGTTGGTTGGTTGGTTGGTTGGTTGGTTGGTTGGTTGGTTGGTTAGTTGGTTAGTTTGTTAGTTGGTTGGTTGGTTGGTTGGTTGGTTGGTTGGTTGGTTAGTTGGTTGGTTGGTTGGTTGATTGGTTGTTTGGTTATTTGGTTAGTTTGTTAGTTGGTTGGTTGATTGGTTGTTGGTTAGTTGGTTAGTTTGTTGGTTGGTTAGTTGGTTGGTTGGTTGATTGATTGGTTGGTTGGTTATTTAGTTAGTTGGTTTGTTGGTTGGTTGGTTGGTTAGTTTGTTAGTATGTTGATTGGTTAGTTTGATAGTTGGTTAATTGGTTAGTTTGGTAGTTTGATAGTTTGATAGTTGGTTAGTTTGATAGTTTGATACTTGGTTAGTTGATTAGTTTGATAGTTTGATAGTTGGTTAGTTGGTTAGTTTGGTAGTTTGATAGTTTGATACTTGGTTAGTTTGGTAGTTTGATAGTTTGATACTTGGTTAGTTTGATACTTGGTTAGTTTGATTGTTTGATAGTTTGATACTTGGTTAGTTTGTTAGTTGGTTGGTTGATTGGTTGTTTGGTTGGTTAGTTGGTTGGTTGGTTGATTGGTTTGGTTGGTTCGTTAGTTGGTTAGTTTGTTGGTTGGTTGGTTGGTTGGTTGGTTGGTTGGTTGGTTGGTTGGTTGGTTAGTTGGTTGGTTGGTTGGTTGGTTAGTTATTTGGTTAGTTGGTTTGTTGGTTGGTTGGTTGGTTGGTTGGTTGGTTGGTTGGTTGGTTGGTTGGTTGGTTGGTTGGTTAGTTGGTTAGTTTGTTAGTTTGTTAGTTTGTTGGTTGGTTAGTTGGTTAGTTTGAAAGGTTAGTTTGGTAGTTTGATAGTTTGATACTTGGTTAGTTGGTTAGTTTGGTAGTTTGATAGTTTGATAGTTGGTTAGTTTGGTAGTTTGATAGTTTGACACTTGGTTAGTTTGATAGTTTGATACTTGGTTAGTTGGTTAGTTTGGTAGTTTGATAGTTGGTTAGTTGGTTAGTTTGGTAGTTTAATAGTTTGATACTTGGTTAGTTGGTTAGTTTGGTAGTTTGATAGTTGGTTAGTTGGTTAGTTTGGTAGTTTGATAATTGGTTAGTTGGTTAGTTTGGTAGTTTGATAGTTTGATACTTGGTTAGGTGGTTAGTTTGTTGGTTTGATACTTGGTTAGTTGGTTAGTTTGGTAGTTTGATAGTTGGTTAGTTGGTTAGTTTGGTAGTTTGATTGTTGGTTAGTTGGTTAGTTTGGTAGTTTGATTGTTGGTTAGTTGGTTAGTTTGGTAGTTAGATAGTTTGATACTTGGTTAGTTGGTTAGTTTGGTAGTTTGATACTTGGTTAGTTGGTTAGTTTGGTAGTTTGATAGTTGGTTAGTTGGTTAGTTTGGTAGTTTGATAGTTTGATACTTGGTTAGTTGGTTAGTTCCGTAGTTTGATAGTTGGTTAGTTGGTTAGTTTGGTAGTTTAATAGTTTGATACTTGGTTAGTTGGTTAGTTTGGTAGTTTGATAGTTGGTTAGTTGGTTAGTTTGGTAGTTTGATAGTTGGTTAGTTGGTTAGTTTGGTAGTTTGATAGTTTGATACTTGGTTAGGTGGTTAGTTTGTTGGTTTGATACTTGGTTAGTTGGTTAGTTTGGTAGTTTGATAGTTGGTTAGTTGGTTAGTTTGGTAGTTTGATTGTTGGTTAGTTGGTTAGTTTGGTAGTTTGATAGTTGGTTAGTTGGTTAGTTTGGTAGTTAGATAGTTTGATACTTGGTTAGTTGGTTAGTTTGGTAGTTTGATAGTTGGTTAGTTGGTTAGTTTGGTAGTTTGATAGTTGGTTAGTTGGTTAGTTTGGTAGTTTGATAGTTTGATACTTGGTTAGTTGGTTAGTTCCGTAGTTTGATAGTTGGTTAGTTTGTTAGTTTGGTAGTTTGATAGTTTGTTAGTTGGTTAGTTTGGTAGTTTGGTAGTTTGATAGTTTGATACTTGGTTAGTTGGTTAGTTTGGTAGTTTGATAGTTTGATACTTGGTTAGTTGGTTAGTTTGGTAGTTTGATACTTGGTTAGTTGGTTAGTTTGGTAGTTTGATAGTTGGTTAGTTTGGTAGTTTGATAGTTTGATACTTGGTTAGTTTGGTAGTTTGATAGTTTGATACTTGGTTAGTTTGTTAGTTTGATACTTGGTTAGTTGGTTAGCTTGGTAGTTTGATAGTTGGTTAGTGGGTTAGTTTGGTAGTTTGATAGTTTGATAGTTTGATACTTGGTTAGTTTGGTAGTTTCATAGTTTGATACTTGGTTAGTTGGTTAGTTTGGTAGTTTGATACTTGGTTAGTTGGTTAGTTTGGTAGTTTGATAGTTTGATACTTGGTTAGTTGGTTAGTTTGGTAGTTTGATACTTGGTTGGTTGGTTAGTTGGTTAGTTTGTTGGTTGGTTGGTTGGTTGGTTGGTTGGTTGGTTGGTTGGTTGGTTGGTTGGTTTGTTGGTTGGTTGGTTGGTTGGTTGATTGGTTGGTTTGTTATTTGGTTAGTTTGTTAGTTGGTTAGTTTGTTGGTTGGTTGATTGGTTGGTTGGTTGGTTGGTTGGTTGGCTGGTTGGTTATTTGGTTAGTTGGTTTGTTGGTTGGTTGGTTGGTTAGTTGGTTAGTTTGATACTTGGTTAATTGGTTAGTTTGGTAGTTTGATAGTTTGATAGTTGGTTAGTTTCATAGTTTAATACTTGGTTAGTTGGTTAGTTTGGTAGTTTGATAGTTGGTTAGTTGGTTAGTTTGGTAGTTTGATAGTTTGATAGTTGGTTAGTTTGGTAGTTTGATAGTTTGATACTTGGTTAGTTTGACAGTTCGATAGTTGGTTAGTTTGGTAGTTTGATAGTTGGTTAGTTGATTAGTTTGGTAGTTTGATAGTTGGTTAGTTGGTTAGTTTGGTAGTTTGATAGTTTGATACTTGGTTAGTTGGTTAGTTTGGTAGTTTGATACTTGGTTAGTTGGTTAGTTTGGTAGTTTGATACTTGGTTATTTGGTTAGTTTGGTAGTTTGATAGTTTGTTAGTTGGTTAGTTTGTTAGTTGGTTGGTTGATTGGTTGGTTGGTTAGTTGGTTAGTTTGTTGGTTGGTTGGTTGGTAGGTTGGTTGGTTGGTTGGTTGATTGGTTGGTTGGTTATTTGGTTATTTGGTTAGTTGGTTTGTTGGTTGGTTAGTTGGTTAGTTTGTTAGTTTGTTAAATTGTTGGTTGGTTAGTTGGTTAGTTTGTTAGTTTGTTAAATTGTTGGTTGGTTAGTTTGATAGTTGGTTAGTTTGTTAGTTTGATAGTTGGTAAGTTGGTTAGTTTGGTAGTTTAATAGTTTGATACTTGGTTAGTTTGGTAGTTTTAAAGTTTGACAGTTGGTTAGTTTGTTTGTTGGTTAGTTGGTTGGTTGGTTAGTTTGTTTGTTGGTTAGTTGGACAGTTGGTTAGTTGCTTAGTTTGTTAGTTTGATAATTGGTTAGGATATTAAAAAAAACATGGTGGCAGGGAACCCTCCGCGGGCCCCTCGGGGCCCGCGGCCCCCACCCAAAATACTAGTTTAAATATAGGTACGTTTTAATGCGGACTTAAATATTCTTATCTTTTTTTAAAAATGGTAATGTTTTAACTTATTAAAAATCGTTTAAAAAAGTGTCCCTATCATGTCAGATCACGATTTAGACTAAATAATAATGTGAATTTTTACCTTTACTTAGCTGGCAATTATCTCGGAAAGCATCGGTTTAATCAATAATACCAATAACAAGGTTCCTTTTTATAGATTTTATTAGTATCCCATTTTTTTTTAAGCCGAAAGTTTCTATCTGAGAACTTTGCAAAATGTATTAAACCCGCCTGAAATATAACTCTTGGGATCTCCGCACAATTCTATGTCCCGTGAGGTTTGTTATGAAAATTTCGGGCAAACGTTAATTTCGCTGGATCATGCTAAACGTAAACATCGACGTAGTTTCGGGGGCTTCCGTATTTCGTTACTCTGTTATGTAAAAATGTATGTATTTTTATACAACTAGCTGTTGCCCGCGACTTCGTCCGCGTAGATTTCGGTTATCGCTATCCCGCGGAAACTTACAATTTTCCCGAATAAAAAGTACCCTATATTATTCCTCAATATTCAAACTATCTTCTTACCAAATTTCGTCTAGATTGGTGAAGCGGTTTTCCCGTGAAGAGGTAACAAACAGACAGACAGAGAGACAGAGTTACTTTTGCATTTATAATATTAGTTAGGAAGTTAGGATTAGGATTAGGATAAAAAAATAAAAAAATGCTATAGTCCGGGTCGCCGTCATCAAAATCGATGTGGAGGACTATAATTACTCTGTTATGAAAATCAAATTTAGCTTGAAAACGTTTTTAAAATGCCTCCGCCATTTGATTTAAAAAAGTGCAATGCTGTTCCTGTGCCATTTTATAAAAAGTTGTAAGGACACGCACTTTTTTCTGGGATTTTGAATATTTTATTTTAAACGTCTCAAAAAATTGTATTTCATTCCATTACCTTTTCTGCATACGCTTATATGAGAGTAACGGAATGGAAGTAGCTAAGTATAAACAAATTACCTACCTACTTAAAGACTTTTGACATTGAGATTTATCCTATATATTTTATTAAATCTTACGTGCTGTTTTGTGGTATTCAATGATGATGAGGTGTTCCTGTAATCCATCAGCAGGGACCTAGGGCTCGCAGTAGGGACTTCCATGCATCACGGTATTCACGGTCCTGTGCTGTGGCTTCAAGGTCCTGCCAGTGGTACCCGACTTGGGAGATCTCTTTCCTCTTCCGCCTTCTTTCTTCTTCCCCCTTCTCGACCGTCTCCAGGTGGTTCAGGGTCGGCCTGGTCTCCTACTACCATCAGCTTGCCACCTCAGCGCTTGCTTGGCGACACGAGCATCGGGTCTCTGCAACACGTGTCCGATCCAACGCCATTTCTTCAAGAGGATCTCCTTGTCAATCGGCTTTTGGGATAGTTTCGTGTTTGAAATAGTTCGTGGCCAATAGTGGTATTCAATAAAGGATATTAATTTGTGTTGTATTGTAATGTATATGTAGGTATACTAGGCGTTGTAAAACTCCCTATCCCGTAGGAAATTCGCAAAATTCTGGTAAATTACAGAAGTAATTTCGCACAATGCTCCGGAAAACTCAAAGGTGTGAGCCAGGGCTTGAACCCACGGCCCTCTGCTTGAGAGGCTTATGTCAAATGTGTGTTATGTTATGTTGTAACAGGGAGCATATTTGCCAGAAAAATCATCATCATCATCATGTCAGCCGAAAGACGTCCACTGCTGGACGGCGGCCTCCCCCAAGGCTTTCCCTCAGACCGGTCTCGTGCTTTCCGCATCCCCCACGGTCCCGCAATCTTTATTAGGTCGTCGCTCCATCTTGTTGGAGGCCTACCGACAGCTCATTTCCCGGTGCGCGGACGCCATTCGAGAACCTTCTGATCCCATCAGCCATCAGCTCTGCTACCAAAATGCCCCGCCCACTGCCAGTTAGGTTTCGTAATTCTACGGGCTATGTCGGTAACCTTTAGTTCTACTGCGGATATAATAATTTCCGTTCTATCTTACTCTAACTTAGACCATAGCCCTCTCCATCGCCTTCTGAGTGACTTTGAGCTTCCTTATGAGGCCCATCGTTAGCGCCAGAAAAAACACGAGCACTAAAATCCCATTCAGATTCTTAATACCCTTTATCCGTATAATTTCTGGCATGAATATGAAAACTTTGTAAGTATGAATATTTCTCTAGTATCTTAACTAAGAATAGAACCTGGAATCCGGCTTCCAACACTGTAGTTTAGAACTAAGCGCTATAAGATAAGTTCACAATAAAGATATAAATCAAGTTGTGAATAAAATCGCCTGTATCTCCCCATAAGATCGCCCGCTTCACCGTGGTATTACGCCTATGCGTTTAAGGCTGATCCTTTTGCTAAACCATTTTTTTAGTTCACTGAACTAAGTAATAATATTCTTCTCCCTGTAAAACTTTGCATGATTAATTTATTAATACCAGGCGCTTCTTCGTGGACCTCCACGAAGAAGCGCCTGGTTCAAAAAATATTTAAAAGTTGTTTGTTTAAACAGCAGTTTTTCAGAAATCATCAAAAATACATTAGTTCCACTGTAAGACAATAAAATGGCGCTGTGCTCCTTTCCGTCTGTCCTAAATTGAATGGACTCGGAAGTAGTACAAATATTAGGAATGATGGCTCGAACCCTTCCGAGTTTCATTAGCTTTGCGCCTGACCGGTTTTTGATTAATTTTATTTTGAAAGCAACTTTTAATGCTATTGGTACCAACCGCATTTTCATAGCATGCTGTATATATGCTGCCCTGGAGTTAGCCATCCAGCCAACTGCACTTGTTAAAGTGTTATTCCTGACGTAATAATACCCCGCGCTATATGACTTAACCATGCTATGTACCTTAACTATGCTGGGACTTGCAAGTTTAGTAGATCGCGTGTTTACTTAGAACTAGTTTAAACTGGATTAAACTGAATTATTAGTGATAGGCTTGCTTGTAAGCCTTTGAAAACGGTTGGCACCATAATGCTGATATAGTTAAAGTAAGGACCCCAGTTTTTGACACTTTAATTCCAGTAATTTACACCCTCGTTTTTACCTGAATCTATATTTCATTACCAATATGAAGTTCGCTAAAACATAAACCCTACTACAAGTCATTTGTAACTCTGGTGAAATAGGAGCCTGCTGGTCACTATTGTAGCTATGAATTTAGATTGAATATGTCAACTACTGGGGCAGTGTCGGACATCGAAACATTTTAGGTAACAATAAAGAACTAAAGAATAAATAAATCCGACCAAAAAACATTTCATGTAGGTATTCAAAGTTCAAAGGTAATATAGGTAAAAATTTAACTCTACAAAATAAACATCGGTATTAAAGTAATACTACAACGATGCCATATTTTGATGACCGGATAGCCTAGTGGTTAGAGACCCTGACTATGAAGCTTGAGGTCCCGGGTTCAAATCCCGGTCGGGGCAGATGTTTGTATGATGAATATGAATGTTTGTTCTCGGGTCTTGGATGTTTAATATGTATATAAGTATGTATTTATCTATATAAGTATGTTTATCCGTTGTCTAGTACCCATAGTACAGGCTTTGCCTAGTTTGGGACTAGGTCAATTGGTGTCAAATTGTCCCATGATATTAATTTATTTATTTATATTTTTGCTGCGTATTAAGAATCAAAATATTACACTAGGACTAAAAATTTTCTGCTAAACAAATGAACGGAATTTTTTAACGTTCCAAATATGAGTCCTTTTGTCGTGGTACCAAAGTCCCTCTTGTTAAGATACCTACAAACACATTGGTACCGGAATTTTGAGTAGGATATACTTAAATGCATCTGTCTCCTCTGCTTTTTGCAAATGTATCGTCAGAAAGCATTGTTTTTGGCAGCTTATGCCCAATGGTTTTTGTTGTAATGCAAAATGCAGACCATTAAATGAATGCATCATTTACTTTTCGTGTACTTTCGGCTACAGTGTTGGCTTTCGAATTTAATCAGGACCTGAATTCTACGCGAAGAAAAACTACAAAAAAAAAAAAAATACAAAACGAGACCTCGGCGGCAGGTCCGTGTCAGGTCCCAACGCGTACCCGGCTCAAAAGTACCGAAGATACCAGTGATATCTGTGTGTGTAGTGTGTCTGTTTTTCTTTTGCCAACTATGGTATATATACTAAGGTATTATAATATTTATTTACATAATAAAAGCAATTTACAATGACATTAAATCCAAGCTAAAACTAATTAAACTAAAACTTAAAACTAAATTAAATCTAAATAAGGCAACCATGGCATGGTGCCCAAAAGTCTGGCAGCTTTACCTCGCTGAATAATGATGCTGATTCTTTGAGAGAGAAAACTGGTAGCCTTTTGGTAACAAGTTGCATCGACCAAGCGCTTTTGCAGCTTTGAAATAAGTATATATAAGCTTGTAAGCGCCGGGACCCCATGAAACCAAGGTATCAAACTAAATTACCCATGGAAACCGTGCCCCGGGGGCCTTATTTAGATTTAATTTAGTTTTAAGTTTTAGTTTCATTCGTTTTAGCTTGGATTTAATGTCATTGTAAATTGCTTTTATTATGTAAATAAATGTAGGTGCATACATTAAATATGTAACATCGATACTTTTTTCTTATCTTGTAAAAGAACTGAGAACTTTCACTTGCGCGCGCGCCGCTACATAAGTGATTCAGACCACCAGTTCCACCGGGTTTAACTTAATTTTTTTTTATCCGCAGAAGCCGATGGGATCGTTTGCGATTAACTCGTCTCGCTGTTTTTTAGCCGAGCCACCGCGAGTGATTGGGATACGGTATATTTTGTTATTGTAAGTAAATAAATATCATGGGACAATTGGCACCAATTTACCTAGTCCCAAACTAGGCAAAGCCTGTACTATGGGTACCTACTAGACAACGAATAAACATACTTGTATAGATAAATATATACTTATACTTAATACTTAAATCCTAATCCTATCCTAACTAATATTTTAAACGCGAAAGTAACTATGTCTCTTTGTCCCTCTGTCTCTCTGTCCCTCTGTCTCTCTGTCTGTCTGTTTGTTACCTCTTCACGGGAAAACCGCTGCACCCAATCTAGATTAAATTTGGTAAGAATATAGTTTGAATATTGAGGAATAACATAGGCTACTTTTTATTCGGGACAATTATTCCCGCGGGATAGCGATAACTGAAATCTACGCGGACGAAGTCGCAGGCAACAGCTAGTACATAATAAATATTCACGATCCGAGAACAAACATTCGTATTCATCATACAAACATCTGCCCCTACCGAAGATCGAACCCGAGATCACAAGCTACTGAAGCTCATAGTCAGGGTCTCTAACCACTAGGCTATTCGGTCGTCATTATAATGTGCATTTAACCTGCACACTCCTGCGATGAAATGAGGGATCGCTAGGTCCACCTGTCAATTTTCACTAATCATAGATCAGTAGCTTGACTCTTAGTCTCTTACCTATTGGTGGAGAATGACAGATAGGGATACCTCACTTGACACTAGCAGTCTGAGTGATTTTTTGACTCGGGACAGCCTTCATTCAATGGTTTGTGTGAAGTTCCCAATCCGCACTGAGCCCGCGTGGAAACTATAGCCCAAGCTCTCTCATTCAGTGGGACGTTAAATGAGGCTACTCGTTCATATAATCAATTCCAAAATTTTATTTTATATTATGTAGGTACACGACTGCATCTGTATCGCTGTAGGTACCTACTTTGTAGCAAGCATTTGTGAAATCCCTTTTTAAGTCCACAGCCACTGTGGTCGTTGTCCTGTATCTCATTGTATTAAGACGTTAATTTTAATGTAATACATGAATTATGTATTTATTTTGCTCTGACTGCGTTCCATAAAATTAAAACCGAAGGCAGCTGGTCGAAGAATAGAAGTTGAATCAACTCGGCCCTGTATATATTGTGTCTTTGGATTTTCTTGTTTACTTTTTAACCCCCGACGAAAAAGAGGGTATTTGTGTGTCTGTGTGTCTATGTATCTGTGTTTTTGTGTATCTGTGTATCTGTCTGTGGCATCGTAGCTCGCAAGCGGATGGACCTATTTCAATGCGGTTTTTTGTTAGAAAGCTGGTTTAATCGAGATGGTTCTTAGCTAAGTTTCATTAAAATCGGTTTACCCGTTTTTGAAATACTGAACTTTGAAATGACAATGTTTGGGGTTTTTCAACTTTTCTAAGTTGGTTAGGTTATTCATTGATGAGTCAATCAAATTTTACTGAATTCACTGTCAACAAAGCACACAATGGGTTGCAATTTCAATTATTATCAATTATGACCCTAGTGAAATAAACGTTCCGCTTTATAAGTCGAGTACAACAGCCAGACATGTTTTGTACTAATCTATAATAGGTACTCTTTTCTCTGAGAGTACTCGCCTCAGCTGCAGTTTATTTTAGTACGATTCAATCTCATTGTAGTTTCATGTTAAAAGTATGACTCTGTTAATAAAACACGTCTATTTAGGATCAGTACAAATACGCGTTTGAGAGGGCATTCTACGAAACTGATCAAACAACTGAGTGCGAGCAACCCTAGAAAACACTTCTTACCTAACCGTGTTGTGAACTCTTGGAATGAACTACCCGAACTTTCAAAAGTTTTAAAAATAGACTGGACAATCATTTAAAAAATATTAAAACACAAGTGCAGTGATATACACGTATCAGCTATATGAGCCGCTAGTGTATTATTTGAAATAATAATAATAAGAGAGACGTCATTTTGAATGATAATAGTAAAAACTATAACCAAAGTGTAACACCCCAAAATAAACAAATGAATAAACCGTTTTCACAACAGCAAACAACGCCATTATTAAAACAAAAGCATAATCGTAATAGTTTCCACAATTTAATTACTCCGCCTTTCGCTCCCCGAAATTAAATTAAAATTCCAATTTCAAGTATTACTAACCGTAACCGGATACCGCAAAAAGGCGACTTTTCACCGGGGTGTCCTATTTAAATCTCTCAGTTAATACAACCCTACCCTTTTGCTCAGTTTGACCCCCTTGGCGGGCTGTCCGGTTAGAATGGCAACTTTGGGCACATTTTGTTGTTAGGTGTAAGGGGGTGGCCAACGTTGAGATACAAAACCGAGTGACCAAACTCTTTAGCGTTCAACCTTTAAGCCTACTACTTCAGCAGGCACATTTGTTTAGTCATCAACATATCAGCTGGAAGACATCCACTGCCTTGCCCAAGGATCTCCACGATGATCAGTTTTCTTCTTCCCGTGATCTTTACAAGGTCGTCCGTCCACCTTGCAGGAGGCCTACCAATACGCTGCCTTCTGGTACGCGGTCGCCGCTCTAGAACTTTACGGCTATCAGATCTATGAGCAATTTGAGCATTTGATATGTGTTCGTGTCAAAAACTAGAGTACCTACAAAGGCATAAGTGGTCTAGAAGTGAACTCCAAGTGGCGAGATGGTTACACAAAGCTTACGCATTTGCGGCATGAGTAGTAGGCCACTGGTCTGTGGCTTTGCAGTAAGAACGCAAGCCTATTTTACGATTGTTTGATGTCCACTATGTACCCTTAAAAACCGTGGTAGCTAAGTGGTATAATAGTATAATATACCCTCTCAAGTAGAGGGTTGTGGGTTTCAGCCCTGACTCGAACCTCCCGAGTTTTTCGGAATTTCAATTCAAAAAATCCAACGGTGTGTGTTGTGTGTGTAATCTACAATGGGCCCTGTGGGGACCATACCTAGCCGAAACCCTTCCCTTCTGCAAGGAGAATTCTTTTTAGACTTTGATAAGTCGGTTTGTTTGTCTTTGCCATGTGTATTTTTCATCAATGCAACCCCGAACAGTTTCAAATTTTCAACTTGTTTTCGAGTGACTGTGCTGAAAATTTCTCAGTCCGCACTTTTTTGTATACAGAGTTTCTTCTAAATAATGAAAAATATATTCCATAAAAACGCACAAAACTGTCAACTGTATACGTCGCCTTACGGCCGCGCCCTATTCAAATAGATATGGGTACAATAGGAGGGACTACAGTACGCAACTTTATTTGTATGGAAAACTAGTTTTATTACTGTTATATGCCATCAGAATGGATGTATTGACGGTAATGTATTGAATTAAAAGTTGTGACACATGTCGACGTTTCTTTGATGAAGGCTAGGGAAATTCGTAACTTAATAAAGTGGAATGAAAGGTTTGGAGTGAAGGGGAAAATGTTATGAATTTAGCTGACAACATGCCGCTATGGTGCACAGCATTTTCATGTTAGTAATTTACAATTTGTAAACGTTGATGATTTTCTTTGTCAGAACACGACTGTAATTTAAAATTGTATTTTTAATGTTTGGGTACGATTTCGACGATTTCACGAGGAAACACTCGCAGGTGATTAAGTTCCTTTGTGGAATTGCTTTTGTTTTCTCTTCGCTAATTTCTTAGGCCACCTACTTTTTTTGGATTTTCTTCTATTATTTGCTACGTTTTCATTTGTTTTCTATGAAATGGTCTCAGTAGTACCAAAAGATTTATCATCATCGTTGGCTCTACTTTTAATATCTTCGACCCTCTCACCTTTCTCCTTAGCATCTTCATTATCTCCATTGTATTTATCATTGACAATTTCTGCTGGCAAAAAATTTTACTTTGAATATACGCAAACATTGACATTTGTGATAAAAGAAACCTTTGACCCAAAATGCTGGAAACAAAAATGGCAACGCCCACCGAGCTTCGGCTCCGAAGCCTCTTGAGACCCGCAAATTTATTATTTTCGACAAACCAACGACAGTGGAGTGAAGAAGCAACTGTTAATAGAGGTGGCATTTTAATTATAATAATAATATATATGTCGCCGCAAGGGCGCTATGCCGCCGCAAGGGCTCTACAATAATTAAATATGCACTAAGATAAATCTATTCGTAAGCATAGGTACTGATTGTTATGTTAAAATCACACACAATTTCTATGAATTGTTATCTTTGTTAATCAAACCAAGTAAATGGTATAAAGAATCTTCTTCTTATTCATAAACACTTATTAAGCTTTCTGTTTCTTTCACATTTGGTTCTCTCTGTCTGCCAGACAAACCATAGTTTATGATTAAGAAAGTTACTGTGTAAGTATCGCACTCAAATGTTCGCCTAAATTATTAATTTAATTTTACGAAGGTTCTGTAACTAATTTGTTTGTTTGTTAATTTGCATAACAAAAGGAAGTTGTTTACTGTAAGCTATTGTTTCTTTGTAAGAAACACTCACTCTATAATTATGACAAAATCTAATAAGTTCTTAAATTTTACTCCAAGTTTTCTAAAACAACTTTGGTTACAGATAAACCACTTCCTTACTATGTTTAAATAATAAGTTGTTAATATGAACCATTTTTATAACACCCGCAACATACGTCACTCGCTTAGAATCATAATGGCGGTTTGCGAATGTTATAAGAAGGGTTGCAAGGCCACTTTTTGCTCCTGGTCGCCGAACTGGTAACTTCGTTGTAAAAAGTCTGTATCCAATTGTAATAAAATTATTGGTTGCTGCCAAACCTAGGCTTAATATTAGTCTAATAAGGATTTCGTTAATATGATTAACATTATTGATCGTTTCCAATAAAATTTGACATAGTGGAAACTTGTAAATTCATTACAATAAAAACACAGCCTGATCCATCTACTTGTTTTTATTACGTTTTCATAAAATCTATGGTTAAAAGACAAATAAATGGAAGAATTAAGTGCCGGAACCGGTGACCCAAATAGGGGTAGCTGTCCGTCACGTTTTTAAAATTCTACCACCCCCACATTTGCGATATATATCATTCAGAGTGTAATAGGCATCCCATGTCATGCTTCGAATGTTTCTGCTTGTATAATGTTTGACCGTCTGTTTGTCAACATACCTTAAAGAAAGCATGTTTTATTTTATTCTTAGTTGCTACTAAATCATCTTCATTTCTCCATCTCTTGTAGGAACTTTAATAAGTATTCACTGTGCTGCGATATAGAAAACTTATCCGGAACTCTTCGTCTGTGTCTCGTACAGTAGTAATTTTGCACTCTCTCGGGATTAAAAGTCTTTGTTAGTCTAAGCTTTTGATTAGCAAAATAATTTTAAAAATTATATTACTTGTTTTTATTACGTTTTCATAAAATCTATGGTTAAAAGACAAATTTATGGAAGAATTAAGTGACGGGACCGGTGACCCAAATAGGGGTAGCGATCCGTCACGTTTTGAAAATTCTACCACCCCCACATTTCCGATATATGTACATAAATTTTTCACAAATTTCAAATTTGATGCGTAAATATACAGAAAAACCAGAAAAATTTGTTCTCGAATTGGGGTTCGAACCCAAACCTTTACCATACCGTGGTAACGCGCTAATCCAATTACGCTATCCGAGCAATTAAAAATAAAAAAATAATGCAAAAAGTTAGTTTAATATATATATTATACATTTTTTTACTATTAACTGACCAGTGATTGACTCCTATCTCACTTGATGGAAGGTGCAGATGAGACCTAATGTGTAACTCACTGGTTCAGTAACAGCCTATTCACTCTAGCCTCTAAGAGCCCTAGATTGTATCCGTCCGGAAATGCATATTTATTGAAAGTGGGAGACTTACGAGCAAGCGCGTCACTTGATGATAAGCGATCACCGCCACCCCAACCTCAAGAGTCACTAGTCCATTGCCCGCCTTTAAGGAGGAACAGGGATCAGGAAAGGGGGGTAGGGATTCGGGCCTCTGTCACTCTCATTGACCGAACGAAACGCAACAGGGGTCCTGCTGTTGTTTCACGCCGATTTTCTGCGAGAGGGTGGTATTTCCGCGGATAAGCTGGCCCATTCGTACGGCAGTAAAAAGCTAGAGTATACTTCTCCCACTACAAAATAAATAGAATACAAAACCATTACCCATACCACAAAAATCGCTCACGAGGGTTCCGTAGAAAGATTTTAACGCTTTTCCCCAGTGTTTTAAGAAGTCCAGTGTTAGCAGAGCCCTGCTTCTAAGCAAAATGTACGCAGTGCGGGGTCAACTTATATTGGTCTGCGAAATCTACAGACAGACATAATTAAGATTTCGAGACTTTTCGGAGTGGTTGTGCTATAAGAGCTACCTTTATATAAAATTTTAAGTTTCTAGGACAACTGGAAGTACCCTTTAGGTTTTCAAAATACGGCAATTTGTATGGAAACGACTTTTTAAAGACTGTATCTTTTGATTGCGTTGACTTAGATGCTTGATTTTTTCACAGCTTTGAGGGACTGCAGGTTTGAGTATTCGATATTAATTTCAGCATGCTACCTAAACGCGTTCCAGAGAAAAAGGGTCTTGACAGACAGACAGACAGACAGACAGACAGACTGACAGACGGACAACAAAGTGATCCTATAAGGATTCCGTTTTTTAACCGACTTCAAAAAAAGGAGGAGGTTCTACGTTCCACTGTATGTATTTTTCTAAGGTTATTCAAGTATTTGCGTCTGGTAGTCATCATCTCATGATGATGAGCTGATGATGGAAGGTACAACTTCTTATCGGTTAGGAGTTGAAGGATAATTCTGAAAATGTTAAATCATTATTCGAAATTTGATGGGATCTCAGGGAAATCGAGGGCAACCCTCAAATGTTATAGGCACGTATCATGTGTTTCATATATTTTCTAAGGCTATTCAAGTATTTGCATACGGTAGTCATCATCTTATGTTGATGAGCTGATGATGGAAGGTACAACTTCTTAACGGTTAGGAGTTGGAGGATAATTCTGAAAATGTTAAATCAACGTAAAATTGTGAAATATAAATATTTTAACAAAAAAGTAAAACCGCCTTCTAAAAATAAAACCTTAGAAAAAAACCGTAAAATCCGCTAGGATCGATAGTCAAATGAGGTATATTTGTCAATTTCCACCAATCATAGGTGAGTAGCTCTCATTGGTGGAGAATGACAGATAGCCCCCATAAGTAGCAAATTCTCTTAAATAATAAAAATCTAGAATAATTTATTTGTTAAACATAGGTACGTATGTTAATAGATGTTAAAGTAATTAATTCGTATCACTATGTCTTGCCATGTGGCATACAAATAGCCACGGTTACTTACTATTACATAATTGTCACACGGGCTATTTTCCGCAACTCGGAGGCTAGTTTGCGCCTATTTTGCGTGATGGACTGACAGCACTATTCATGCCAGCTCTCACGATATTTATTTATTATTATTAATGCAGTCACAACATACCGCATCCAAACCGCTTGAATCCATCGCCGGTATCGCTTTAAAATCATTCATCATGTTACGGACGATCTTCCGTTCCAAGATTTATCTGTGCTCACCCACAGCTTTTGTGCAGAGGCCTAATGGGCCCGAATATGCCGCATCATGTTTGCTTGATATTGTAATGAATAGTGCATCTATGTTGTTTGATGGTCGGTGGTGAAAGTTATCGGTAGGTAGTAGTATTTTGGTAATGATTTATTTTGTCCATATCGACGAGATGATTCTCGTTGGATGCGATACGATTATGGGTAGGTACCGTGGCGTGGGTATTAGCGTTGCCAGACGTCCCGTATTTCAGGCATGATTTTAAACGTCCCGCCGGGACAGACTCTGTCCCGTATTTCAACCTTATTCGATTAAAACACGCACAGCGTCGCGCATGACTCCGACGGCTAGAGCTGCGCTGCGAGCACGAGAGCATGAGGTGTGGGTGAACGAACAGTGTCCGTCTGATCAAAGCTGGATGCATCCTATGTCGACCATCATTTTTAAAATATGACTAACTACAGCAATAAAAACAACGTAAAGTACATGATTTTCATTTGTCCCGGGGAAAAACTTTAAGTCCCGTATTTTTTTGCCAAAATGAGCATTTGTCCCTTACAGAATCAAAAAAAATCTGGCAACCATAGTGGGTATCGATTTTACAGGTCATACCTACCTTATCGTAGGCTATCTAGTGGTTTGAATAGCCTCTTAAGAGAAGGTCGCGAGTTCTGGCCCACGAAGTCGAGCACGAAGTGTTCGAATCAAGCCCCTATACTACGAAATTCGAAAATCAAAGTTCGTATCGTATCGTCCCGCTCGCTCTCGTGTTAAATAATATTAGCTTGAGAGGGACAGCACGATACGAAGTTCGAATTTTGCACTTCGTAGTCGGGGGGCTGCGTAACGCAATCGAGTAGTAACGTTATCGAGAAAATTGTATGACGTTTGGAATGGTTATACAGGGTTGATTTTATTGAACCGTCAAGACTTCGGCTAGGGGTTGAGTAAGTCTAAATGAACACCCTATAAAGTTTTACTTACTTTGAAAAAAATAATTGAAAAATCATTCTTCCATAATAATTATAGTCTTCATTGCATCTGCTAGTTGACAATAATGAGAGAATGACTTGTTTTATTACTATTTTACAAAAAAAAACAGTTATTTGTTATACAAGGGTGCAAACTTGTATTTTACCCGCGAGTGTTTCAACAGACGAGAAGTAATATACATTTGCACCCGTGTGTAACACAAAACTTTTCACCTCACTGTAGCGAGGAAAGCGCAACATGCAAAAAAACAGCTCACAAAAATAAATCTTCGTCACTAGAATCACTATTTTTTTCACGATATTATAACAGAAAACCCTGAAAGTGGTGTATTTTTACGTGAGTCGAAATCGGTGAGAAAATTTTTGTTGACAATGTTGACATTTCTGACGATGCGTTTTGAAATTGCATCGACTCAACTTGTGCGTTCAGAATTACATTCAACATGATTATAAAAAAAAACAAATGTTTCTTATAGAATTTTGAGGGCTATTAAATAAAGCTAAATTTGGTATTTTTTATTAAATTCTCAAACCATTTAATGATTATTAATATCGAACGAACCATTATTATGAGCGTTTTACGCTGTGTTATCTGTCAAAAGCTACTTAAACACGCTCCACTCCAAGGTCAAATTACTTTCCCCACTAGTGGATAAAACGCGATTTTACCCGCTTGTATTAAAGGATAAAATACGGCTTTCCGAGGTAGTGAGGGGAAAAAAAACAGGGTAGCTCACTTAGACTTACACAACCCCTGGCTGAAGTCTTAACAGTTCATTAAGCCGAACCCTGTAAAATACCATTGCACTATAGGCAAACCATAAAATTGAACTTTTTATTTCGCCGACCAAAAACAAATGTGTATCGTGTGAAATCGTCAGATCGCTGGACGGGTCACTCTCAAGGGGCTCTTGCCGTTTTGCGGCGGTGTTTTAACACTCATTTTGGTCGTAGTAACAAAGAGACGAGCCAACGAAGAGGACGTAGGACGCTGGAAGTGGTTTTGTGGCTGTTTTAAATAATAATAAAGGTTTTTGCGGGTGATAGGAGCATCGGTACCACCGTCTTACTAGCCAGTCCTGCCACTCAACACAGGCTTGCACTGTTATGTTCCGGTGTGGAGAGTAAGACAGCCGGTATAATTACGGGCACAAGAGGCATTTCCTCTTAGTTCTCTACGTTGGCCATGCATCTGCAAATCCCCCGGGATTGTTGGTGTTTTACGGGCAGTGGTGATCACTTCCCATCAGGTAACCCACTTGCTCGTATGCCCTCCTTGTCGTATAAAAAAAACGTTCCTCACTCTGCTGCCCTAACCACCGGTAGCTTGGATCCTGCTCCGCTACCAATGGTGACTCCCTAGGTTAGGTTTTTATAATCTTCTATCTATACCTATAAAACAGTACCGTGACTGATTGATTGACAGACAACGCACAGCCTAAACCATTGGACCTAGGGACTTGAAATTTGGCAAAAATATACCTTGAGTATCCTGAAAGTGCACTGAGAAGGGGTTTTTTGAAATTCCCACGGAATAGGGAACTTGATCGAAGGTACTCGAATGGCGTCCACGGACAAGGATACGAGCTGTCGGTAGGCCTCCAACAAGATAGAGCGACGACCTAGTAAAGATTGCGGGGCCGTGGTGGATGCCGATAGCACAAGACCGGTCTGAATGGAGAGCCTTGGGGGAGGCCTATGTCCACTTGTCCAGCAGTGGACGTCTTTCGGCTGATATGATGATGATGATGATGAGGGAACTTGATAATTTTGAAATATTTCACGAGGACAAAGCTAGTAATAAATAAATGTGGACAAATCAATCCTAACTTAGTATATATATATATATATATATATATATTATGTTTATATTATATTTAATATAATATATTACATATTATATATATATAATATTATAAATGCGAAAGTAACTCTGTCTCTCTGTCTGTCTGTTTTTTACCTCTTCACGCAAAAACCGCTCTACCGATCATGGTGAAACTTAACAAAAAGATAGCTTGAACATCCGGGAATGACATAGGCTACTTTTTATCCCGGAAAACAGCAAAAATCCCGCAGGATAACGATAATTTGAGAGAACGGAATCGCGTACCCCCGAGGAACCTTTTCACAACAAAACTTACAATGATTTCTTTGGCAGATGTATGGTACGTCAATGTGACATTTGCAGTGATACGGTTCCACAGTCATACGATCAACAACGATTCAGTTCGCGCAATTCCGTGGAACCTTTTCTCAATACATTTCATATTGAATTCTTTGTCGGATGTATGGTATGTCAATATGACATTTGTAGTGAAACGGTTCTGCAGCGATCAACGATCAAGTGAATCTCTTTTTAATGGATATTTAGCTATTTTTAGAGACTTAAGAAAGAAAGAATATAGTAAAACAGCATAATGTTATATTAATTTGTCATTTATTCATTTAAAATTCACTGTTATACTATTAGAAACATTAGATCTTCTTCCAACACACACTACGAGCATTATTGATGCCACTGTTTAGTCTTGATGCTGTCATCCGCAATCGTGTAGCCGAAATTGTAAATCCGATCCAGAGTGCAATTATCGGCATCGCACAAGTAAAATCACAGTAGTCGTCAAGTTAAAGAAATAACTACAGAGAGAGAGCAAAAAATACAATCATTCGAATAACAACAAACGTGATATGAAGTATACGCTTCTGCCACTATGACATTTGTTTTAACCATAGATCTATAGTTTTAATCTTACTCCAGAACAGTACATATGCATAAACTCTTTGGTGTTTACTAATAGTACCTCATTATTGTGTGTAGTAGGAACAAAGATAGCGGTGGATTTTAAATGTTACAGAAAAAAGTGCCCGTATTCAAGTAGAGGATCATTAGAGCATACATAAATTTTATTTTCATAACCGATTGATTCCTGTACTGCCGGGGCTCTCTTTCAGGCAGCCCCCCGCAACAAGAACTGTAAAAAGGTATTGCCTCCAGAATATTCATTAGTAGCGGACCACTCACCTGCAAGAAAAGAGCAGCAGCTGCAACAGGCGCAGCCCCCCACCATAAAAAGAACACAAGCACTAGTCTTTCCTCCAAGCCATTGATAAGTAGCGAACCACTACGCCGCAGTAAGGAAAGAGGGGGGCTCAGGGGGCGCAGCCCCCCGCCATAAAAATAAAACAAACAGTACTCATTCCCCCAAGCTATTGGTAAGTAGCGAGCCACTATGTCAGCGGAATGAAAGAGGGGGGGGGGCTCCAGGGGCGCAGCCCCCCGCCATTAAAAGTATACAAACACTACTCATTCCTCCAAGCCATTGATAAGTAGCGAACCACTACGCCGCAGAAAAGAATGAGGAGGGGCTCGGGGGGGCGCAGCCCCCCGCCATAAATAGAAAACAAACACTACTCATTCCTTTAAGTCATTGATATGTAGCGAACCACTACGCCGCAGAAAGGAAAGAGGGGGGCTCGGGGGGGCCCAGCCCCCCCGCCATAAAAAGAATACAACCACTACTTATTCCTCCAAGCTATTGATAAGTAGCAAACCACCACGCCACTGGAAGGAAAGAGGAGGGGGCTCGGGGGGCTGCGCCCCCCGTTATAAAAAGAACACAACTACTACTCATTCCTCCAAGCCATTGATAAGTAGCGAACCACTACGCCGCAGAAAGGAAAGAGGAGGGGCTCGGGGGGGCGCAGCCCCCCGCCATAAAAATAAAAAAAACATTACTCACTCACTACGCCGCCGGAAGGAAAATAAAAAAGTATACAAATATGCAACGCTTCCTCCCAGACATAACATCAAGAAGCGTACAAATAATTGTTCCCGAAACCTTTTCCTTGCAATGAAAAGAATCCAATAATAACATCTAGGCTCCTAGGCCGACATTACTGAGAATGGCTTTCCAAATTAAATAGACCTAAACGCATGGGTTAATGGACAGTTATTTGTTATACAGGACTTAATTATACCCGCGGTATAGCAGTAAACAAATTCTACGCGGACGAAGTCGCGGGCAACAGCTAGTATTATATAAAACTTTTTCGTTACCGACTGATAGAAAAAGCACAGCCGAAACCCTTGGCCCTAGATGACTAAAATTTTGCATAAAATTTACCTTTATGATGTAGAGATAAGCATTAAGGACGGCTTTGTTGCCATACTCACGCGATAGAAAATAAACAGGATTAATATGTTTATGCGCGTATTAAGTCACGGGCAAAAGCTAGTTAAAAATAAAACAACACCAACAATAAACTGCACAAAAACAAGTTTTTTTTTTAAGTAATGTGAAAAAGTTTTATTTCCAAATGAGAGAGAGATTTATTCAAACCGGTTGATTCAAAATTTAAGACACGCTATGGTCTTTCATGATTTTCTATTTCCAATAATTTCGAAATCTTTCTTAAATACACATTTCCATCTTGAGTCACTTCCAGAATTCAAATACGGCCCGGTCATTTGGTCACAACAAAGGGTCCACATTATGCCGCCTTAAGAAGACCTCAAGGAGGCCTTATCCGAGCCATTTGTAATGTAAATACGGCTGACGCTGCTAGAAAACTATAAGTACGTGTAAATTATGGGAATTAAATCTAAGGAGCCTGAACTGTGGGTAAGAAGTGTGGGAATGAAGAGAATCCTTAGAGTGGATGAGTTAGAATTTTCATCATCATCATCATCATCAGCCTATTTACGTCCCACTGCTGGGCACAGGCCTCCTCTCAGAATGAGAGGGCTTGGGCTATAGTTCCCACACGGGCCCAGTGCGGATTGGGAACTTCACACACACCATTGAATTGCTTCGCAGGAGTTTGCAGGTTCCCTCACGATGTTTTCCTTCACGGAAAAGCTCATGATAAATTACAAATGTGCTTTCGCACATAAATTCCGAAATACTCAGAGGTGCGAGCCGGGGTTTGAACCCTCGACCCTCTGCTTCAGAGGCGATAGGTCAAACCACTAGGCTATCACGGTTCAGATAGAATTTTGTTGAATTAAAAATTTCAATAGGTCAAAATCTCTTCTCTCTCTTAATCTATCTAGGTTAGTAAATAGTTACCGTAATGTCGGGTTACTTTAGTCGGGTCGGGTAACTTTGACCCGCACGTAAACCACACAAAGCGTTGTCAAATATAAAAGTAAAAATTAATATTAAATAGCTGAAAATATACTACACCTTGATATGAAACAGTTATTAAAGCAAAGAATAACCCTGGGCAGAGCAATCTGCTTGTGCTAAAGTTACCGTCCAGGGCTAAAGTAACCCGAAAAATTACGAGCGTTTTAGCTTCAAAATTAGCAAACCACTTTCACTTGTTACTATCTGATTAATCTGAAATTTGGCATTACTATTCACTTGTTGTGGTGGTATGACCTTGTGCGAGGTCCGTCCGGATTGCTACCACCAACTTACTCGCTAATCGTGCCGCTAAGCAGCAGCGCTTGCGCTGTTGTTTTCCGGTGTGGAAAGTAAGACAGCCGAGGAAATCACTGGTACAAGAGGCATTTCATCTTAGGCCTCTAGGTCAGCAATGCATCTGAAAACCCCCTGGGGTTGCGGGAATCTATGGGCAATGGTGATCACTTACCATCAGATAAAATAATCTGGTACTAAAATTCTGGTGGTCCGGCTAGGATCGTCTCCGGCAGAAGGAAATCTTCAACAGTTAATAGCATAAACTTGAAATTTGATAGAGGTTAACATGAGTTGGATAACAGTGCACATACAGTTAACATAAATAACCTTATATTAAAATCGAAAACTTTAACACAAAATTTATAGACAATTAGATTTTGAACAGTTTCTAAATCATATTTTCGTCGTCGTCAAAGCTACGGAACCTTAAAAGGCAAGCGCTCAAAGTTGTTTCCTTAGAGTCAGCATTCATTTGAACACCTCAGCCTTAACCCACAAGTTGACTTACAAACGGAACCCGTTTCGCCTTACCTAGTCAAAACAGTAGGTGGCGATTTTATGCCACTGCCATAGGTTTTTATGCAGAGTTATTTCCACATCGGTAATGCTCTCGGGTGAAGCTCAAACGTCTCGTAAATATCTCGGCAGACGTTTTTATGTACAGAAGACAATAAGGTGAGTCAGATGTTACAAAAATAAACGCTGTTTTATAAACGAGTCACTTACTAATGCTGTGGGAAAGTGTGGTCTCTCCGCACTAGCAATTCTGTAATTGGGTAAATTCTGTGGTCTTTATGAATTCTGTGGTCTGGCTAAATTCTGTGGCCAGGCTACTAACAACATGCAGTGAAATAAAAAAAACTTCATGAAATCGATATTTTATTTCTAAGGCATCTAAAACTGAACTAGTCTTTGATGGCCAAGCAATTATAGCACATACTTGTTTCGTTCTATTTCCAACTTCAACTGTTTTTTTTTAATGGCTGAGCGCAATGCTGCTGTATGGTCTTCAATTTTGTATATTATAGTTCCATTATAGTCCTCTCGTCTAACCACGCCAGAAACGTGATACTAACGTTAATATTTCATTGCATGTCTGAGAAAATCTCTCAAAAATCTCTAATATGTCCCTAAAATGGACATTTATAATGGATGCAGCATCTAGTTCTAGTTTAGGCCACCTTGACTAGATAATTTTGTGCCACACCTTTAAGGATATAACAGGATGTCAAATATTTCAGAACAGAAATCTCATATCATAAAAAACCCCGTCAGAGCATGTTTTCTCCACTTTGGCACCGCATTGTTCCACATCCTTACCTTTATTCAGGGCGGCATTCATCGTAACAGCAAAGTCTCGTATTTATGACACGGCGCACGAGTTATGTCGACTGGGCCAGTAGCCATTATCCCGTTGAGACGCAAATGTGAGATGATGCCAAGTTCGGAACAAAATCGAGATTCGCGATAGAAAAAAATAATCTGAACCAATGTGAGCGACGCGCTATCTCTTAAACTTATCTGATCTTCATTTATTTTGAGATATTTTTTTCATGTGGCTTCTAGTTTTTGACCGTTTATATAATTACGTGGAATCATTGGCTAAAAATTATTTCTGTTGCACTTATTGTACGAGTAACAGTAGGCGCAGGGCATTGTGACATTTTTGTGTAAATTTCTGACTTGAAGAATTATTGTTTTAGTGCGCTTCATATTTTCTGCGAAATGTATATCGAATTGTCCTTGTGAACTAATATTTGTAATACATATTACGTTAGTGAAATATCAAACAACTCTATTCTGTTTTCCGAACTTGGCTCTAAACTTTTGTCTAAAAACTCGCACGCAATACGTCAAACTTATATTTACCGCCAAGCCCAATGATACCACGCCACCTCCTATCTAACAAACCCACCAGAGCCCTATTTCAATACACTTAAAACCTAAATTGGCACACTAACTTACCATTGTGTCAGCTCCAGATTTTTCAACTGGTAAAAGTAAGCTTGTAAAACATAAGGTCTGTTTCGCGGGTTCATAAAAATCAGAGGTGGGCGCTGGTAGGTGACAACTACTGTTCTGATTCTGTGGTTTATATTTAAAGGGTTTATTTAAAGCCTTTTAGAAATGGAAAAGGTAAGTATTACATAGAGCAAAGATGCATAAACTCAAGAACATAGGTCCGCAATAATAAACAGAACCAAAATGAAACATTCTCAAGAAAGCGTTTTAATTTTTAATTTCGTGTGAATAGAACTTCAAGTTATTTCTTGTGTTCTGTTAATTGTGTAGGTATTTAATGAAATTGAAACACAGTCATTAATGATGAAAGTGCAGACAATTTTATTTAAGATAAAACTGTCTGAATGATTAAAATTGACGTAATCTGACTGCAATTTGTAATTTAATCGCTCACGTGAATTGATAAGAATGCACTTTTAATTCTAATCTTATCATTAAGTAGGCATAGAGCTCGTACCTAACAGTTTTATAGCTGGAATGAGCCATGAGCGTGGACGATGCATTTTCTTAATAATGAGAGGGTCTTAGAAAGCGTTGGGGAGTGAGGAAATATTCTGAATATGGTGGTGACTAGGAGAGGGAAAATTATGGGCTATAAATACAATCTACTAATAGGTATAATTTATTTATCGAAAATAATTCAAATTCACTTCAACGTACGAGTATCGGTAATATCAAAGTAATATAAAAAATTTACTCTCTTCTAGTTAGGATCCTTACACAAAGTATGCCAACACGACGCTTAAAATCACCGCAAGTGACACTTCCATTATTCTGACTCCGCTGTTCATGTACCCGAACCTCTTGGCTTGATGAATGATGTCCAGAACAGAGTCCATGGTCTCTTGGTTGTTGGGTAGGATCTGGTTTGTGGGGAGGAGGAAACCGAAGGTTCCACGGTCGCGGAGTTCGTAGCAGTAGACCAGTGGAACGCGGAGATGGCCCTTCACCCAGTCGACGCTGCCGCCAGAAGCCTCGTCTGAAGTATTTAAACAGAGTTATTGGTTGACTTATTGCGGACCTTCACTAGTTGGAGTTGAAGAAAAAGAAGATCAGTTGACTGTACGTTTATACCGATTCTGAACCCATAAAATGGCAAACACACACACACGCACACATTGACAAGGTCACTGTCAAAAGTCGTCGCTATGATGGCTTATCAGAAATGACATTGGCGAATTCTGTCTCACTTGTATAAGCCCATGATCAAGACATAGTTGTGTTGTATGTTGCCCGTGGAGACATACCTAAGTCATATAATTTTACTTTGAATACCCTATCCACTCACTTGCTTTGAATTTGGTGTTGAACGCTATTTATAACAAAATATGAGCGTTGACAGTTAGCAATAGTTACCAAAAGCAATTGAGTGGTTATACATTGAAATAACAATAAATAGAAAATCAGAAAAATACGATTAACCCGGAGATCGAACCCGGATCCTTGACATATAGTGTCACGTGCTAGATATGTTACACAAAATATGTACAGAACTAAAAAATTATGACTTACCCCGGGGAAAGCCGTAAAAATAAATATCAAATAAAGAAAAAATACAAAAAGATACTCCATTGGTATAATAAGTACCTAGCTAAATTTCTAAAGGTAAGAGCGTCTTTATAAGAAACATTTTAAGTACAAGCCACCATATGTTCATCACCGTCTC
Organism: Clepsis dumicolana; assembly: GCA_963691665.1. Taxonomy (NCBI): domain Eukaryota; kingdom Metazoa; phylum Arthropoda; class Insecta; order Lepidoptera; family Tortricidae; genus Clepsis; species Clepsis dumicolana. Next base: position 2,842,950 of record OY829514.1, read on the forward strand.
AAAAAGCGCTTTAAAAACAGCAACAGAATTCATGTTTCCAACACAGATGTTACGCGGATATTTATTAATTTCTCATCAAGAGCAGCTCCAACTCCAAGTCAATACCATTTTGCAGAACATACTTACATATAACTTCGGCAATATTCCCGGTAACATATTGCGTTTCGTATCTAACTGACAGCGCTCCCATGGCGCGCCGACCAATGTTTACCTGGAAGGTGAAATTGCTGATAAAAATAACTGGATAATTATTATCAAAATAGGACGATACGTGAGATAACATAATAGCATTAATACGTAACCTATTCACGAAAACATAATTTTTACAATAAGCTCTTTTTTGTCGACTGTACTTTTTGTTACCCAATCCGCACTGGGCCCACGTGGGAACTATAGCCCAAGCCCTCCCATTCTGAGAGGAGGCCTGTGCCCAGCAGTGGGACATAAATAGGCTGATGATGATGATGATACTTTTTTGTGGTCTGTACTTGTATTGTCAACCAACTTACACATCTATACCAAATTTCAAGTCAATGCTATAAACCGTTGAAGAGTTTCTTCATGTGGAGACGACCCTGACTGCACCACCAGAATTTCACTACCAGATTATTGTATTGTCACCGGATCTACTTAAGCATGCCAAATTTCATCTTAATCGATTGAGGATAACTGCTTTAAAATTCAGTTGCAAGATTTGAGGGACAACTTACATACTTACCCTCCGGCCGTTTTGGCAACCAAGTTTCGCAACCAGTTGCCGAAAAGGAAATAAATGTATTTGTTTACAACTGGTTACCAAATAAGACTTTTATTTCTTATTTCACAACTAGCATGGTGACACCAAGTGACACCTAGAACATCCTAAAATCAAACAGACGTTTTAATAATACCTATATACAGAAGTTCAATGGTGCTATTTAAAAACATAAATGTTTATTTGACATCTTCGACATCTGCTCCATACACAATTCATGCTCTTTTTATTCTGCAGTGATGCACATAAGGTTATCTAGTATTTATTGCTAATAATAGCGACAACGATTGATCAAGTGTCCAGTGATCACACCATTACATATCGGACGGGTATTCATAATGTCTACTTCAAATGTATATCCCACACGTGATATTGTATTTATTAGTACGAAAAGAGGAGGAGTGTCAATGCTGTACAATGATCGCCAATATCACCGAAAAAAGGATTACGTTAATAAGAACTCGTTCTGGAAATGTTTCACAACAAAAGGATGCAAAATAATAAGAACTGCAGAATAAAAAGAGTATGAATTGTATATGGAGCAGATGTCAAATAAACATTTTTTTTTTTTTTTTTTTTAACTTTTTTTTTTTTTTTGGACAGGCTCAATAGTTTTATTCTAGTACTAAAACTAAAAATACAATAAACTAAAACTATATATAAACTAAATCTATAAATAAAAAAGCTGACCCAGATCACTGCCGGACGGTAAGGTGCCTAGAAGGCTGGCAGCATTGCCACGCTGGATAGCAATGCTTAATCTCTGAGCTAAGTAAAAGCCAGCCCTCTGGTCACCCGAAGCCTCTATCAGTTTGGCCGACAGTGACTTATATATATTAGTCGCACTCTGACCCCACAGACCCATGGTTTCTACCCCAAACGGCTCAAATATGTAGGCACTACTAATGCCTGCATATTTGCGTCGCTTGAGGTTTTCCGCAGAATCTGCAGCGGCACCGGCCCTGTTGGCTGTGGAAGGAAGGTGGGACGGGGCGAGTGTGTCGACGCAAGTGGCGTCCCAGACCAACGGTCGCCCCATTTTCCACGGCATGAGCGTCATGCCATCGGGCCTCTTGCTGTCGTCGCGGACCAAGCCCGAAGGCTCTAATACGGCTGGTGCTCCGGCGCTGACCAAGGCCCGACGGATGACGTCGTTGAGGCCGGCATGTCGCGGGATGCGCCCCGAACTTCTGCGGCAGGAGAGTCCATGGTGGCCGAGGCAGTCGACCTGCATACCGCAGGGGCAGCGATGTGGGACAACACAGGCCATAAACATTTATATTTTTAAATAGCACCATTGAACTTCTGTATATAGGTATTATTAAAACGTCTGTTTGATTTTAGGATGTTCTAGGTGTCACGTGGTGTCACCATGCTAGTTGTGAAATAAGAAATAAAAGTCTTATTTGGTAACCAGTTGTAAACAAATACATTTATTTCCTTTTCGGCAACTGGTTGCGAAACTTGGTTGCCAAAACGGCCGGAGGGCATACTTACATATGAACCGTGCAAGTTAAATAAAAGGTTAACAATAATAATTAAAAATAAACTAGCACGGGACAATTGGCACCAACTAATAGACCTAGTCTTAATTGTATTTAAACTTGACTATTACCTTTTTAATGATGAAAGAACATAATTAAGTAAACCTACGTCCGCCGGTGAAGCAATTAGATGGTGTTGATGTTTTAACAGAAAACAATTAATTTGCTCTACGAGTACTAATTAATTTGTTGATGTATCTGGTAGTAGTTCTCAATTCACACTTAACTGGGCCCACATGAAAACATTTAACTAAACTCTTTTATGGTGAGACAGAGGCTGGTGCTGAGCTGCAGGATCTGTGTTGGGTTTTTTCGAATGGAATGGAAAGCTTGTCAAAGTTGGACCATTACGTTCTTTTGTCCTTGATCATCATTGCGTTCCACTTTACGAGGTCCTTGCTCTTTTTAGGGTTCCGTACCTCAAAAGGAAAAACGGAACCCTTATAGGACCACTTTGTTGTCCGTCTGTCTGTCTGTCTGTATGTCTGTCTGTCTGTCTGTCAAGACCCTTTTTCTCTGGAAGGCGTGGAGGTAGCATAATGAAATTAATATCAAATACTCAAGCCTGCGATTTCTTGAAGCTGTGAAAAATCAAACTTCTAAGTCAACGCAATCAAAAGATCAGTAATTAAAAAGGCTATTTCCATACAAATTGCCGAAATCCAAAAACCTAAAGGGTACTTCCAGTTGTCCTAGAAACTTGAAATTTGGTGTAGAGGTAGCTCTTATAGCATACCACTCACAAAAGTCTTGAAATCTTAATTTTTTAACCAACAATATTGCAATAATATAAATTGATATAAATTCACATAAACAACCAAATAACCATACCAAAAATTTAAAAATTAGCTTAGTAGACTGTCCTCACTCTGTTGCTAATCTATTTAACCAACATTTTGCTTCAGTAGGTGATTTACCAAAACAACAGTCAACAACATCTGTACGGAACTTTAATGCATCATCTTTAACTGCCAACTCAATGTACCTAAAACCAGTGACCGAAAAAGAAATGTTAAAAATAATAAGCAATCTACCAAACAAACATAGCTGTGGAGTGGATGAAATCCCTCCGAGCTTGATAAAATCATGTGCCAATGAATTAACCCCAATTATAACCCAATTAATTAATCAGTCGTTCGATGAAAATACTTTTCCAGACATATTAAAAATTGCAAAAATCAGACCAATATTTAAAAAAAGGTGGTAAGTTAGATGATCCTGACTATTACAGGCCTATTGCCATTCTTCCAGCAATATCCAAAATTTACGAAAAAGCAATGGCAAATCGAATAACTGTTTTTCTTGAAAAATTCCATCTTCTTGATAAAAATCAATGTGGTTTCAGGAAAAATCACTCTACCACCCTTGCAGTCTACAAATATATACAGGAGATACTAAACTGTATCCGAGACAAAAGTTATGCAGTTGGTATACTACTCGATATGTCCAAAGCATATGACAGAGTGCAACATACCATACTGCTTGACAAATTAGACAGAATAGGAATCCGCGGGAAGACTCAAGAGTGGCTGAGATCGTATTTAGCTAATAGAAAGCAATATGTTGAGATACCACACGTAAATAAAAATAACGAAATAGAAAACATACAATCAAATGAAATATATATAAACTGGTCCATCCCTCAAGGTAGTGTATTAGGGTGCATTTTATTCCTAGTTTACATTAATGACTTGCCAAAATTGACCAACCAACCCTGCATTCTCTTTGCAGATGATGTCTCCTTATTATTTAAATGTACTGATAGTAATAGCAATAGTCTGAATGCTATCACTCAAACCTTCCATAAAATTAAAAACTGGCTTAAAGATCACAACTTAGAGATTAACACCAAAAAAACCAAAATTATACAATTCAGACCTCATCAAAAACAAGCTCTAGAATTAGATACAGTACTTAGTAAACTAAACATTGAACAGGTAAAAGATTTTAAATTACTAGGTTTAACAATAGACACACATATTACATGGAAAGACCACATATCAAAGGTAAAAGCTAAAATTTCACAGTTCCTATATGCGCTTAGTATTCTTAAGAAAAATACTCACACAGAATGTGCACTGTCAGCATACTATGCGTATGCGTATGCGTGGCTCAAGTACGGGGTGCTTCTGTGGGGCCACAGCACGGATGCGCATGACTTATTTGTCATCCAAAAGAAATGCCTACGTATAATCGCCAACATAAGGCAAAGAAACAGTTGTCGCCCTCATTTCATAAATTATAATATGCTCACCCTTCCATCCATATACATTCTTGAAACAGCAACATTTGTAACAAAGCATATCTCTCAGTACATCTACAATACAAGCGAACGCCGTAAACACAAACTAGCCCTTCCCGAACCAAAAATTAGTATGTATAAAAATAGCCCCTATTACAGATCTGTAAATGTATATAATAAAATACCTGTCAATATTAAGAATGAGGGGAAAGATAGCACTTTTAGAAAAAAACTGAAAGCATTTTTAATAACCAAATGTTATTATTCAGTGGAGGACTTCTTAGATGATAGGATAAAATAAAATAGGTAAATAATTAGCAATTAAAATAGTAAGCAATTAATTAGTCTTATGATAAGTGGTAATAATCTACATATGATCTCACAACAATACACAGGTTATAAATAATTATAAGTTTTAAATGTTGTTACATACATTGTGAAATGAAAAGTACTTGTACTTACCTAATTACCTAACTAATAGCTGATGTGTTACTAGTAACTAGTTAGGCAGTGTTAGCTAGTTTGTTTAGATCTTAATTGTTACCTGGTATATCTTAAGGTATAATACTTATGTATAATTATATTGCTACGCCCTTACAGGGTAGTACCTAGGTTAACTTAAGTTAGTTTTATGTACTGTGCAATAAAAAAAATAAAAAAAAAAATAAAAAAAAATGACTGTAGAATTCGCAGACCAATATAAGTTGACCCCACACTGCGTACATTTTGCTTAGGAACAGGGCTCTGCTAACACTGGACTTCTTAAAATACTAAGGAAAAGCGTTAAAATCTTTCTACGGAACCCTCGTGCGCGAGTCCGACTCGCACTAGGCCGGTTTTTATTTATTGCTATCTCCATTTGTGCAACGAAGGGTACACAGAAAGAACGAGATTTTATTTTATTTGCATTAATAATCAGGGTGTGAATTGATAAAATACTCATGGACACTCAACTGGGAATGAAAGACCCAGCAGTGCCGGATCTATGTACACTTGAACCATTTTTATTTGATGCCTGACCCACCACAGAACTTTCTCACAGTCAGACAGCCGGTGTAATTACAGGCACAAGAGGCATTTCATCTTAGGTCTCTAGGTTGGCAACGTATCAGAAAACCCCGCGGGGTAGCGGGTGTCTATGATGGGCAGTGGTGATCACGCACCATCAGGGGAACCACTTGCTCGTTTGCCTTCCTTGTCGTATAAAAAAAGGAAAGAAAGTGTCATAATGATTTCCCATGTCAGGCAATGCCATGTTACTATGAAATTTTCTACAAAAAGTTTCAACCATGGGTCACAGTTGAGTTAGTTTGATAGTAGGTTAGAGGTGATTAAGATGATGATACTATGATAAATACATTAAAATAACGCTTACTGCATCATAATAGTTGTCCAAATGATCCGTAGTGTTTCCATACGGCACCAACAACATCTGACTGAATGAATGGAAAGACAGATAAAGATCAATTTGGTCCCCAATGGTACTGATGTAGGCTGACAAAGATCTCGTTTCTGGCTCAGAGAACGGCCCAGGGCCCGCGTAGACGTCAGATGCTGGATTCGAACTGGCTCCAGCAACTACAAACAAGACCATAGATGATTAAAAGAAACTAATTTCATGAAAAAAGAAACAAAGTCGAGAATGACATATCGAGTGGTACAATGACTTGTATAAATTGATATTTTTTATTAGTTTTTATCAGGAAAAAATACCCGAATAGGAATACCTTATAAAGATTATCTACGGCAAATTCAGCCAAAATCACCAAAAAGTTATATTTGTTCCTTGTTTTCTTTGAACTCATTATTAAATGTCAGCTTATTTCTGTTATAAATATGAAATAGTTTACCAAGCCAATTGTTGTTCCAGTTTCTATTTAAATCTGCACCGAAGTTATTGCCAAAAGGTCGTCTGTTTTTACGCCACATCCTAAACTGAAAAGTAAAATAAAGAAATAAATTAATGAAATGAATTTGCATTTAAGCAAACTCAACAGTATTTACAAATCAAATGGAATGGTTTGAGAACTGTGACTGCTGAATAAAATTGAATTAAAATGTCTGACGATAACAACGAAAAATATCATAAAATTAATGATAAAGAAGGACAAAAAAAACACTGGATAAGAGCGAAAAAAATAAATAAAACACATTCATAATAAAATTAGAACTTACATTCTCATGGGTCCAAATGTATCCATCAGGGTTAGTAACAGGGAAGATATACCAATCATAATCCCTAGCAGCAGCTACAGCCTCAGGATCTTCACTAGTCAACAACTCATTGATAATATAGCAAACTGCAGATGGCGAAATCCATTCCCTCGAGTGAATGCCACCTTCAATGAAAATGATCCTTCTGCCAGTGCCGTGTGAAATCTTGATGCCCTTAATGTCACGGCCTTCGTAAGACACGCCACCGATAATTTCACTGACGATGTCAGGGTAGGTAATGACCAAGTCATCGAGCCATGCGTTGATGTCGTCTTGAGAGTAATAGGCATCCCAGGTCATTGTGCGAATATTGCTCCGAGTGTATTTTTTGACAGTTTGCTTATCGACATACCTGGAAGGAGAATCATTTTGAACATAAATTGCGACGTACACATTATTCAAGAAATTACTATCAGCAATACTATTGTTTCCTCTTGAGAAGTCACTACTGAAAACCTTTTAGGTGCCTCGATCACTTTTGTAGACGAATTAAAAGGGTGGATTTTTTTCAACTATTTTTAATCGTCACCTGAATCAGAATGATATTTAAAATTAGATTTCTAAACCATGTTTAAACCTAACAGGAATTGTTGTAATACATTTTAAAGTAACGCAACAGATTTTATTTAAAACGTAAAGAAGATTATTCACTTACTCTTGCACGTTGTTCATCGAAACTTCAGCTCTCATCTTATTTGTGTTCAAGAAATTTTGCAGATCAGGCTTATATGCAGGACTCGCCATAACCTGAACGAACTCAGCCGAAGGCACAGGGTCAGTCCAGAAGTCAAAACGGACATCATTTTGCAGTTCTTCAAGTAGTTTCACTTGCGCTACATTATCAGGGTAGATTTTGTAAACCGTGTAGTTATCAAAGCGAAATTTTTCACAATTGCCAACAGTTGCATAGAGTAACAATGTGAAAAATATTTTTAACTCCATTTTGCGTATTAACCTTATTGTTACACTGAAGACGATTATCTACGTCCGCAGTGTCTGAAACAGTGTTAATTCCTCATCAATATCTCAAGTTATTACGTTTATAAATTGATCCAGATAATTTATGCAGGCAATGTCGTAAATAATCTTTGATAACTAAATTATCTTCTATGGTAATTAATCCGATAGCAAATCTTTTTGTAATGCTTTGATCTCCCGATAACTTTGTTTTATCAGTGGCTTAATATTGCGACAATAGGTATAGTTTCATTACTATTCATTTCTAGGTTTTTTTTTTATTTCTTTTGAAATAAATATTACATTGTCCAGTGTCGTAACGAGGACATTGGCAGCGGTACCGTGACAGCGTTACGTTCATGATTGTTTCAACATTAAAATGTCTAATTGGTTGTAATTTTTGTAATACCGATAAGTGACACAGAGTTCGAGGCAGAGAGCGAGGCTGCATTAGAGAACCAACGGACAAAAAGTAGAACCTGAAGGGTTAATCAACCATTAAAGGTTCGCAAACTTCTAAAATATTCTAAGAGGAAAAATAAAATGAATCATAAGTTATGAATATTTTTACTACCTATCAAAGAAAATGCTAATTTCAGAAAAAATCCTGTTTTAGTATAATTAGACTATTGTAAGGCATAATGTGAGCTTTTGGTGAATTGAGTTATGTGTTCTATTATGAAGTCTAAAGGTCAATTAATTACTAGAGTTTCCTGTAGGTACGACTTGCTGCCATCGTAATGAAATTTTCCCAAATGTCAAAGGTAAATTAGAAAGATTGTAAAGGAAACAATAAAAGTCATTGTGATCGCCTACGCACGCTTAATGTTAAATTTGGTGAGAATCACGCATAAACTAAAAGATCAGGGTTTTATTCGTCACTTAACAACCTGATATCTCCAGCGAGGCAGTATACTGTGGGGCGTAGCCCAGGAAGTGGGCACTGGAGAAGGTACGGAGACGCGTCCTAACCTATAAAACTAATGGTGCCCTGCAAATACTGATGAGATTAAAATAAAAGATGGTAATTTTAGTCAGGACTTGATTTCTACTTAATTAGCAGAGGCTTAATGCTAATACAAGTTCTTTAGGTCAACTCACCTAAACGAAGGTTCCAGCCCGACTGAACTGCTTTCTGGGAACCATATGTGTTCCTTTATTTTGATCAAATTCTAAGTTTAAAATGAACTGATCAGTCGAGCTTACCAGAACCGCACCATGCACTTGCTGCATGGAGGCTGTATAACAATCCTACAATACACAATGATATCGTAATAGTATAGCAGTAGTATATCTATATCACTATTATTGATACGGGTCCCTTCACAGAACTATACCTGTGCAAGATTGCACAACCTTTTTGATATTTTTATTCTTTTTATAATTTGATTGGATATTGTCTATGGTTTTTTGTATGACGGATGATTATAATTTGGTTTCCATCGAAACCAGTGCCTTTTACTTATTTAATCCCAAATAATATCTATACCCATAGGGATACAAGGAAACAGTTCATTGATTTCTACGGGAACAGAGCGCGTAATACTTAGCGTAGGTATTTTGACGTCACGACTGTAATTTAGTGAGGAAATACCTTGATCAACATTTCCAACTATTGTGGTAGTGTTTGGACAAGTCATTGTTGGTCAACAAGGTGTCACCTTCTGATGTTAACAAAATTTTTTTCAATCCTGTTTCCAATGTAATATCCTAACAATTATTGTTTTGAAAACAGTTTAAAAAACTATACCTAAGTTAGGTGCTTTCTAGAATCACAAGCTCCCGAAATTTTTATGTACACGTTTTGTATATTTCCCTGTATAAAACACTTACTTACAACCAAAATCCGCGCGAAAATTTTATTTTGTTGCCCTCCGGGCCTATTAACAGTCTATTTTAAATTTAACATTACCGGTTGACAGTTCATATGACTGTTGCGGAAATCCAATGCTTAATATGCAAAACCCTTTGTTGGCGAATGGTATGTGATTTGAATTATTAATTTTCTTTGTTCCTGAGTAACATAAATGCTATTTCGCCGGATGCTTGATAGTTTCATAGAACGCGTTCGCGGTGTCTGTGAAGACGGCATCGTATGCAGCAATGGTAGACTTACTAAGGATATTGTGAGCTTTAAGACCGGAAAGTTAGTTGCAGTCAATATCAATTGAAATATATTTTAATAGGGTACCTATGCACAGAACTATAAATAAATAAATAAATATCATGGGACAATTTGACACCAATTGACCTAGTGCCAAACTAGGCAAAGCCTGTACTATGGGTACCAGACAACGGATAAACATGCTTATATAGATAAAAATACATACTTATATACATATTAAACACCGTTGCACCAATCTAGTTGAAATTTGGTAAGAAGATAGATTGAATATTGAGGAATAACATAGGCTACTTTTTATTCGGAAAAATTGTATAGTTCCCAAGCATTAGGATAACCGAAAAGTCGCGGGCAACAGCTAGTAATTTTTATAATTGTCTAGCCGTTCTTGAGATATTATGTAACCTTAAAGTTAAAGCGTCGTGATTTTTACATTTCAATAATAAATAAATATCATGGGACAATTTGACACCAATTGACGTAGTCCCAAACTAGGCAACGGATAAACATACTTATATACATATTAAACATCCAAGACCCGAGAGCAAACATTCATATTCATCATACAAACATCTGCCCCGACCGGGATTTGAAGCCGGGACCTCAAGCTTCATAGTCAGGGTCTCTAACCACTAGGCTATTCGGTCGTCAAAATTAGTAAAAATAACGAAGAACTAGTAAAAATAACGAAGACAATTTATCGGATCAGGCGTTACTTTGCGGAGGTCCATATTTATGAACTAAAAACAATTGCTTTGCTCACCCGCGACCAATTGCTTTGCTCACCCGCGACCAATTGCTTTGCGTGTGGTCGCGGGTGAGCAAAGTAATTGTTTTTAGTTCACAACGAAGATAGTCAAAACTCAACTGAAAATTATTTATAAAGTCGACCTACAGACTTTTCACAATCATTATAATCAATGATTTCCTTGTAACATGAAACTACCGTAAGACTCAAGTGAAACCGTAGTGAAATAAACTGAGCCTCTAGTGTAATTATTAACCCTAAAAGACGTCTCGATCGCATTCGCGTTTACGTCTGAATTACTATGAGCAAATTGGCAGCACCTCTAGTTGCATGTATCGACAACAAACAATTCTCATATTTACTATTTGTGATACTTTAACGCAAACGCGAAACGTGTTTTTGGCCATTGATTACACTAGACGCTCAGATCACTCACAGAGTATACACATATAACTCGTTTGCTTTTTTTATATGAATCGCCGGCATTCATCCATTCTGCACCCCACAGTAATACGTCAACGGTAAGTCAAACAAACGACGATCAGTAGACCAAGCACGAGTTTTCGAATCCTGCCTAACGTTACATTATCGTATCGAAATCGAGAAAACCCATACTAAATATTAGTTCCAAATACGCTCACGGGCGGGCACTGTTCCAAACGTCACACAAATTTCTCGATTACGTCACGCAGGATTCGAAAACTCGTGCTCGACCCTCAGTGACTATTGTAGGTAGGTACAGAACTTCTATTATACAAGTACGCTGGAGATGTCTTTAAGGAGTCGTCGCGGGTCGCAGTAGAATCCGTGCTATACGGAGCCAATAGAAGCTCTGCCTCTAAGCTAAGTGTTCTGAAAATTAAAATTGACGCTTTCATTCAAAGCTATCTGCCAAGGCCCCATTTCTAACTTTATTGTCACCTGTAGCGCTAAAATGGCTTCCTACGACTTCTCTTATCTTCTACTTATCCAGCTATCGTCATCATCACCAGCCGTTTTTACGTCCCACTGCTGGGCACAGGCCTCCTCTCAGAATGAGAGGGCTTGGGTTACAGTTCCCACGCGGGCCCTGAGCGGATTGGGAACTTCACACACACCATTGAATTGCTTCGCAGGAGTGTGCAGGTTTCCTCGCGATGTTTTCCTTCACCGAAAAGCTCGCGATAAATTACAAATGTAATTCCGCACATAAATTCCGAAACACTCAGAGGTGCGAGCCGGGGTTTGAGCCCACGACCCTCTGCTCGAGGCCGTAGGTCGAACCACTAGGCTATCACGGCTTATCCTATCCAGCTAACTTTTATATAATCTAGATCAGTGTTCATACCACACCCGACAGCGATATGTCACCGCCAAGTCAAACAAACGACGATCAGCCATTACACAAAATGTTAATAAAAGAAATAGACATAACGAAGAAGGGATTTAAAATTAATAGGACGAACAATGAAGGTAGGAAGGATATCGTATAAGGAGGAAGACAACTTAGGACATTCGAAGAAAATGTTATCTGGGAAACCTTCATCCAAGCCGCATTCACACAAATAGCTGTCTTTGACACGAATAACAGCTTTCTTTGAAAGTTATCTGCCATTGCCATTTCGGCCGACGGCCATTACGGCCGGATAGCCTAGTGGTTAGAGACCCTGACTATGAAGCTTGAGGTCCCGGATTCGAATCCCGGTCGGGCAGATGTTTGTATGATGAATACGAATGTTTGTTCTTGGGTCTCGGATGTTTAATATGTATTTAAGTATGTATTTATCTATATAAGTATGTTTATCCGTTGTCTAGTACCCATAACACAAGCTCGGCTTAATTTGGTGTCAATTGTCCCATGATATAAAAAAAAAATCCTAGCTTTACTGTCACCCTTAGCGCCAAAACGGCTTCCTTCGACTTCTTCAATAGCCCCATCCAGCTAACTTTTTATAATCTAGATCAGTGTTCATACCGCACCCGACAGCGATACGTCATTGCCAAGTCAAACAAATGACGATCAGCCATTACTGTCAATCATAATTCACAGTGTTGCCACACTGCATGACTAACAAGACGCGGTGGCGTTTTTAGTTCACTGCGAGGATATGAATTTCCGCCTTCTTCTTAGTACACTTGTTTAAAAGAGAAGTAATATTTGTTTTCATCCTAATCCTAATGGAAAATCTCTGTCAGAATGGTGTCTGATAAATGCAACTTGAACTAAAAGTAAGCTTGAAGTAACCTAATTTGCTCACTCGCGACCACACGTGAATAAGCTCCGACTTACACTACACTATAAGCTGACGCATTTCGGAACACTCTACGAGCAAATTTTCAAAGTACCAAACCACTACTTCAACAATGATAGGGTTATCGCATAGATTTATGTCATAATTTAAAAAAAAACTGATTAAGTGGGTACTGCAATGCTGTTATATGCATAAAACTTGCACGTCGTATTTAAGCCAGGCAAATGCACTAACAAATTTAATGCTTAGTGGCTATGTGTTCCAAGCATTTCCCCCTATACCTTTTCGTTGACTGGCCTAATTATTAAACGTGAAACAACCAATATTGTTCATAATGCACACCGTGTTTTTGTGCAAATGAAGGTTACGAAAAGTTGCAGAAAAAAAGCGCAAATGCAACAGCCGAGTTAACCTGCACGAAAAATCGCGCAAGCTGCAATACATTGCAGCGTTCGATCGCCCACTCCAAACTCGTTCGCTTTACGGCCTCGCATTGTATTGCAAATTGCATGATTTTTCTTTCTTCCCAACTGTCTCCTCTCAGGCAAATGACATCATCCAAGTCTTCGCATTGGAGCAAGTCGTTAAAATAATGTATTTGATGACAGATCAACATAGCAATTAAGTCAATCGACTTGCAACGCTTGAAGTTTGCTTGAAATGTTGATAATAAAGATGTTGCACCTCACGAAGGCCACCATCATCATCTTGAGCCTACTTACGTCCCACTGCTGGGCACAGGCCACCTCTCAGAATGAGAGGGGTTATAATTCCCACAGATTTGAAATTTCACACAATACATCGAATTGCTGGTTGGTGGGTGTTTGCCCACAACGCCACATGTTTATTACAAATGTAATTTTGCATTATACTTAAATTAAATAACTAAAAAGGCGCAAGCCAGGGTTACCTACCTTTTTCTAGAGAGGCCCATTGGTCAACCCACTTGGCTACCATGGCTTTGAAAGCAAATAACTTCTTAAATTCTCATATCAAACTGTAATCATTCAACAAGAATCAACTTACTTTCAAAACGACTCAACTTATTTTACAAGCATTTGAATTTTTCGCTTCACTCACGAAATTATGAGGTCTTTTACAAGCCATTGCAGCGAAAATAACTATCCTTCAAGACCGTTCCACTCAAAGTGGTCGCATATATTTGCACCCCACAAAGCTGCCTCATAAAGTCCTTAAACACCTGACAGGTCAAAATAGGCCGTAAATTTAGCTCGACACGTTCTTTAATTGCCTGGACACTACTTTTACTTGGTGTTTTAGGTGTTCTAGCATGCGTAATGTATGAAAGCAGGATGAAAATGTTGAGCGAGTTGCTTTACACTGCCTCGGTAATTTAATTACAAATTCTAATACCTGATAATTAAATAATAGGCTGTTGGAGCTGTAGACCTCGCGACCGCGTTTTTGATTTTTTTTTTTATAAAAAAAACGAACCGACAAAATTTTAATTATCGAACCTGATTACAAAATTTCTCGAAGGTCGGGTCATTTTTGAACATTTTTCGGTTTTATTTTCTGTAATAAAAATTCCAAAAACGAATCTACAAAAAAAAATCAACAACAGATTCGTTGACAAAATTTCTCACGAAAGAATTTTTGCCCGATCTGAAGCTGAGATGCCCCGCTCACTTAGTTTGCTCGGTCAATTGGTAGAAGGACTACGATATCCCCAAGACCACGCAATGTACCGCAACTCGCTTAATATTTCTTACACCGTACAAAATAACGTTCAATGTATGGAAACAGCATGAACTGTCGAAGAAATGTATGAGTTATGGTTATTGGCCAATTTGAATATGGAGTCGAAATTAAACAGCCCACGAACAATGTCTGGTTGCACATGTTTATTACCGCTACAGTATATTGTAAGCATTTTACTTGTAGTGTTATCATAGAATCTTGGACTCTTGTCGCGATGACGTCACGTTAAGGTAGTTTGGGGAGTATCGTTATCATTAGACCCTGGATTTTTGTCGCAATGACGTCACAGTAGGATAGTAGACGTATGTCAGTCAAGTATAGCGTGACATGTTTCGGACTAATCCGTAGTCCTTCCTCTGGGAGCACACGCCACTCAGGTGGCGAGACGTAAACTGCGCGCCGCGGCTCTGCTCGCGCGGCTGCTCGGCGCAGCTGACGGCGGCTCACAACTACCCTCGTTTATTATTGTCAAAAGTAAAAAAAGACTTAAATTAGAACACGCAAGAGTCGAAAATAAAAATAAAGTTTTTCGCGTTTGCTTTGTATTCTATTTGTAGAGTAGAATTTAACAAGATAGTGTGAAACGCAAAATCTACTTAATATTATTTTAACACCTGTACTAAATATCGATTTATTTCTAAAGATGCCAGTCGAGCCCTTATGACATTGAAGCACAATGCCAGTACAGTCAGCAGCAGAAGTAGCTAAGCAACCGAAGCGGTCACAATGATCTGCACAAGCTCTTATGTCTATAACAATAGAGCCGTGCTTAGATCATTGTGACCGCTTCGATTACATAACTACTTCTGCTGCTGATTGTAATACAGTGGTTATTCCGATTGGGAACTGAAAACCGTTACAAGTTGTTATTGAGTTATCAATATTCTTTAATAAAGTCTTGATAGCATAACAAAGTTGACTGTCATATTACTTTCAAGTACCAATTTTGTAAATATTAGTCTCAACGAGTTACAAAAATATTATCTCGTGCCACTTCTGATGCCATGATTTAACATATTATAATAAAAAAAAAAAATCTTTAACCATTTTGTGTAATTATTGTTGGTGTAGGCAATTTGCAATTATAAACTCACTCTTTGTTTGTCGGTCCCAGTAACTACCTCTCTATTACTTAAAGGTGGACTGGTAGAGATTGCCTGGATGAGTTCGCCTTTGTACTTGTAAGTAAATAATGTGTTTACCTACTTGCTTACTTAAAGCTGTAAATTTAAAATTTCAACTCAATTCTTTGCCTTATTGGTAACGCTTCGATATTTACTGTTCCATTGCACAGCAACTAAATCTTAAAATAATTGTTATTATAAAAATGCATGGTTTATTTAAAAGAAACAAGCAACCGAAGATAATAATTAATAGAACTGCCTTAGGCGATAACGTAATAATAATTATTAGATTAGTAATTAATAACACTGCCAGGAATGCGGTTCAAGTAGCTTATCAGCAAAGTCAAGAGAACAGATCTAACGTTAATTTGAATTTCGATGGCACTTCGGTTAATTAGTAGGTTCGCTGCTAATTCATGAAATTACAAGGCGCAGTATGATTGACATGAAGCACTTACATCATCAACAGGCTCAAAACTGCACAAAGGGCCATGGAACACATCATGCTCGGAATATCCCTTCGCGACAAAGTCCGAAACGAGACCATTAACAAGCATACCAAAGTGGTGGATGTTGGCTATCGCGCTGCACAATTAAAATGGGCCTGGGCAAGACATATGTGTCGCCGAAACGACAGGAGATTGAGCAAGCGGGTCTTGAAATGGCGTCCACGGAAGCCCAGCCCAACCTAATTTGGGGAAAATCCACTGAGTGGAGAAAAATTGGAGAAGTGTTTGCCCAACGGTGGGCGCAAGTGGGCTGAAAAAGAAGAGCAGAAGAAGTCTGACATAAATCAAAATGGTGAAACACTGTTGTATCTAGGAATCATTTATGTGCGAACTCACATGCGCGTTCGATGCCTAGACATTTTTGAGCAGCATGATAATATTTCTGTGCAATCTGTTTTATAGACATATGTATTGATAACGGTATATTGACCGCGGTTACTTTACTAATATGTCTATAGGTACCGTTATTAATATGTCTAATAAATGTGATTAACCGATTAACCGCGAATCATTTAAAACTGAATACAGTATGTTTTTTATTCGGCAGTTTTTGGAACCAAGTGTAAAATTTTTCCTTAGGTACAGTTCAATAGACGCTACTGAATAGAAAAATAATATTTTGAAAGGTCGACTTTATGTTATAAAAAAACCAATGCCTTACAATCCACTTTAATAGTCAAAAGTTCATATTTAAAATCAAATGCACAAACAACACGAAATCCTAACTACAATGAAATCGAAATTTAAGATGCAAATGTTGTTGGACTTTCCCTAAAACAAACTTTCAGAAACGCGTTTATTTTTAACACACATTTTACTAACCTACTCGCAAGACTTGATCGGAACGGACCAAAATAAAATCATATCCATACAAAAGTATCGTAAGACGAGCTGATTGATCCCACTTTTTATTGAGAGCTTAAAAATATTCTATATTATGGCAGAGAGCTCTACGTCAACATACCTGAGGGCTTTATACGTTTGTTTGTCTGTTTATTCAAGCTTAGCTGTGAAAGAGCTTTTTACTATCATGTGAAGTTTGCTGTTTTGAATAAGCATGTCTAGGTGTGAGTTTTAGAACGGGTTTAATATAAAACGGTTCCTTTTTTAAGAACCTATTTCTTGGCTGATGCTTTCTCCAAAAGTGATTTTCAGATTACATTAAGTGATGGTAAAACAAGTAAAGACATTATACTCTAAAGTAAGCAATAAAAGAATCCTCGTAGCAGTAACAATATATTGCTCCAATTAAGTATAACACAACACACAAAACGGCCAAATCCCTCGGACAATAACGCAGCAGCACTTCCCCAATCAACAAAACTACGCTCATATTTGTTTTATCGTTATCTATCAACCCTAATGACTTAATGGCTTGATTGACCCGAATTGTGATCAATTTTATTGTTGCCCTAATTGACTCAAGAGCAGGAAACATCATCGAATTCCGTCCAGCGCCGTCGCGACCGCTCATAAACGCATGCACTTTTCATCTCCGAACCTGCAGTCCTGCACAGACGATCACGAAACCCTGGTGCAACCTCCCCACCCTACCTGCGTTTCTCTCTCGCTTCTCCACCTAGAAAGTGTGGCCCATCTCATTCACACCTCAAAATCCCATTCGGCCGTTTTCGTTTATGCTCGGATGCAATAGCCGGTGTGCCCCGCAGCTAAACATAATTCCGCCAGTCAGTCGCTCTCCGGACGTCGGGGGATGCGTATTGCTGCCGACGGCTCGTTCGCGCTCGAAACATCGTGCCCGGTGTATTTGTATAGGGATGTTTGCCCCGAGATAGTGCGGCCTATAAAGCGGCGGAAGGATTTGTGACTGTGCTGTGAACTGTGTTTCGGATTCGGACGAAAGTTTGACGTTGAGTGGTGTCCCCGGTTTGATGGTCAGTTATTTAACTAGTGATATAACTATAACGGATGCGGTTAATGCGATCTGTTTGATTGTAGAAAGTAAACATATGCCAGATGATATTAGTGCGATGCCGACAATGTTGACGGCTGACAACGATTTAATGGAAGCAAACGTAGAGCGGAAACATGAAATGATTCGGTTACAAGAGAAATGTTATGATGTTCAAATGTAACGTTTCAGTTATTTAGTAACCTGATATTACTGAGAAATTAGATGAAACATTTGCACAGACAGATGCGCCAATAGAATCTAACCTACTTAATTATATTAAACAGACTTTTGAAAACTTTAAAGTGGAAACGAACGGTAGTTCTGTAGGAAATGATATTACAAAACAAAAATAATGAGCTTATTGATTTATTTTAATTCAAGCGTTATTCAAATCTTAGCACGTGGGTGGAATAAATAATAACAATGAAAGAGCGTTTTCAAGATGAACACATAACAAAACAATTCATTATAACAATAGAGTATTGTTTGTGATTGAAGCTGAACGTTTTTTATTAGTACCTAATTACCCGTGTTTGTGCAGGTTAATAGAATTATTTCCGTGGGTTGGACAACAGTGGGCTTTAGAAAATCAATTAACGGTTTGAGTTCTGTTAGGTTTCAAATTTAAATGACGCGTGTAGTGCACGGATCGTCACCCGCTTTGAAATTGAGTTTCACAAACCTATCTCTAAAAGAAATATTACTTGCTATAAAACGCCTACGACTGTCATAATTTTTACAACTGATAGGTACCTCATTACCTTTTGCTGTACAACTGTTAGGTAATGGTTTTTAACGTAAAATGCTTTTTCTAGGGTAGAAGCTTTAGTTCAAAACATCCAGATTTAAAGAAGAAAAAACAAGGCTACCCAAAAATAAATGTTACAATAGAATAAAAATAGATAAACTTCGTGAAAGAATACAAAGAATCAACAGATACCATTAACGCCCACGTAGCTGACCAACGAACCGGTAACAAAATCAAAAATCTCTCCACAGATAGTGAATCAAGCAAACGCCAAGAATACTACCGTCATAACAGGATTGGGAAACAAACAAGTAAGCCGAATTCGCTAATTACGACGCTTATAATATTTATGTTGAGTCTAATTTCTGTAATGCACGCTCCGGAGGACTTTGCTTTGAATTGAAGCTGACACGTTGTTACGACTCCTTTTGTATTTGCTGAGTCCACAAGGATAATTATGTTGGTATCATTAGTACATGTCGTGTTTGGTTTTAATTTAACAAGTGTCGAATGGTGCCCTCAAGTAATTATCGCGAGAGTTTTGCCGTAGTAATTAATGTGAACGTTATGTTGATGATTTAATTGGCTGCCTTCGGGTTGCGATGATTCACGGTACTATCACTGTCTTTGCAATTAGATAACCACGTTGACTGATAAACTTTTTCAAGGAGCGCCGTTGTTGTAAGAAATGCCATCGTCATATCTTTACAATGACGTGTTCCAACGTAAAATTTTAATAGTCAGCTTATTCAAGCGTTAAGACAATAGATGTGGCATCATTAAATCTGGCTAATTACAAAAAAAAAGCACACCATCGGCACCTTAAAAATCTGGACCAGTGTATTTATCATAGCCGGTATTTGAGCGAACAATTCTTAACAAATGTAGTGCTTGGTTAACATGCCTGTCTTGACGTTGTATGATGGATGTACCCATTCTATCAATGTATCCGATGGTAGTCACTTTCACGTTTCTCGATGCATCTTTTATTCTAACTAGGTACATCGTTCTCATAACGTTCGTTAAATTTAACTGTCGGTTTAATTGTTGTAATTGTAATTATTCTATTGGTACTATTAAATTCTTGGTATTTCGTTTTTTTTTCCTATTACTGCTGTCTAATTTGATTTCTTAATTTTGCTATTCCAATAATGTAATTTAGCTAAAAAATTTCGTTATACTTAAACTGATCTTATTTTCTCTTTATTTGAACGAAATAAAGAAAGAAAAATATTTGTTTATTTCTAAAAACTTTAACTAGAAGTGTTGAAATGTTTTATAATAAGCCTTTTGCCTAATACTATTGAGGTTTCGAAAGATTCCCCAAACTCATGTGTGGCTAAAAATCTTCGAATTTTCTTCTCAGCGAAGATCTAAAGACTCAAAATATTTATGATCGCTCAACTATAAATAATAAGCCAAGTTGAAAAGAAACATCTTTTCAAAGTACTGGGGCCAAAGCGAAAAAAAAAAACTGTAGTCGTATCGGATTCTTTTCATTAAAGATCATTAGAGTTTGGACGAAAATGAAAAATAAATAAAAAGAGCTTTCGGAGGCTTCCGAGGGAGTTTCGAAGTAAGTTCTATTATGAGAGAAATTCTGTGGTGACGACTTAAGGCTTTATTTTATGACTTTGTAAATAATATAAGAATGTCCTTTGGACATTTTGTTTTATTAAGATTCATGTTTTTTTTTCATTGCTCTAAAACCTTAGAAATTTCAATTATATTTCACAAAGATAACTGGAAATTGGTTGCACTTTAAGAACTTACCATCTATAAGCAACTTCTACCACACGATTTTCAGTGTCATCATTTCCATTGTCATTTAGTCTAAATTAAATCAAATACAATTCCCCTTCTACATTGACCACAGAATGTCCAATGGTTAATTCATTATTAACCACCACAACAGCATTATCCCGCAGCATTAAGTGCCTCACGATAATAGATCCCAACTCACGCTATATTCCTGTTCCCCTATTATTCACAACTTCAAAATCAGATCCAGCGTTCCCAGCAAACTCTAATCTCCATCTAACGAAATAAGTAACTTCATATTATTCAAAAGGTGTCTTTATATTTATTTTAACTGGCAGATCTGGCACGACTCTCCGACCGACTCCATATAAATCTTGGGAATACATTTTAACTTGATGGCATGGAAATAGATCTCGGTGAAAATCACACCTGGGGAAATGCTGAGCGATTTACTGTAGTTGCAGCGGATCGGGATAAAATGGGGATGATTAGAGGAAAGATGCCTCGGTTTTTGTAATCTTGTTCCTATTCCATTCCACGTTACAATTCAATATTCTAATTTGGTTCGGAAATAGCAGCGTCGTTGAGGAAACTATACCGTATACATTTCAATAGACTTGTGATGTTGTGACAAATATAATCTCTTTGAAAAATTTTTCATGTAAAATCATAATTATGGCTCGTACTGTCAAAAAGTTATCAGATCTCATGCTTCTAACTCTACACGCCCTGACACTACAAGCCCTAACTTCAAAAACTCTAAACCTTAGTCAAAATACAATGTGTTTAATAAGTCCACCATTGACTTCCCGCGAATTTTGTTTATCTGATATAATCTAAACCCAAGTTATGAGCGTTCAAATAAACGTCGAAGCATTTCGAGAAAATGTAGGTAGGTAGTGCCTTTGCGCATCGCTTAGCTAGTCTTGGCTTCAATTTAAAGGTTCGTTAAAATATTAAAATTATGAAGACAAAACTAAAGCTCAAACAGGTACAAGTTCCTACTATTCTCGTGCTTATGTACGTACAATACCGTTTACAAACAAAACACACAAGCACACAGCATTTAATTAACTGGATCTAATCAGGAAACACCAGAAGCCGAGTAACAGGCAAGAGGTTGATGCTGCCTTCTCAGATAAAAGACAACATGGACGCCATCCCGTTGAATAGATAATGCGTTAGTGCGGAGCCTTTTCCACATTGCTCTAAGTGAAATGGAACTAAATAAAACTAGGATACCTACAGTACCTAATGGGGACCAAAGAATATTGTGATGGTAAGGTTACTGTTGCATGATACGGAAGACCAATGCCGAAGTATTGACAACGGTTAACCAGTTAGAACGATCCTGAATATTATACAGTAATATCAAATTTTGATTGGGCATTGGATACGACAAGAAAACCTTATTTAAGAAGGAAAACATTGAGGAAAGAGAGGAAGAGGTCGACCTAGGCGAAGCTACATGAATCAGATAAAGGAGCAGGCCATTGTCGTATCGTATCAGAAGGGCAACTTATCACTTAAGCATCATAGTGTTATGTTAATAGCCAAATGAACTTGAGTTGTATAGTAGCTCTATTATCACTAAGGCCAATGTGGAATAGGCCCTGGGTAATGATGCAGGGATCCTCATTAGTAGAGATTCAGTACACGATTGTGACATTGGCGGTAAAATGTGCGATTGTGGTATACGTATGCTCACGACCGGAATATGGTTCGGTCGGACATTTTGTGGTTTATTTCTGTTTATTACCATTGCATTAGTAGTATTTTTTTAGCAGCAGACCTGATAGTTCAGTTGAGTATTTTGATGCGTAGTAAAATAGCAGTTTTTGCAACTTACTGTTACATAATTGCAACTGTTACACATTGAGTGTTTTGAGGCCTAATTATGTAGAGTTGTATACATTACTTCATCTACTACTATTAGTACTCTGAGATGGGTTCCGAAGCCGAAGGCATAACAAACCTAACACAAATTTGACTGTTTATTTTAAATCGTATGCAAGTGTACAGAGCTGACGTTCTCTATAGTAGGCCTATTTAAATTGCATTGGTTTTTGAAAATGTTACATTATGTTACTAGAATTACTTAGTAAAACTGACTGTCGTAATGCTGGTCATTACCTACGGCTTCTGAACGTACTATAGAGGACTTGATATGATACGTGTGTAGTTAAGCATAATAATACACATTTTAGTATCAGAGTATGACTTCAAATCAGTAATTCTTGTATAAGCGTATTACTTCGAAACTCTCCTCTCTTTTCTTTTTCAACTCTTTTTCACCCATAATCAGTGTAGGTCTCTTCTAACGCACGCCATTTCTTACTTGGAAAAAAATCATTTATACGTACTCTAAATTTGGCTCCCCGAATTAATCTACATTGGCTTTATCACTAAAAAATCTTGCCTACTATAATTAAGAAATTTCATTTCAACGCTATCTTGTTACGTGTTAGTTATAAGACAGACAACAGTAGCTATTACTATGATAAAACCGTCAAATTGTTTACCTTGTCAACTTTCTCTAAATGCTGTAGACATAGAAACAAAAACTGTCAACAATTTTTATAGCATTCTGTCAAACAACAACAATCTATCGATATTATAAGCACCACCCCACATGGGCTGACTTTGTACCGTGTTTGGCTGTACTAGTGTTGCCAAGGACCATAAAACCAAGAGGACTGCCAGTGTCTATAAGATGTCGCGTTCCTTTGAAATAATAAGCCTGCTGTAGCTAGTTTTACTACAGAGGGGTCTATGTACCATTCATTTGGTATGACATTTAGACCTCTGGTTAACACAATAGCGTCATCTAAATTCGTTTTGTCTTTCTATTTCATTTGTTCTAAGTGTCATACAAAATTAATGGTACAGAGACCTATCTATAGTGAAACTAGCTACAGCAGGCTCACTATTTTACAGGAACGCGACATTGTATAGTCATTGGCAGTCCTCTTGGTTTTATCGTCCTTGGTGTTACCAAGTGTTGTTACACTGGGTTAGTATCCAGGGTTAATTTGACGTATTACTAGTATCTAATGTTCCGTTAACGGACCGGGAGACGAGCTGTCGGTAGGCCTCTAACAAGATGGAACGACGACCTGGTAAAGATCGCGGGACCGCGGTTGCGGTTGCGGGATGCGGAAAGCACAAGACCGGTCTGAGTGGAGAGCCTTGGGGGAGGCCTATGTCCAGCAGTGGACGTCTTTAGGCTGACATGATGATGAACGTTCCGTTAACAGCGGGTTAGTGTCTAACCCAGTTTGGTCCTAGTCGGTCTTACTCTCATAACAATTCACTGGATTTTAATACATAGTTTATTTATTTTATAACCGTAATTGGTTCAATTTAAGTCATAATTTCCCTATTCAGTTGTTTATGAACGTCATAATTTAATCAGAATTGAAATATAATGCCAGTAACGGAGGACCATAGCTGTTACGACAAAATTTGTTCAATATTTGTGTCGTAAATCACTACGCCGTGATCTGGTTCAGAATAGGACGCTGTTTAGAAAGTCAGCCGTAAAAGTAACAAAAGTAAACACGCGGAGGAAAGATTACAAATAAGCACATTTATGTAGAATATAAATTACTTGAGGCTAGTTTATCATTTTTACAAGCAGAAGCTTATACTTACAGTTGGCAAAAAAGCTTGGATTAAACAGGATTAGTTAGGTACTAGAAAGGAACTGATACGTGGATACTTATCGCAATTTCTACGACATTTTCTAGTTTGAATCATTGAGGTCAACGATACATAATCCTCCATTAGATAAATTTAATTTGAATAAAGTGGTAATGTTAGATGCTCAAAAAACAAAAGTAACGTACTTACAAATAATTCACACAGACGGCTGTTTTTTTTTTCTGAATATGTCAAATCCACACACAGTGACGCAGAGTGACTCAGACTCACAGTAAACCACAATTGAGTGTATCTGTAAACCACACATACAACTATAATAATAGACGCATTAAAATAACGCTTTTACAATCATCTACACTAGGTATTCAACTACTCGACTTTCCAAAAATTTCATGTTTCGACATAAACCATTTAAAAATCAACTGACGCGCCATAACTCAGCAATTTGATCTACATCAAAAGGATCAAATTTAGAGTGTTTACAAAATGCCCGGATCCTATAAAATAAATGTTTGAGACTGCGCGTAAACAAGCTCGCGGAATACGCCATATTTTATGGCGGGATGTGAACACTTTTGATCGTGGCATTACAACGGATGTAATACTAGTCATTGCAAAATTGCAATCTCAATTTTAATTACTTTAGATTTTCTTTTTTTAACGAAAATTATTTTTCATCACTGTTGCAAGCTAACTTGGCTGGTATGCCCTAAATAAAACTCTCGGGCCGTTTCTCTTGTCATAACGCCCAAGGGTTGTACTGGCGCGCACGGTGCGGCCCCATCACCGCTGCACCGCACGCCGTTTTCTTGCGTGTGATGAAAAAGATTGTTGTTCGCGGGCGGTACGGGAATCAGATTATTTTTAATAATCTATATCTAGATAAAAATGAAAGTCCTGACTGACTGGCTTAGCAACGCAGGTTCCCTTTAGTATGACTTTGACAAGAGATAAGGAGAGATAAGTAGAAAGTATTGCAATAGGGAGTTCTACCACGGAACCGAAGCTATTAGTGATCAAAAAGAAGAAGCAGTCATTCGAAAGAGCAATAATTAGCGGATCCCAATTTTTTTTTTTTGTCGTTTCAGTTTCATGCCTCTGTAATAAAAATTAACCATACCTACTCCTTTACAAAGACAGTTGTTAATAACTATTTAAAAATCCGATTTTAGTGACGAATTAACTAACATTTAACAACTAGCCGCACTCTTTGTAGGATCTTATTGAAACTTGCAGAAGCTAAAATAGATATTTCAGGAAGTAAGAACTTATTCCTCTTGTGTCAAATGTCCAACTGTGTGTAGAAACTGTCCAACTGATTGGCCAACAGAATCCAAGTTGGTCATAAAGAATGTAGCGGCTGGTCCTTCAGCATTATATTTTTTATTAAAAAAGTTTACGTGTCCTGTCACCACAGGTAGGAAATTTGGCCGATGCCAATCTTTCTATATTAAATATTTTCGCTGACTAATCAAAGTTTGTGGCCACAGTATCAGTAAGGTATCTGTTGTAGAAGACTTTTGGGATTTTTACTTATTAGCTTTCTTTTTTTCAGCAGTCCTAGTGGTTAGTAACTGTAGAAGCAATATGACCAAAGTATTTTACGTGAAAATAGAATACGTGGCTTACCTTTTTTAGCTTTTTTAGCGACGAAAAAGAGGGGTGTTATAAGTTTGACATGTGTATCTGTGTGTCTGTGTATCTGTGTATCTGTCTGTGGTATCATAGCTCCCAAACGGGTGAACTGATTTCAATGCGATTTTTTTAATCGAAAGCGTTTAATCGAGATGGTTCTTAGCTAAGTTTCATTAAAATCAGTTTACCCGTTTTTGAAATACTGAACTTTGAAATGACAATGTCGGGGGTTTTTCAACTTTTCTGAGTTGGTTATGAGTAGTAGCATCAGACAATTAGCCATAATACAATGTATTAACGCATTTTTAGAGACCGCTTAATATCATAGATAATTCGAAGTGGTCAAAAGTTAAACCCCTCATTTTACTTAAAACATCCAAGTCAGCAGACGTTTCAACACCGATCAATCAATCAATTGTTAAAGATGACGTTTTCCGAAAATTCTTCAAACTTCAACATCAGCAATTCCCCAAAGTATATATCAAAAGTGTCAAAATTAAAACTGAAAAGAAATAGCGACTCCGCGATGCTGATTTATTAAACATCAAGAGCTAACTTGTAACGTCGTTTGAAACTTGCTCCAAGTTAGAAAATTAGTCGTCCATCTTCGTATTAAGATGAAAGGCGGTTGTGGATATTTTGCTGTAATCCCGAGTGTAGAATTGGTCGCACAGTAAATTCAAGTTTTAATGACTTACCTTATAAAATGCTTAGACTTTGCTTCAGGCACACTTGGAAAGTTGTTGCTCGGTTTACTTATTCTATTACAAGTATCCTCTCTCCTCTAGCTGCAAAAATGTTTGCAAGGCATCGTTTCCGAAATGTGTTTATTGACTTGATTAACTATTGAGCTCTTCGAACACAAAAACCCGTTGAAGCCATAATTGATGAAGCACATGCAATTAAAAGAAACGAATTACAACCACTTGATTTAACATAAAGGGAGGAAGTGTCTATTAAGACGTCGTCATTAGTAAACGAAGGGTTCTATACAACTTCTACGAACATTTAACCATTGTCGTGTATAACCGACATTTGATATAAAGGACTCACAGTCGTCCTAGTAAGAGTCAAACTATCTTTTGTCACGATTAACGGTTAGTCGATTCAATGGAGTAGTGACTATAGCAAGCAATTTCCGCAATTAATTGTTTGACTATATTCAAGAACATGACGCTTTTTAGGTTTCCCAGAGACACTTGTGTTTGTCTGTTTCCGGGGTAGAGTAATAAGGTTAATGAGTTTACGATGCTTATTCATTTAACGCTGTAGGAAGTAATGCTAACCCCTTCAGCATTTTTGGGATTCCGATCATCACACTATCATGATACTCGGGAATTAATCGCGTAAAAAACTTTTATATTTAATTAAGTCCCGAGTATCATGATAATGTGTGAAAATCGCGAAAGTTTAAATCAATAAATACATTCAGATCATCATCAATTCAACTGTCACCAGTGATGTTCGATGATTCACTGTCGTTAAAATATGCATTTTATTGTTACAAAAACCTTTCCTTCTATTACGTAATAGTAATATTACTAGTTTCACTGAATGCGAGTTGTGTGAACAGCAAAGTGTGCATTTAGCTTGAGCACATTTTTAAGATAGTGCGAATTTTTGTACGCAAGACTATCAGGTAATGTAGATTCGCGAGTTAAAAGAGTCGCTAATTTTTGTGAGTAGATTATAAATTCCACGAGAAAATTAATTTAAAGGACACCTTGTCGTACGGCAGTAACCAAGCCTAAAGAAACACAGCTTTAATGTCAGCCAGACATAATCTACTCACAAAAATTAGCAACTCTTCCTTCTTTTAACTCGCAAATCTTCATTACCCGATAGTCTTGCGTACAAAGATTCGCACTGTCTTAAAAATGTGCTAAAGCTAAATGCACATGCTTTGCTGTTCACACAACTCGTAATCAGCGAAACTGGCACAATAAAAAACCTTTACTTTAACAATAGTAAACACAATGGCACTCAAATACATCTTGAGGCCTTTATTTGTTTTATTACACTTTCGAGTTTCATTGTATAATTTCTATGGATTTTAACCGTTTGAAGTGTAACAATCGAGACGCAATCTTTTTAACTGCTTCTGCAGTACGAGTGACTGACTTTGGCTCAGATGCGTTCTTTTCCAATTAAACTGGTAAGATAGGGACGCGCTGTACATAGCGACAAATTAAACCCCAGACTTTTTCACTTCAAAGTCCGATATCTTAAAAAAGACTGATCCGATTTTAATGAAACTTAGCTAGATGAAACTGACTTTTGATGTCAAATAAAAGCCTTCAATTTGGTCAAGACTTCCAAAACAATTATTTACCTTCAGCATTACCCTAAAATAAAGTGTTATCACATCACACGTCCCACTGCTGGGCACAGGCCTCCTCTCACTATGAGAGGGGTCGGGCTATAGTTCCCACGCGGGCCCAGTGCAGATTGGGAACTTCACAACCACTATTGAATTGTTTCGAATTGCATTGAATTGTGTTACTGTGTAAAATTGTGTGTTTAAGTGGACAAAAATTGAGGTTATTGACCAAATAGTATAAACCTGCATAACAACCATAATTTTAATAAGAATTAAATTGAGCCTGGCATAAAATATCGCTTAAATTTAACTGTTTTTGTCATAATGAATTCTTAAATTAATTTTTGATAATGCCTTGTTAGGCGATTTGCATAATAACGTATAAGTAGTTATTTAAATCTAAGGTGTGTCATATTAATTCCAACTCATTCTTTGTTTGTGCTTTTTGGTTTTGTATGTTAGGTGGTTTTTAATAAAGACTATTTATTTTTATTGTATTGTAAAGCATTCGTATGACTACTAACGTATCAAGTCCAGGGGGTAGATTTTTGAATCTCACCCGTTGAGTAAATTCGCTGATTTCTAAAGAGCTATATTCGAACCCTACGTAATGTAATCGACTAAAGAGCTATATTCGAACCCTACGTAATGTAATCGACTAAAGAGCTATATTCGAACCCTACGTAATGTAATCGACTAAAGAGCTATATTCGAACCCTACGTAATGTAATCGACTAGTACTAGTATCTTTATTGTATCAATGTCGCCTTTCTCGATAACGTTACTACAACGTAGGATACGAATATTCGTGCTCGGGCCTCGTTCTTTGATTCTCTAATGCAGCCTCGAACGCTAGTGTCACTTTTCAGCATTAAATGTCAACCATTTTGACACTTCAATACTGAAACAGCCTGAATTACCTTCGAGAATACCACCCCCGTTCGGTAAGCATATCGTCTCATCTTTAGATAATAATATTTTCAACACTAAAATAACATAATAATACAATCAGTTCATCAATTCCTTATTAAAACTCACGCTTATCATTAATGTGCGAAATCCCAATCAAATTAAAATATATGCAAAAGCAATTTGAAACTAATATCAACGGTTTATACTATAACTATAACAGTTAAGATATCTTAATTAAAAAGTATCGTTTATTAAAACTATAGTGTAGTAATGGGGGAATTATGTAGTAAGCAATTAAAGAAATTATTTCCAACTGAGAAACCGTCTGGTTAGATTGTACGTCTTAATAACGGCACAGATTAAAACAGCGAAGTCACTTTGCTTTCTATGTCGCAAATTATTATCAAAATATACCTACAGCTAACATCATCCGGCACAGAAAAATGCCACTAAGTACACTAAACACTATTATCTTTATCACTAAAGTTAAATTACTTGAAAATGTTTATCGTTTTTTAAGTAAATCTAGGACGAATGGGTATTTGATAATCACACGTGATCTATTTTAGATCACCATCTTTGCTAATCTGATGTTAAGGAATGCTAATCTGACATATTTTTTTTATACAACGAGGATGGCAAGCGAGCAAGTGGGTCACCTGATGGTAAGTGATCACCACTGCCCATAGACACCCGCAACTCCGGAGGCCTGCGGATACGTTGCCAACCTAGAGGGCTAAGATGAAATGCCTCTACATTACATTTCGTCAACTTTATATGACATTTTGGTGATCCCATCGATTCATTAAATACCTTGATCTGATTCTGAGATTCTATACATCCCTTTGTAATTCTAAAATACATATAATCATATGTAGGTAGGTATTTGAAACGGAGATCTTTCACTGGTCAAGCCATGCTGGTCATGCCAGTAAATGAAATTTCATGTTACCTAGTTTCATGTTAGAAGTAAAGTAAATTAAATTGCTCATGTTTTGCTGTGCTATTAATCACTTTCTATTCTTGTTCCTATACTACTGTAATATTTTTATTTCTAATCATTCAATGTTTTCTTTCTGCATTTATAATTAATTAGCTGTTTCTGTTTATTTTGACGTCTGTGTAAGAGATAAAGTAACTTGTTTTTAGAAGAAACACTTTGTATCACAAATATTGTTATGAAAATTAAAACCTTACAGTGACGAAGCTGTCCATCGTAGGTTGCGGCTTAATGTTCGACGATCATTTCGTATCGATAGTTAAATTTGAATTCGATATTTGGTGTGAATATTTACGACTTTAACGTATTAAAATTTGACGAAATCAACAAGCTATTGAGGTGTTTTTGAAACATGAACCTTTATTTTTCTGAGCGCTTTTAATATTACCTGAACTTCAACAATTTTTTTTGTTTCATTATTTTACTCTTATATCTTTCATGGTCACCTACTCAAATGTTTATCAATGCAAACAACTAAAATCACACATTTGAGCCATTTATTTTTTCAAGTACAAAAACGAGCCATACTATTAGCTTGTAAGGACTCCACAATAATCCATCTGAAAATCTGAAAATAGAATTAAAATAAAACTTAGCAAAAGCTAAGTAATAAGCAAAAACAATCTCATCAAGATTAGACATAACGAAAACGGGAACCGCGAATCATTTAAAACTGTTAATCTCATCAAGATATTCGAGATATTGATAAAAATTACCAAGTGCGAGTTGGAGGCGCGCATGATGGGTTCCGTACCAGCTTACAGTTGTCAAAGCTGTGGTAGCCTAGTGATTTGACCCTTTCGCTTATGGCCTCTCAAGCAGAGGGTAGTTGGATCGAGTTCTGGCTCGCACCTCTCAAGTTTTCCTTTTCGTCAGAAATTGCGTTTGTAATTTATCATGAGTTTTTCGTCATTTATTTAAAAGAATCGTTTGCTCCCAAATAAGTCGCGCTAAACTTGATTTATATTGTACGTGAGTAATCCGTTAATTTCACTAGATTTTTGCGTTCATTATGGTTACCTACGCGTCCACATGTCGGTATCGTACGCAACGGACGCATCGCACGCAACGAAAATATATGCAATGTGCGATGCGTACGACGCGGACAGGTGGACGCACTTATATGAGTTTCTGTACAAAGAATACAACGATCCGTTGCGTGCGATGCGTCCGTTACGTACGATACCGACATGTGAACGCTTACCTTGTACCTACACTACACGCTCTGTGAAAATGTCAAGTGTCTACTTATTATTATAGTTCTAACATGCAGCCCTGTGCCAGACAGATGGACAGATTGTAAAGCTATATTAATAGGCTCCCGTTGGAACCTATTGACTACGGAACCCTGAAAAACTGCAGTCGTAATGAACCGAGCAGCGGTTCAATTATTCTAGAATATACGCATTAATATTATCCGCTGCCTTCTGATGCATTAGTGGATTGAGATGAAGTTTAGATACTGGATGTACCTAATTTAATAATCTGAAAGCTTGACAGTGAAATAAACGGATCACTAACGTATTCAAGTCGAGTATAGCCCGACATTTTTCTGACTAATCTGTAGTCTATTTATTTGTGAGCGTATTCGGAACTAAGATTTAGTATGAGTTTTCTCGATTTTGATACGATAACGTAACGTTACGCGGGATTCGTGAACTTCGTGCTCGGCCTACAGTTTCCGCCTCAATATGTCAAATTTGCGATACCATAAATATAACCAATTATCAACTTTATTAATAAAAGCAATTTAAAATGACATTTAATCTAAGCTAAAACTAAATAAACTAAAACTTAAAACTAAATTAAATCTAAATAAGGCCCCCGTGGCATGGTGCCCAAAAGGCTGGCAGCGTTGCCTCGCTGAATAGCAATGCTGATTCTTTGAGAAAGAAAACTGCCAGCCCTTTGGTCACAAGTTGCATCAACCAATTTGACATTTCGACGCCAAAATATTCGTGAATAACACCCCTGCCCTGCCAATAATCACCTCTACAATCAATGCATCACTCGGCCATCGTAATCAAACGTTGCTCACAACCGTTACACAACGTTCGTATCACGAAATCCGAACGTTAATTGTTACGTTATCATGGCCAATAATTAATAGCCCTTCCAGTCTCCTATGGGTGGGATTTATCCGCTAGACGATGTGGAGATTACGCCGGCTTGTTTTATGGTATCGAGAGCTTGTGGTCTGAGGTTTGTCGTTGGATGTATTCCAGTTGATGTATTACAAGGCTGGATTAACTTACTTGGTGGAATAGGAGCAATTTGATTGTTAAATGTATAACTTATTGAATAAGGCGTTACTTTGCGGAGGTCCATATTTATGAACTAAAAACAATTACTTTGCTCACCCGCGACCACAAGTGACAAATAATTATATCTGTGCAGCAAATGTATGTGTCCATGCAACACCTCCGCCTCCACTGCTACACGAATCAACACATGCTACACAGGGACTCAACCATAGTGAAATAGTCTCTCTGGGAGCGCACGACTCAGCGGCAGCGAGACGCACACTTGGTGACACAACTATGCTCTCGCGACTACAAGGTCTGAGGCGAGCGCTCTAAGAGGAAGGACTACGAATTAGTGTCGACTACGAAAAATGTCGTGCTAAACTCGACTTCTATATTTGTTTAATTCAATACGAGAAATAGTTTTTTTCTTACGTTTTTTTTGGAATTTAATTAACTACCTCATGTTATTGCGAATCCTCTTGTTTTTACTACATACTTTGACAAAAGTTGTTTCAAAATATTGCCATAAATATGGCAAGTTTTTGTTCAGTAAGAATTCTATTTTGGTAAGGTAAGCAAATAATTCTGATGAAAACGAAACCACTTAAAATAAATCAGTGTCTTTATTTATTTTCTACCTACGTCAGCTTTTCTTGAAAGCACTATACCGAGCTAGGGAGCTGATTGAATCGGTTCGGTAAATACAATTCAGAGTAAAAGAACGGTCGGTACTGTGTTATTGTTCAGCATTTCATCAAATCCTTAGAGAAAGAAGAAAACATCTTCATATTCGCATCGAGTTTCACCGTCGAAAATTATGACGAACGCGAACGTAAGTTAATGAAACTAGATCTATGAAAGTTTTATCGAAAACAGAACCTAAAGTAAAAAGTGTAAAGTTTCCTCGAAAGCTTTAAAAATTTTACGTGAAGTCGTGATTAAAGTTCAAAAAATTTCTTACACTTAAAATAATTACAATTAAAATTAAAACTAAGTGTCAAATCAGTTATTTATACAGCACGCGGGCGGGATGTTTGTTTGATTTTTATCTGATATAATTGTGAACTGAAATATCTATTTTATGCGATTCTAATTACAGTGGAAGATTTGTTACGTGACCGATTTGGCGTCTTCACTTCCATACAAATTTTACCCTCAAGACTGAATTTCATATGGGAGTGGCATTGTCGCAAACTCTTTGCTAGATTTTATAATATGATGTTTTTTTATGTTTTTTGTAATTTTGTTTTTATATTTAGTTTTGTCATTGTCTTGTCAGGAGTTCAAGTGATTGGTTTGGTGTTGCTTTTTGTCCATATATTTAGTTATTAAACCACATTTTAACTTGATATCATTTTTCATTCATTACACATACAGTCCACACTTTCGTCCGTTTCAGGCGTCATACAAAATATTTCACTGTATTTTAAAACAGAGCTATGTTGCCCGCAAAATACTATTGCCGTAGCGCATGGAATGTCGCAAAATCTTAAAACAAATAGGTACATATTCATTTTCATCCTCACTCTCACATTCTCATCCCCTTTGCGAAGCCAATACCTAATGTACAGCTAAAGCGAGGATATCGATAAACCTTTGTTGGAGCTATTTGAACCATTCCCTTGCCACAGTTGCTGCCGTATACCGTAAATTGTACATACGCTTATCTGGCTTGTGGGTATCCTTCTAAGTTATGAACTCTTGGAGTAATGTTAAATAGGCGAAGAGCTCCGGGAGGATTGACGAGATTTTATACAGAAAGCACTTTTTTACCCGCTGAAATGTTCGCTTGGCCTTTTTAAATAAGTTAGAATCCAATGAGGCAGCCTCACGATGTCGTATCATAAAAATACAGAAAAAAAAACTAAGAATATACTTATGACATCTGCTGTTTTTTGCTCCTGTTATTGACCGAAATTCTGACCTATGGCTCAAAGCAATGCCATTCAACGAGGCCCATTTTGGGAACGATGCCCACTTGACTGGTAGCGGTTTGCAAATATTAAAAATTTCTTAAAAAAGATTAAAATTTGATGGTGTTTCAAATAACAACTATTTGAGGCATAGAGCGATAACTAACAATACAGGCAAATGTAGGAGCTAAAACAAATATGTTTCAAATGTGTCGTGATCACATAATTATTTTGAAATCTTCTACCTTAGTGACTGACTGACTGACAGACAGACAAGGCACAAAAATACTGGTGCTAGAGACTTGAAATTTGGCAAACATATACTTTGAGTATCCTAGAGGCGCACTAGGAAGGGATTTTTCGAAATTCCCACGGGACAGAGGACTATCTCATTTTGTAATGTTTCACGGGGGTAAAACCGCGCGCGGGGCATAAGCTAGTCCCTATATAAAAATTCCTGGAATAATTTCGTACTGAAAATATACAACAGCAGCTCTTAGTACACAAATGGTAATGAGACACATAAAATTGAACATGCCTCGTGAAATTCCGGATAATGATTTGGTGTAACGAGATGGTTTTTACGCATCGGCAATTTGCTAAAGGTTTGTAGCGTATCGACTTTGTTTTACGAACAATTTTGATAACAATTTCGCTCACGCAAGTAACTCAACATATTGGCTGTTTTTTTTTTTTTTTTTTATTAATTGTATTAATATTGTGTGACATTTCTGAAATTTATTATTATCATAATTATTATTTTTGGTTAATTTTTGTACTTTGACATACCTATTGAGGGAATTAATCCCAACTTAAATTATATAGTTCCTTATTCTATTGGGACACTACATACATATTATTAATTTATTTTGTTAAAGTTTATTATAATTTGCATGCTGATTGCATCGGCTGAATACAAATGCCAAATTAACATCTTTATAAGTACGTGTTCTTCGCAAATAAATGATTTTTTCTTTCTTTCTTACTAAGCTAAGTACAGTCCGTGGCTTTGTCTTTTTATAATATAGAATTGCTGTAATCTATTCTAAATAGACTCTAAAGGTTAATGTAATTTTGAGACGTACCTACATCTCAATCTGTTAAAACTTTTTTCAAGTGACTTAAGATTTCAAAATGAACAAACAACTTGACGTCCGAATTAATTAATGATACTCTCAAGTTCCTGATCAATCTTCATTATTTATTCATTTTTCTAACCGAAGCAGAAAAATAGCGAGCTAATGACTTGCAAATCTTATTTAAGTTGTTGTTTATTACCACCATAAACTTTGAATATTATAACCGGCATTAAATCCTAATAAAAACCGAACGTGATTTACAACTGCGTAAGAAAAATCCCATAACTATTCATAAAATACTCAACGTGGTCGATGAATTTTATCCTAAAGTCAGAATCGTATCAAGTTTCAATCAAAGGCCTTAGTTCTGATAATGATCTTTAATCTCCAATATATCTTGAGCTTTCCGCCGTCCCTCTGCTACATACTAAAGCGGGTGATAAGGGGGTAGTTGTAGGAATTACCAAGGATCAAGGTATTATAGTCGCTCCTGATAATTACTACCTTTCCAAACCAGTTTCCTCGAAAGGCTTTCATAATGATGTTTGCGGTATACAAGAGTTTATATATAGCCAGTTAATTATTTAGAAGTTGACTTTGTTTATTGTCGTTTAATGTCGTAAACACGAAACTACTTTGAAACAAGAGTTTGGTAGTAGTGTGTTACAAAATCATCTGATACAATAGTAGTTTATGCAACTGCTACATAATGAGTGTTTTAAGGCCTAATTATATTGAGTTGCATACATTACTTTATCTACACACATATTATAAGTACTCTAAGATGGGTTCAGAAGCCGAAGGCATATATCATACCCATACCTGTCACGAATTTGACTGTTTTTTTTAATCATAGACAAACATACCGAGCTGACGTTTCGTAAACTGTTTTTTTTTATTGTAAAAAATATATATCACATTATTATTTATACATGTCGGACTGAACTCGACTTATATACGTGAGTGTTCCGTTTTATTTCACTATGATTGTAAATTACGTTGGTTTTCAAATTTGGAACATCGAATTCGATATCGAAAAGTCATTACGATATCGAATTCGATGTCGTAATGACTATTACTTTACTGCTCGTGGTGGTGCTGGGGCTGGCGCTGTCGACGAGAAGGCGACGGCGTACTGAAATGCTGGTCATTTTCTACGGTTTCTGAACGCATTATAGAGGACTTATGATATGTGTGTAGATATAGAATGTTACTGCTTTTGTTGATGAAGGACGATTATCATCTAAAACCTATTTACTTCCTACATTCCTATTGATGGGAACAGGCCTCCTCTCAGAACGGGAGGGCTTGGGCTGTAAATCCCACATGGGCCACGAGTGTGAAGGTTTCCTAACTATACTTCCCGCCTCCGAAAAGCTCATGATAAATTACAAATATAATGTTTCACAAAAAAAGGAAAAAAACTGCTTCAGAGGCCATAGCAGAGGTCAAACCACTTAGGCTACCACAGCTTCTTTTTGATGATAACCAAGCTTTTTAACAGTCTGTTTTTCCAGAATTTTAGACCTTTAAAATCCCCAACGGAAACTAAGAAGTTGATCTGTTTTAATTACAAATAAATCAATAAAACAAAGACCTGCTTTATTTTTATTAATTTTGGTGACTTGTTTTATTTAATAAATCACCTAAATTGAATTTGTATTCTTGAAGTAACGTCGTTACACTACGTGAGCACTTACAATAGGATACGGGTCCAGCTGAATTGGTAGCGACATCTCTTTCTTTGACATAAGAAGCGTCATTGACAGCCAAAGCATTTCTAAAATTCGAATCCTTTTCTAAAGGCTCACAAACTGTACCTGTCATGTCAGATGTACAGCAAGTCTTCTCTGTTATCGCGTTGCCTCATCTCAGCTTAAAAATTTGAATACAGCAAAATTGCATTAGAATCTCCGTTCCACGTCAATATTTTCTAAAGCATCATTTATGGAAGAACCATTAAAGCGCGGCATATTTAGAATACGTCGTGATGAGCCCGTCTAAGCTTCTGGCGATCAGAGGCTGAAATCACGTTGTTCCCGTTTAGGACATATCTATGTGCCTTAACCGGCGGTGCAGAATTTTCTGTGAAATCTGCAAGCCGAGTTTCAAACATGGCGTAGAATGTACCTTAATAGAAAGCAAACATTCTAGATATTGAACGCAAAAATAAGTGATGTCCGGAAAACTTTTGGGGTTATTTTTTTATCGTAATGTTTATTATAAAGAGAAAGTTCTGATTAATTCAAGACTGCGTGTGTGAATTTCGATAACTGATATTTAGTAGGTATACGTACTGATTGTATTTTCCACAAAATACAAAATTATTGCATGATTAGAGAATTGTGTGTATAGTAGAACGTAAACACTGTTTTGATATCAATCAGCGCGCTACATATTTAACATAATACTAGATGTGGCAGATTATATCGAAATTCTCGTTCAACAAAACTTAGTACCAAGAACCCATTATTACGAACTACTTAAAGTCTACCCTTTGAAACAGAACTTAAATTAATTTCTAAGTTCATTCAAATCTACCAAATAATTGTTTGAAACCTAAGTTCACAAGTCCCTAAAATACCCATAGTATAATGGGGGCTAGAGTACTTATTTTATGAGTATAGTCGTAAGAAATAACAAGCACTCCTGAAATGGCTAATGGTCGACGCTTTAGGCATATTCACTCCTCAAGAAGCAATTAAGCTACTTTATTTCTTTCATTAGATCGCGATTCTGTTAACGCTTTATTTATGGGGAAAAGTTTCTTTATTCCTCGAATAGTTTCCTGGGAAAGACGTTCATCAGTGAACTTTGTTGGTACAATGTTGCTCGCTTCGAGTCAGAGTGCTAATTCAATTAAAATAAATACCGGATTTGACTTTACAATGAATTTTACTTTGTTTGTTTGAGTAATTACATTACCTCCGCCCTCGCTGGGGGAGTAATAAACAGAGTAATAAAACCGAGTACGAGCACGGATTCGTAAACCGTCACATTTTTCATGTACAATTTTACTAGATGCCGGGCTAGTACGCATTTGCGCGGGTGATATCGGGAGCCAGATTTCGGTTTCTCGAGGAAATATTTTTTGCGATCGGTGCGATAAGGATTGTGGGCCAGATCCATGATAATATTTGCATTTGCGTGCGACGGAATTCGCGTGTTTAGCTCAAAGAGAGCCTTTATCCTTATATCTCTTTGATAAACGACGCGGAGAAGCCAGATTGCCGCACAAAAGTTCATTGTCCAAGTTTCAGTGCGTTTCATGCGTTTCTCACGCAGAGGCGCCGACCAATCTGCGTCTGTCCTCTGAATACTAATAAGTTAATCTTTTATATCACGTTTTTGTGGAACAAAGAGATGAGGGCAAGTATGAGATAAAATGTCCAGTCAAACTAGACCCGTCGTTAGCTGCACGCATCTTCCTGAGCAGTCCGCGATTTGAATACCAAGGGGGGCAAGGGAGGTCTTCTATATGGTTTTGAACTGCGGTGGTCGAGTGTGAGCCTGTATTAAGCAGCAGTGGAATTATGAAGCATGTGCTCTTTGAATACTAAACGGCCATTTTGAAACGCCGGTCCGGTAGAAGCAAAGCGACCGTGGAAGCGGCATTCATAAAGATACCGGTGTGACTAATGTCTATCTTTTTGTACCTTGCACGAGATATTCATATGCTAATAGAGTCATTCTTAGCTTTCGGTATTGAAGGCGATAACGATAACAAAATAGATACAAATAAACCCAACGCTATAGGCATTCTTTAAAAAGTAGCAGCGTTCACTATTCCGACTACTGTTCGGCGAATTGATGACGTACCGTTAAGCTTAACTGGTATCGCAATGTTTGTCTATCAGTAACAAGTAACGAGTCGGCTAAATAAATGAACCCATTAAACGAAGGTAATAGTTGGCCATTCAGTCAGCTATGAACTTAGTTAACTGATGCTGGAGATAGTTTAAAATGCAGAGATCGTGAATGCTTAAGGTGGAGGCAAGGACATTATATTTCCCGACCCAGAGATCCCTTTCTTGCTAGTTACGGTCGTGTGTCCCAGGGGATAGAAAGGGGTTGGTCCACCTGGTGGGATGTTCACAAAAGGCTTAGTGAAGTTGTGCAATGTTACGGCGTTTAAACGACAATATGCGTAGTTCTCTATCCATTGCACGGTCGATATGCTCGCAGAATAGCAGTCAGTTGACAATGCAAGCAATGAATCAGAAAATCGTACGCCGCGCCGCCTAGCCAAGTTAGACGAGGACTCGACTGAGATTTCAATCAATACATAGTATTATAGTTAGTTATAATATAAGTGACGGATTATAGAAGTTTGTACCTACGAAATTGTAGAAAAACCTCAAAAAAAAAACCTAAAAAAGTCGGTGTGGTGCTAGCGGAATATTCTTGGAATGAAGCACCGACTTCATATTTCTGCTAGGCCTAAAACTCATGGCTTTTTGGGGATTATTTCATGTTTTTTTTTTGAGGTTTTTTGAAGGCGGTTTTACTTTTTGTTAAAAGATGTTTTATTTCACAATTTTTAGTTACGTTAATATTTAAAATAATATCCGCCAACTCCTAACCGTTAAGGAGTTGTACCTTCCATCATCACCTCATCAACACGAGATGATGACTACCAGACGCAAGTACTTGAATAGCTTTCGAAAATATATGAAACACATGATACGTCCCTATAAAATTTGAGGGTTGCTCTCGATTTCCCTGGGATCCCATCATCAGATCTTGACATGGTGACAATGGGACCAACTAGAAAGTATACCCTTTCGAACAAAAAAATAATTTTTGAAATCGGTCTAGCCGTCTTCGAGTAATCGGGGAACATACATAAAAAAAAAATGAAAAAATATTTCGACGAATTGAGAAACCTCCTCCTTTTTTTGAAGTCGGTCAAAAAGTATAACAGCTATTGCTTGCTGAATTTGTAAGTATTTTATTATTTGTATGAAAAGATCTTCCAAGTGTAATGCTAATTACCTTTCTACGAGTAATTTCTACAAATAAATATTTATGTTTCAAGAGAGCCAGATATTTATTTCGCGTCATAATAATATTAAAACGTCGAGTTGCCTGTTTACTTTGAATGGAAATAAGTAAACACTTAGTTTTATAATAGTTTTGAGCTAATTAGAAACAAAGTCCCATGGCTTAAACAATTTTAGAGGTGCAATTAAATTTGATGCGTATCTGCTGTTTTAAAACAAGTTCGTCCTAAAATTAACATTATCACAATCTCCAGAATTGTTCTAAATGCTACTCTATCACTTTCTTTTCGATGACAGAAGGAACAAAAATTTAAACAAGCATGATACTTACGTACAGCTCATAATATGAGTAACGTTTCCGTACAAATTTAAACAAAAATTGAGGTGATTACCTACTTCACAATAAAACTTGCTCCTTGGCAAGCTTGGTAGACTGTGGTAAACCTTATCAATATTCTAGCCGGCAAAACGCAAAATTAGCAAAACAGATGGAAAATCGAAGTATCAAAA
This sequence comes from Clepsis dumicolana, assembly GCA_963691665.1. Classification (NCBI taxonomy): domain Eukaryota; kingdom Metazoa; phylum Arthropoda; class Insecta; order Lepidoptera; family Tortricidae; genus Clepsis; species Clepsis dumicolana. The sequence goes on from OY829514.1 coordinate 2,883,822, forward strand.
ATAACAGGTCATTTGTATGTAAAGAGCGCCCGCGCTGTTTCGAATAAATCTCGTAACGTTAAATACTAACTCAATAAGAGGATCCTTCGCCACGGAGAAAAGCTTACTGAATCGAAAAAGGTTAGAATCATTTGCATTAGAACCGTAAAGGTTAATGTCATTTTGTAAGAGCGAATAGTAAAAATTTGTCCGTTGATGAAAAAAGCATTTAATATTTGTGGTTTAAATATTAGGTTTCAATGCAGTTCGATCGGTAATCTCGAACAGTAAGTGTCCTAGTAGTTTCCTACATAGGTGAAGTTTCGATTTAAAAAATGTTATTACATGTAGAACTAAATATCTCTTAAGTATCTGTCATTTTACCAGGCAAACTTGCCAAATCTTAGCTCTAAAAGTTATGAATAACTCGGACGGCGAAACAATGATATAAGAACAGCGTTGTTAGTATTAGCGAGAGTCGCGAATGATTTAAAAAATACATAATTGTTGATGTTTTTTAAGTTCCTTCCGCTAGAGAAAAGGCAAAGGTTTAGAACCATACAGCCACGACAATACATAATTATTATGGCTTACCATCATTCGTGACTATGGACAAAAGCGAGCCTACAGTTAATTAAATAATCGTTAATGTATTCCAGCAAGGCTGTAAACGCCTAGGTATATAAAATCTCGTTCCACGATCAATATAATAAATTAGCCAAAAATTCACATCAATCAAACGCAATAGTTAAAATGACTAATAAAACGCAGCATTGTCCAAAACTCACAAATGCGGTAATGATCATTAAGAACGAAAAAGTTCCAACTGTCACGAATGTAGAATCATTATGTCATTAGCGAAATGTCCACCAGATGTCGCCTCATTAGAGTATAGTCATAGGAAATGCCACAAGTCTCAACTCACTGAGAATGCCGCAAAATTTCGTTGGTATCTTTCAAATTCTACCCATCAATATAATTATGTAATTATTATATTAGTGGTTCGCCGCGAACTAAGAACATGCGAACTGATTTTTACGTCAAACATAACCCTTTAGCATAGACGATGGCGCCCCCTATTTTACCAGATCTCGATCCAGATTTTGCTCAAGTTCGAAATTAGAAATTGTATATTTATATTACGTATACGTCAATTTACTCGTCTACTCGTATCTAATTTCATAAAGTTCTGATCAATGGCACCTAGATAAAGTCATCGGACAAAGATTTGACAGCAATAAATACATTCATCTCATTTCTTGACACCGATAAGTATTTTATCTACACACATATCATAAGTCCTCTATAATGCGTTAAGAAACCGTAGAAAATGACCAGCATTGCAGTACGCCGTCGCCTTCTCGCCGACAGCGCCAGCCCCAGCACCACCACCACCACCAGCAGTAAAGTAATAGTCATTACGACATCGAATTCGATGTCTTAATGACTTTCCGATATCGAATTCGATGTTATAAATTTGAAAACCAACGTAATTTACAATCATAGTGAAATAAAACGGATCACTCACGTATATAAGTCGAATTCAGTCCGACATGTATAAATAATAATGTGATTTTTTTTTACAATAAAAAAAAACAGTTGACAAAACGTCAGCTCGGTATGTTTTTCTATGATTACAAATAAAAACAGTCAAATTCGTGACAGGTATGGGTATGATATATGCCTTCGGCTTCTGAACCCATCTTAGAGTACTTATAATATGTGTGTAGATAAAGTAATGTATGCAACTCTACATAATTAGGACTTAAAACACTCGTGTGATCCTATTATGAAACTCAGCTTCGCGTTGTTTCATAAAAACACACTCGTGTTTTAAGGACCCTCATTATGTAGCAGTTGCATAATCTACTATTGCCGCACTTGCTCATTCAAAAATGCTAGCCCTATAGCATTGTATCTGTAGAGAGTGAAAGCAACATGAGTCCTTTCTTACACTAGAACATACAGTCTAGACAATGTAAGTTTTAGTATGGTAAGAATTTTCTCGCAATAATTCCGTGCAATTTCCCTAAAGCGATAAGGTTGAACAACGACTAGACAACTTTTGATTTAAATTTAAATTGATAAGACGGTAAAATAAACGTAATTTAAGTTTTAAACCATTCTCCTCATTAAAACTTGAAGTAAAGGCAGGAATTGTCATTGTTTTTATTACAACAATTTCCTCGTTGGTATAAGAACAAGTCACGAATTTTATAAAGTAAGAAACGTACCGCACATTGGCGGGAAAAGGATCAAATTGATTTATTTTAAAGTAGAAAACGGAATGTACCATTTTACCGTTGTCATTAAATCTGGTGAATACCGCTGACTCACGGCGTACAATTACATCTAATGAATTGTCTTATTCTCGCACTGGACACTGACAGTATATTAATAAGCTCAGTTATGTTTGTATGGGATTCTTCATGATATGATAGGGTAGGGCTGTGAAGTCTATGGTTTGCTGTCGATAGTTTGGTGAAGTGAATATTTCAGCGCGGGAATGCTGCCTGCGTGATGGGCACCCTGCCAAGAGGTCCAGGTTTGGCAGGTATTTTTTTTTTAAGTTAGTTTTAGTGTTGGTATTCTTGTTTACTTTGTAGTTTTAATATGGTTGTGTATGTAACTTGTGACCTGTATTCTTGCAATAAAACATTACCTATGTAAGTGAATTTGGTCAGTCTTTTAATTTTTAATTTGATTCTGTGATCTGATTTGTCGTGAATTGTGTTGTTGGTTTTTATTTTTTAAAGAAGCTACACACGCATCCACAGGATACATAGTTATTTCAATGTGTAAATTATCAATTACTAAACGTTCTAAATTGTTAATGCACCACTTAATAGCTGTAGTTAGTCATCTTTTTACTAAGTCATATCTGTTTACTTTAAGTTCATAAAAGCGATCTTCTATATACACTAAAATAAATATAGTAATTTCTACGTAAGTATTTAAAATTTCACCTTAGTGTGTTTACGCAAACATCGACAAGTTAACTTATAGATAAAACTCCAGCCCTATGACACACTTGTGTTAATATAAATATGAATGTACTATGCATATTGCTTTTGAATAAAGCTGCCATCTCAAAAATGTAAAACGAACATTACAATGGCATTCTGTGCATTTGAACCTTTGTGTTGTAAATATTTTGTTAGAAAGAATAATGCATTGGGAACATTATCTTTAGAACATTACTCAAACAGGATTTTTAAACAGTTCTTTAACCTATCTTTGTTTATTTAGCTAGCTAAGTTAAGAAATTAGTCTTTGATGTTATACCCGAGAATAATGGAGCTAAATCGAATGCATTAGAAAACTTTAAGGAATCCTTCCCTATTGAATTGTTCTGGATTATAGGTACTTACTACACAACCGCATAGAAAAATCGCTCGTAAAATTCGATACTTACTAAATATACCACTCCACTCAATGCTATTTGTAATTTTACTACAACCAAGTGAATCATCACTTGTCAGACCGTACGAGTTATGACCATCTCCTTCTTACCGCACTATTTGAAAAAGGACAACTAGTGCAGTCACGTACAAGACCGAGTCGATCTCTCATCACGTCTCATCGAAATAAATCAATTGGTGGTTGTAATGAAGACATTACCGACTGATTCCCCGTAGATATCTATCTCGGTAATCGCTTGCATCACGACCGCATGTAGGGTCTGCAGAAACGTATTAGTTGGTTATGTCGATGATTTCGTTCTGTAGAATGAGACATCATTATTTTTATAAGGATGATGATTTGTTTCTGCAATTTGACTATGCTGTATAACACCATTTTTTGCAACTAATGATTTCAATGAAGCAGACGAAAGGAAATTACAGATTAAGAAGTAGGTCTCATTTTTATGCCATGATTAGAAAGTATACAATCGTGGTTGGAACAAAAACGTCTGAAGACACGCAACTATTTATAAAATAGAACTAAACGCTATCCAAAATAATACTCGTTGTAAAACAGAAAGAGTTAATTAACTTTCTCTGATTAAAGATCTTAAGCAATGCAGATAAACTTTTAACTGATCCTTTGGTTTCCTGATCCCAATACCCTTTGAGGGGACATCTCCATCCCGCCGCTTTATTAGTATTCAGAACAAACTTTTGGGGTCTTTGATTTAGATCTGTATCGGTAATAATGTATAATGTACCTGCTACGTGCTTCGGAAACCTAAATTTAGGTGCCTATATCTTTGGAAATATTGTAATTAGTTATTTGTCTATCATCACGATTTAATCAACATTATCCTAAGTGCTAAGCAAAAAAAAATTTTAAAATACACCGTCTTGTTCAGTTCGATAGGCTCTGTTATAAAATCAACTTTGACAACAAACTCGAAAGAACCATCAACAAACTGCTAAACGACGAAAAAGCGACAAGAAAAAACTTGTACCGTAATGAACGAGACAAAAGAGTAATCAATGCAATAAAAGAAAGACTGACAAACTTTTTATGTTTCAACACTCGAAACCTTTTCTGCGTATCGAAAAGAACCCACGTACAACAGGCCAAATTAACAGACAACTATGACAAGTTACAAGTGTTTAAGGCAAACCAAATCTGCAAATCAGATAACTCTGTTAACGCTGTATTGTGAGGAGATAAAGATGAGAATGTAATGACACTTGACTTCAACGCTGGAGGTGGTATATTGGTTATTTTGTAGCACCATTCAGACTTTTGTGTCCGCTTTTATAAAGACAATGAATAAGACAAAGAGGTCTCAGCGAGTGGTCAACATTCTACTCGTCATAGTGTGCGGACGGACTTACTTTTTGAGTACGTGACTAATATTGACTGCTCGTGACACCAGAGCGTAACATGTTAATAGCGTTTGAGAAAAATGTTCGAATTGTCATGCCATTAATGTAATTTGATCGATCACGAGTCAAATGTTTTCGATTCGGTAATCGTGATTGTGTTTTAGAAATAATGGTAAGAGTAGGAGCTTCAGATAATGTAACTAGGTAGTTTACACGGCCTATAAAACATTTTCGTTATAGTAAAGTTGTAAGAAGGGTTTAAAGAAATTCAAAGAGATGTTGCGAATAAAAAACAGTTGAAAGCCGATTATGAATACAAAATACGTGTCAAAAAGCGTCGCTATTATTCCGTTTCGATATAAAGACGATATTCGACACAGAAGAATCAAGTGACTGTGATAAACACGGCAAAATATTCCTAACTTCACAAAAACGTGAAATTTATACGTAGCCTGTAAGATGTTAATCGACGCTGCGATAGGGGCGGCAGGTAACCGAATAGAGGTACCCCGAATAGTTTTTACGCGGCAAAGCCTTTGAAAACGTTTGGGACTAAATTCGCTTTCACGGCAAATCAGTTTGCGAAACCCTTTGATTTAGAAAAAGAGAAGTTTAAAAAGGTCCGGTTTAAAAGCTAAGCGCTCGTAAAAAACAAGTAATTGTATTAATTTGTATTTAAGAAGATTTCTTTGTGATTGAGTCGTCAAGTGAGAACGGATTTAAAAGGTTCTGTGGTGTTTAAGAGTTTAAGATTTTATCGTTTCACGTTTTTTGTGCAGTTGGGTGAGAAAGTAATTGGGCGATGGTTAATCTCCAATCAGTAGACAAAAGAAGCAAGTAAGTGAAACGTGATCTATTTATACTTGTTACGAAACTTTTTTATACTAGTTCAACGAATTGTCCAAAATCTTATTGATTAGGAATTGGGTGTTGGTAATTATAACAGAAGTCACAAATTTTAAAACAGTCAATGAACAGTGGTTGATGTTGATGGGATTTCTAATAAGCTAAACAGTCATGTTGAAATAGTAAAAGGTAACGCCTTTAAAGCCAGTACTGCAAACACATTCCATTTCAATACACACGTGGAGTTCAGAGTTAATAAATTCATTACTCAAATAGAGTGAGCCATTAAAATAAATCAAAAGCGAAAAGACAAAATACGGTAACAAAAGGTAACACGATGGGAGAAATCACGATCCACAGAACCCGGGGATCGTGATAAAGTAACTGTGGAATGGTCACGAGGCAGATTTATTTGCTAACCCGTTTATAAATCAACAGTTAATGCTGTATTAATATTTATTGGTGATACAATTACTGTTGTATCTCCATCGATTGTTTTGAGGTCGTGTTTGGGATTATCTTGTGATCATGTGGAACGAGTTGTCTAATGTTCTAGTGATAGAGTCATCAGTTTGGATCGTCTAAGATCAGTTATGTTATTAACATAAAGAAAGGTCAGCCAGGTCTGCACACGTTGTTAGTACCCAGTCACTTTCACTGACATGATAAGTTACAAACTTTACAGTAGAGTTAGTTATTGAGACAAAGCACTAAATGTTCAACTAAGTGCTTAGGTTGACTGTGCTTAAGCTTGGTACCTAATAAATTTGATTTTCCAACTTCTTTTAAGCAAGCGTCGAAGATACGTTCATGTCGTCTATCTATTTCGTTAATGTTTCACACGAGAAACCACTGTTTATGGGTATTCAAATAATTAAGCTGATCGAAGAAGCATGCGAAAAATTAACGGTTCCTATTCAAGTTAACTACGAAACAAAAAGAAAAGAGCTTGCATCCGATTGCAGCGCCTCTTTCAATCACTTTTTTTATAACTACCCCATCCATAGCTATGATCCGTCAGTGACGCCAGGCCACCGTTGCTTAAAGCGGCGCACAAAGAAAGAAAAAAAAAAAGAGATTTGGGATACGCATCCACCGAAGTAATGCGCGGTAGCTAAGCGGCGCGCGAGAAAAATTCCACCAATAAGATAGGATATCGTATTAGTGGATTTCGCCTCGTATACCGCTCAGCAACCCCATACAGCTCTGGTAAATACGCAGCCTAAGCGGCAAGCAAAGAGGAAAGAAATACAGCGTAAAACTGACAGCGCAAAATAGAGAACAAAGTACCTTGTAACCCGATGCTTCAGAATCATGACGTTTGTTTACGGCGTGCGATAGCCTTTTGTCACCCGTATCAGTGCTGTACAATGTGCAGAGACGAAATTTGGGAGCCTGAGCAGAATATCAAATAGCTCATCTCTGACGTGGTCCGAAGTGTTTCACATTTTGACATTCAAGACTTATGATCTCCAATGTAGTATCTTTTTGTATTTTTTTTTGTTCTTGCGGTTTTTTCTGCGAATATCAATTATACCTTTTAAATACTCACTGAAACAAAATTAGACAGAAAAAAAAATCAGAAAATGCTAGCATCCCCCATCCCGTCCTGGGGTTAGCATTTTCTGTATTTTTCTGTATACTTCCCGCCCTTTATTCTACCTTAGCTATCTTTATTCTTATGATTCTCATACACTACCACCTAAACAAAAACGTTGTTTCATAGTTTCCTGTTAGTCTCTGAATGAAGTGAATTAGTAGGTATGAACAGTGCCTTCGGTGTTTATTAAAAAAAAATGCAGAACATGATAAGTGCTATTGTATAACGAAAATAAGAGTTTAACAATAAAAATGCTCAAGTCGGGTATCTACCCGGTATCAAGCGGCTGGTATTCGTTTCTAGCCGCTGGTTTACAACTATAATTTTAACACTGAGTTAGCGTCTAAGCCAGGTCAGCGCAAGTTGGACTTAGACTTATCAAACCTGGGATAGAATTTTCTCAAAGGTCAAAGTAAAAAAAATAGAGATAAGTACACCGCAAACAAACAGTTTTAAAATCTTTCCTCTTCATTGTTAAAATAGAGGATAGGTATAGAATTCATGGAAAACCTTATTTTATTTATTTACTTTAGCCCGCCGTGAATAAAAAACTTCAAACAGTAAAACTGTAATAAGAATTCCAAACACCACAAACAATACTATTATTATTTATGACACATTTTGCATGACGGATTATCCGTCAAAGCATCTGCTTGTGACTATAATGCACTATCAAACAATGACGCGTGTTTATAAAACTCTTTTGATCCAGCAAGGGGTTCTATAGTGAAGCACAATAAAGAAGCATGCAGTCGACACATGTAACCTGATCCCGCGGTTTGAAGCGTTATTTACCATTCGGGATATTACACTAGGTATCTCCATCCTTTATTTCGTAAAATATTTCTGTACGCTCTTAGGATTTCTTCGCAACATTGTGTTTTGTTTTCGAAACAATGTCACATTGGACGTTTTCATAAAACGTGTTGGCGATAGCTGAGCCAACTACATCTTAGATAACTACTGTTAAAACAACAACGACACACAATAATTATATCCTCTACAACATTTTAATGTTACCTGGAAGACTCACTGCTTTTTCACCAATATGACTTTACATAATAACCTCCTCTAAATTTTCGAGCAATTTCTGACGATGATTAAAATAAATTTACGATCCTGTCCTACTTCCCGTCCTGTCTTACTTTCCACTGCTATAAATACTTCGACCAAAATTGGAATTTATTATTTTTATTATCATCCTTCAAGTGCGGAGAAGCCATTTTTCTGCTTTCAGTACCTCATTCATCCCTCCTAAATATGATACCCACAGGAGTGGATTGCCAACAAAAGGCCATCCCGATTTTGTTTTGACTAAAATCGAAAAGGGAGAAAGATCCTATTTCAGTGAACTTGTTTGCTATGATAAACATTCGTTTTGCCGACAAACCCGTTTGTTTATAAAACCACGTTATTATTAGAACAGCAAGCTGCTACATTCCTAGACAAAAAAAAAACGATTATGTAGTATTACCTACTTTTCTTCATTGCAGGTAATTATCTAAAGCGGACCTTAGCTTATGCTATCTTTTTTACAAAGGAGTTGCAAGTATGTAATAATAACATTTATTTGACCCTGACGATTCGTAAAGGGGATGAATCAATAGAATAGGTATTAATACCTAATTAGGTGAGCATTGTACTTTCGATAAACCTAATATTTAGCGAATTCTAATAATAAATTAAAGTGGGACTGGGCTGGACACGTCTGCCGTATGTACCCACAGAGGTGGGCTCACGCGGCCACTTGGTGGGTACCGGAGAACGGCCAGCGACGACGCGGCAGACCAAGAAGGAGATGGCGGGATGATTTGGACGCGTATGCTAAGGACTGGCCTGACATGGCGCCAGACCAGGAGTTGTGGAGGTCCAGGGGAGAGGCCTTTGCCCTGCAGTGGGACACTTCAGCAGGCAAAAAAAAACACATTTTAGTAGATCCTTGACACGAAAGAAAGCCGAATTTTTCAAATCTGATATAACCACACATTTTATATTTTTAATGTCATCTAAGATACAATAGTCCCAATAATAGTAGGTATAGAAAAACCTCGTTCCGGTACCCAATCGACCGTTTGCGGTTAGTTACCTTTACGCAACAAATCTGCTATTGTACCCTCACAATACTCCGGAAGTTTGTCAATGGCTGGATTTAGAAAAATTCGCACATAAATGACAACAAATAGATACTGCCTGTCTGTCCATTGATGCCTTGGGTCATAAAATAGGCCGCAACAAGGTTCAATTTTTTGTAATTCCCTTGTGCATTGAAAGATCGTCTGCACTATTTGAAAAGTTGACAAAATCGGTTCATAGGGGATTTAAGAATTTTAATACGTTTTTTCCGTAAACCCTAAAGACCTTTAATACATAACTTTGTTCAAAATAGATTTGGTACACAATTGAAACTTCTGTAGATTAGGTATCTTGTCTCCTGATTTTTTGTTAGATTTGTGATCAGATCACAAGCCCGTCAAAATAATAATTTTCAATCCATTTGCTGATTGATCAAATCATATTTTTGTTATAGTTTTTTTTTCTTTTGTTGTAATATAAGTAAGTATATATACATATAGGTATGTAGTGCTTCACAATTATTCAAAAAACAGTCTTCTTAGACATCTGACATATTTCTGCATAGACTTGACCCATAATTTCCAATTTACCCACACCCATTGCAATCCCACCTGCTCAAGTGTGTACTTAAAATAGCTAGTATCTATTTAAGTATAATTTATGATCTGCGGTACCTTTTAGGGCTCAAGTGGCTTAACATGCGTTCTTAATGCTTACCGTCTTGTTAGTGAAGATACCAGTAGACTTATGGTTATTTTATTTCTCCCTTTAATCAGCTATTCCTGCTTCACTATTTACAAATCCGTGACTACATTTTAAAAATACGGTATGACGGTAATTAGAATCAATATTTCATTTTAGTAAGACGCAATTTTTATTTATCACTTACGCGTATGATAACGAAGAGTAAAATTGATATAGTAGCTTGGCTCAAAGCAGCCTTCTATTGCAGTGCTTAAAGTCAGTTAAGTACTAGTAAATAGCCCAATTGTTAGAGCGTGTATGGTTTGAAATACTTATTGAATTCACTTGTTTGGTTTTAGTGAGTGTTTTTCATTGCGTTGTAATTTTGTCTAGAATTTTAATATCAAATTTGAGTATTCTAATTGAAAAACTAGAGTTTTATAAGCAAACGGACCTACGTTCTCTGGGTCTTAGAAATGGCAGTAACCATCCTCTTTCTGTATGAAACACCCACACCAGAAGCTTCACCCAAAGTCGGTGGCTTTGTAGCTTAACTGTCAAAAAGAGACCCAACGCATTGTCGCCGACTTTCCTAATAATAGAATCGACTCACAAAAACTCTGGCGACACTCGATTCAAATCACGCGGAAACTGACAAACGTCCAGGATAATATTTTATTCGTCATAAATCTACCCCGCTAAGCACTAGAACGTCCTAAGTCCCAATAAGACTGTATATTTTTACGTCTTTTTGATAGTTCGCCATAACCGAAGCAAATTGCTTGGGCGGATCGGGTGTGTCACATTTTTTTTCTTCATTGAGCCCCTACTCAGCTTGTTGACATTTTGATGCATGATCGGTTCTCGGCCCCAAACGATTGTATGACATATAAGATTGGACTGGGCTATCAAATATTTGCCTGCATCCTGTTTTAGTTGTATACAGTTACTTTTATCTGATACGGGTTTTGTTTGTAAGCTCAGATAAGTCTCTGTTGCAACTATAATTTTAGTTAAATTGTTACCTAAAGCTATAAAAGCTCCTTGTTATAATAACAAGATAAGACCTTTAACTATAATACAACACACACACTACAACACTGTAACAAAGAAATATAGCTAACGAAATGGTTTAAACGTAAAGAAATGTTCCTCGTTAAAAAAGAACGCCTTAGTAACTGAAATAAAATAAAACCAATATCTTGTTCAGAATCCTGATCGAGAATAGTCTTTTTAGTTAGTTTTATGTCAGAAGAGAAACGTTAAATACATAGACCGACCCGTGCTTATATTGTTTAGTAAATATCAAAAGATGTCAAGTAGGTATCTCGTATAATATTCTTATAAAATTAGGTTTATTTCCAATTACTCTAATATTACCCTGCTAGTTCGTCGTCAAAACCATGTTTTATTATTAATACGTTCTTAAATAATCATGTGTTACTATCAGTATTTATGGCTCATTCTGGTCTGAAATAAAAAAAATGCATTTCGTTTCATTTCACTTTAATAATTTATGTATTAAATTATTATTGGCTAAATAGGTAATGTCACTGCTACTTTACAACTTTATTAGTAAAACCATATTAATTATAGTATGAAATTCGAAACAAGGGTTCCAATTTTTCTCTCGATGCGGTGGCGAAAGTCAAACAATACTCGTTGCTCTGCATTTCCAACATTTACTTAGATTTTTTAACAGCGATGTTTTCTTGAAATGATAGTACACAGTACCTGTAAAGTAGAACCCAGAACCGACCTTCATTTTGTTTCTTGAATGGAATCAGTGTTTGAACTTAGTCGAACATGTTTCGATCAAATATTTGTTTAGAAGCTATTTTGAAGCTGATCAAATAAAGTCGTGACATTATTGCTTATTGTAGGTACTGAGAACTTGGAATTGTTTCTGGGACATGCTGTAGAATTATTTCGATTTTAAATAAGTAGAGCAATAAAAGAATTTAACACAAAAGTAGCAGTTTTTGTTTCAACATTGCGAGTAGGTTTAAAATTATTTAGGTATACTAAATGCGCATAAATTTAAAGTTGCAATTGCAATTTTCTTCCTACTTTCCACGTCATTATCATTATTTCCTTGAATATTCATTCAGTGTAGGTTTCACCGGATCGCAAATTTTCTCCGTTGCACCAAAAGATAAGATAGTGACACAATCTCTGAGCAATCTATACGAGTACCTACCTACGTTATTTGGTTGTGTAATAAAACTAGAAACGTGCAATTTCCTACATTAGTATGCAATTAATAGTCACTAGTAGAAATAGTGTTTGAAATATCAAATCAGTCAAAGATTGTAGTTAAGTGTACCTTAAGACGTTAAGTTAAATTTAGGCTTTCGAAATACCAATAAATATATTCACATCCTAACTAATATTTTAAATGCGAAAGTAACTCTGTCTCTCTGTCTCTCTGTTTGTTACCTCTTCACGGAAAAACCGTTGCACCAATCTAGTTGAAATTTGGTAAGAAGATAGATTGAATATTGAGGAATAACATAGGCTACTTTTTATTTGGAAAAATTGTATAGTTCCCAAGCATTAGGATAATCGAAATCTACGTGGACGAAGTCGCGGGCAACAGCTAGTAATTTTTATTATTGTCTAGCCGTTCTTAAAATATTATGTAACCTTAAAGTTAAAGCATCGTGATATTTACATTTCAATAATAAATAAATAAATATCATGGGACAATTTGACACCAATTGACGTAGTCCCAAACTAGGCAACGGATAAACATACTTATATACATATTAAACATCCAAGACCCGAGAGCAAACATTCATATTCATCATACAAACATCTGCCCCGACCGGGATTTGAATCCGGGACCTCAAGCTTCATAGTCAGGGTCTCTAACCACTAGGCTATCCGGTCGTCTATTATATATGATGATGATGATTGTATTATGACTTGTCCCTATTTCCTTTGTCTTTTGTTGGACAAAGATCTCTATGGAGGTTGATCATTGGAATTAAATGATCTGCTTAAATTGAATTAAAAAGGTATCGATCTTATTTTGAATTTGAGAAGCTAGGAGCACAGCTTCTATGCACTGTTACAAGTGTTACAGCAGAGGGTCGAGCACGACTTTACAAATGCTGCGTAACGTTACGGTTATCGTATCGAGATCGAGAACCCTCATACTAAATTTTAGTTCCAAATACGCTCACGGGCGGGCGCTGTTCCAAACGTCATACAAACTCAACAACGTTTACTATTCGATTTTACGTGACGCAGGTTTCGAAAAGTCATGCTCGACCCTCTGTCTTTGAAAAGCTAGTATCACCTCGAAGATGCACGTTACACAATAATAGAATAAAAACTCTTCAAAAATAACGGGCATAAAGGTGGTATTGGCAATAACAATAGCTTTTAATTGCTCGCTTTTGAGAGTTAAATTACTCAATACTCTGTAATTACTTGACAATATTAGTATAGGACATCGACTTTAAACATTTAAGACAGGCCACGCACCTCTTTAGCCCTGACAAAATGCGGCTTTCACTCATTAGCTGTCATTAGACTGACATGTCAAACTTCAAGGGAATATACCACCTGGATAATGAGTATGGATTATTATTTACTTACGTATGAAATGTGATTCCTTGTGCTTCGTTTTTCTTTTTTGTGTTATTTGTACAGTTCAAAAATGTGCACGACGTCATTTTGAGCGGTTGAAATTGTTGTTATTGGACAAGTCAACGAGATGTCACCCGCGCGGCGGCCGTTGGCGACTAAGTCACCGAGTAACCTAATAATCTATATTGCTTGTCCGCGCGCTGTGAAGGGGTGGCGTATCCGTCACTATTTGGTACATCAATGGTGTAGGAGATTAAAATTTGATCCAAGCCGTTGAAATTGGGCCAAAACATTTCCGGACACGGATCGGGAAATTGGGTAAAAATCTTTTTTAGTTTAGGATTTTGTACCCTTAAAAGTTAGCTATTCTCTCAAACATATTATTTAGTTATTATTTAGTTTGGCCGGTTGTTCTAAACTCTCGCTTTGTTCTATTCCCGCGTTAGTCACCAGTAGTTAAGTAGGGTATATATGTATAGCTGGATTGGGTTGAAGACTTATGTCAAATAGGTTGATGCTTAATCAAGCTTCCGGAAATACTTGTAAAAAATCGATGCCATACACTTGCCCTCTTATTCATAAACCTATTTTAAATAAAATGCCATTTAAATTCGTTTGTCCTTTTTTGTCACATTGGCATTTCCGTTAGTGAGAAGAAGATAAATCCTATTTTTGACGCCCGACGAAAAAGAGGGGTGTGATAAGTTTGACATGTGTATCTGTGTATCTGTCTGTGGCATCATAGCTCCCAAACGGGTGGACCGATTTCAATGCGGTTTTTTTCAATCGAAAGCTAGTAGCTAATGGAGGCTTGAGTGACGTTTATGAATTAGGTCATTATAAATTTATAATCCAACTTTCATCATAGCCACAGAAAGTATCACTTTTTGAGCACCTGTATTTAAAAATATTAACATACTGCGTTTATATAGAGGTATCAGGTTCTAAGATGACCATAATTATATTATGTAATCGTACAGCGTAGGTATTTAACTTCTAGTAGTCGAACCACTATATCAACAAGAACTATGGTGTTTAATGAAGACACACTATAAGCACAGACGACCGAATAGCCTAGTGGTTAGAGACCCTGACTATGAAGCTTGAGGTCCCGGGTTCAAATCCCGGTCGGGGCAGATGTTTGTATGATGAATATGAATGTTTGTTCTCGGGTCTTGGATGTTTAATATGTATAAAGAATCAGCATCGCTATTCAGCGAGGCAACGCTGCCAGCCTTTTGGGCACTATGCCACGGGGCCTTATTTAGATTTAATTTAGTTTTAAGTTGAAGCTTATTTAGTTTATGCTTAGATTTAATGTCATTGTAAATTGCTTTTATTATGTAAATAAAGTTAATTCAAAAAAAATGTACATAAGTATGTATTTATCTATATAAGTATGTTTATCCGTTGTCTAGTACCCATAGTACAGGCTTTGCCTAGTTTGGGACTAAGTCAATTGGTGTCAAATTGTCCCGTGATATTTATTTATTATTTATCACAGCTTTAAAATTTTATTTACATAATAAAAGCAATTTACAATGACATTAAATCTAATCTTAAACTAAATAAACTATAACTTAAAACTAAATTAAATCTAATTAAGGCCCCCGTGGCATAGTGCCCAAAAGGCTGGCAGCGTTGCCTCGCTGAATAGCGATGCTGATTCTTTGAGAGAGAAAACTGCCAGCCCTTTGGTCACAAGTTGCATCAACTAAGCGCTTAATTGCTAGTTGCAAAATGTGGTCCAGTACTTATAATTGAGCTTAAGTGTAAAATATATTGGCTTGAATGTGAAACAGGCTCATTAGATGCTCAAGCTTTAGCGCAATTTTACTTGGATGGTGTTACAAACAAGCCTATTAAACCATTTTTTTATTCCTTTTTTTAACATCGAGACTTGAAAGTTTTGTATATTTTATTCTATTTATCCATGTATGTTTATCCGTTGTTTAGTACGGTCAAGTGCAGAAATTATGTATCGAATTAATCCACCACAACAACAATACCACAATCCTAATTCGCTGACATAAGAGTCATTCATGGGACATATTTACTGTACCCATAGTACAGGCTTTGCCTAGTTTGGGACTAGGTCAATTTGACATTCACTAATTTATTTATTTTATGTTTTTGATGGAATAGTATATAGTTGAAATGTATAACGGCGATGTGGTAGATGGAGATGACGGGTTGGCGTAGAGTAGGTATGTTTCTTAAGAACGTAAGGATGTGCTTGAGATTCTTCTCCAGGATAATTAATTAATAAGAGTGGAGTAACTAAATATTATGTCTGGGTACTAGGGTCTTTGTTTCTTATGCTAAGTTTTTTTTTTAGTCCAGGTAACACAGGCTTGAGTTCAATACACCGCCCACTAACTATTTAAAGCAGTAAAATGAAATCCTCGGTCAAATCTTTGCATAAAACCATCCAACGTCTGATTTTGTATCACAAGATGGCAAGAGAATCATTAAAATTGAATCTCTAGTCTTATTACAAATAGATGTTTATTCGTACCTTGTTTACTAGGACTTCTTAGTAGAATCTCAAGCGTTTAAATAATGAGTGAGACTAATGGTGTTTACTAATGTAAAAGCTTGTAATATTGAAGACTAGATGTTGCCTGCCACTCATCAACATCACCAGCATTTTTTTATCTCCCACTACTGGGCATACTCTGTGCTATGGCTGTGACTTCGAAATACCTTATGCAGAGAACTTCTCAGACGCCCCTCGTATAAGAATAATTAAAAACCCTAAAATGGAGCGGATGCTTAAAAAAAGCGCCGCAGTAACAGATAAGTGACGTCAAAAAATCTGTCGGGTGTTATAAAGCACCCAACAGACAGGCGTCAAAACAAAACGCGCTCACAACAAACATTGATAACGTGCGATCGATCACACACGCCCACGCGACGATGTGTTGCCATCCTAATCCATTACGGCCCGAGTTAATAAAATCCTGCGTCTTATTTACAAATTGATAAGTGTCTGATAAGTCAGGTATTGACTACTGAGAAGCTGGTTTACTCTTTACGGTGCTCGTTTAAAGGTAAACGCACGTAGCGGTAGCGGAGCGGCGCGGAGGTGGTATTGCTTAATCAATCATCATCATCATCATCAGCCCACAGCAGTCCACCGTTGGAAGAGGCCTATGCCTCTTCCATGACGCACCACAACACTTGTCTTTGGTCCTTCGGCCGTATTGCTTCGGCGGTACTGGTTAATAATCGAACTAAAATAAATAAATATCATGGGACAATTGACACCAATTGACCTAGTTCCAAACTAGGCAAAGCCTTGTACTGTGGGTACTAGGCAACGGATAAACATACTTATATAGATAAATACATACTAATTAAACACCCAAGACCTGAGAACAAACATTCGTATTCATCACACAAACGTCTGCCCCGACAGGGGATCGAACCCGGGACCTCAAGCTTATAGTCAGGGTCTCTAACCACTAGGTTCTCCGGTCGTCTTGAACTTATATGAAAGAGGCCGCATAAAGAATACTACCAGTGATCCTATACCGCATAATCCGACTTTGCTACTGCTATTAACTACGCACTTCATAGCTTATAATCGATGTACATACATTAAAAAAAAAACATACAGTTTTTGAAGTCGGTTAAAAACTTTTAAACAGGCAGGGTAGGCTAAGCGTTAGTAATTATTAAAGACTCACTAACGCCTTTTAAGTTTATGTTAATCAAAACCCAAAGCAGCAAACACTAAGTACTACTTAAAGTGGAATTAATATTAATACTCGACAAAATGACGGGACACAAGTGATTTGAAAATAAAATGAGTTTGAAAGTCAGAATCTCAACACAAGTGACACCTTCTTAGAAATTGAAATGGCATTTTTGTCTGCCAGCCAGACAATTTGTAGACTGATGCACAAAAAATACCACGTCAATAGCAAACAGGCTCTTTTTATACTAGATTGAATAACAATTGTTTCCACCTGACCTGGTAGTAAATACCTATATGTACGCTCATTGGTTTCGTAACTGTTTCACTCAAGCCTAGAACATCTATAAATTAAGTTTTTAATACAGTTGCTCAAAAAGTGGTATTTTTTGTAGGTACGTTTCATGCGGGAAGTTGTATTTTTCGTACTAGTGCTTTTTACTTTTCTAAGGCGCCGGCGGCTCCGGGGCGCCTACACCTTCCTCCTCCTCCCCGACGGCAGCCCCCGCCGGCTCACCGCCTTTGGTTGCATTGTAATTTTTTTGCAAATGTATTAAAAACATCGTTTGGTACACGTGCGGAAGTGTCATATTCACTTGTCCTGAGTCTCTACCCTCGCCTCACGGCTCGGGCCTAGACAGCCCAGGACTCGTGCATAATGACATGCTTTCCGCTCTTGTATCAAAAAGTACTATTAAACAATGCTCTTGCTTTGAGCTTCTTTTGTTTACGTTATTGAAAGAGCGGAATTAATTGTTCGAACTTCGAATCTTTGAAAAAAAAAATTAACGCTTAGTCATTGGTCCAATAAGGAGCAGACTTCAAGCGTCAGTGTCCTGATAAGCAAGGCGGGGAGGATGACAGATTTTTGACGTATTTACTCAAAGGATTACACTTTCGAAAAATGACGAGACACCTGTATCAATTATAAAGATCGGGTTCTGGGCTTTTAAGGTATTCTCTATGTAACTGCTTAGATACCGTTACGTTTGACAGGTCCTAATGGCGATGGGTAATGTTTTAAAATGGGCGTTATTAAAGTCGTTACTCGTTTGTTGTGATGCCTACTTTTCGTGAAAAAGGACACTAAACGGATAAAAAAAATCTGTTAAATTTTTCATTTTAATACAAGCTTTTTTGCCAACTCTAGTTTTTGTTGACTGTACTTGTGCATTGTTATTCAACTGTCATATCCATGCCAAGCTTATTTTTGTTTTGGATTAGCGTCTTTGAAATAAAAAATACGAATTGCCTTACTCCTAAATTATGTTAGAAATGTTTTTTGTTTAGTGTGTATTTATAATGATATGTTCCCAATTCAGACCTGTGTTTTATGGCATGAAATGAATCTATAGCTATTAGGCAACCAAGCAAAATTGAGAAAGTACTCACTGAAGACTGTATGGTTTCGTAGTTTTCACATACTTCTTTATGTCTACCAACATACTGTATGCTACTAAATTTTTTATCAAACATGAGCAGTATTTTGAATTAAATATACCGCCATCCACATTCAAAGGTTCTTACTATCGTTAACATAAAAAAGGTACCCTTGGTTAAATTTTTTATTAACTTTCCCGGATACCATTTCAGCGTCGTCCGAGAGCCTTTGCGATTCTATGTACAAATATTGATCAAGATGATAATAAATAAAAGGGCTTGTAGGCAAATAGTATGTGTTAAAGATTTAATTGCAAAAAAACATTGTTAGTTGAAGATTGTTTTTGACACGGAAAAACGTCAAAATTAAAATTATTCTTAATACTACGGTGCTATTTTAATGATACCTGGCTAATTATGAAATTCCTACAGGTACTTTTTCTGGTTCGAGAAACTAAAGTAACAAACAGATAATCCATCACAATAATGAACTTATTAATGATGTTACAACTACTAAAATTACTCATTAAATTAACTAAGATTCTGAATAAATAATCGTCCACAATTTTTCACACACTCGTTCTTAATCATTCCTCCCATTAACATTTAAATGTCCATTCTTCCTGATCACACCTTTTATGTTTTGAAATATATTCACTTGTCTTTTAATTACGTCTTATCATTAACACAAAGGTGTAGCTTTACGGAGTTTTATCATAAAATTTAAACAAAGCTGCTTACCGACCGTGAATTGGAATTAGCATATTCTCGTATTAATGTGTTTAAAATATTATATTATTGGCCGCTGACAGTGTCTATTGTTAAGGGACTTCTGAATCTTCGTGTGAAAGTCGTCGTGTTTCTATTGTTCAAGGTGGATTCTAATTGGATGCCATAATTATTTTGGGCGGATGATTCCGTAGTCTGTCCGTTATAGGGAGAGCCGTTGGTAAGGGACTCGAGTTCGCTTTAATGGTAACTAAATCAATGAACATTGCTTCACATTCCATTGTTTCCAAATTTTATTTTATTTCTACAAAATCGTTCATTCAAAAATCTCTTTGCTCGTCAATGTTAACTTTACTAAAATCAAAGCATATTTTTAACAGCTTAACAAAACACTAACTAAGCAGTTTTTGCGAAAGCTCCTTTAATAATATACTTTTAATGCCACTGTTTACTTTTTAACTTGCAACTTTGTAAGTTACGAGTCGACATCATTAAAATTTCTACCTGTAGCGAGCACACCCCCAGAACTAAACAACTCCATAAAAAATACACCGAAGGCACCAAATCACGAGCAATCTGTTTGAGCGCGTACTATAAAAATAATAATTCGTCTCAGTCAGAAGAGTGGCTCAAGGAACTGGAGAGAGGCGAGAAATGCGAGTTTAAGATTTCGGATCAACAACTGCAAAAATGTTACTAGTTGTCTTTAAAACCACTGTGAAAAAGTTTAAAATAAATCAAAATGCTAAATCAAGATACTCGAATTCAAAACTCCGTAACATTTTCACGATTATATTGCTTTAGTTTAAAGAGACATACATGGTGTTGTTGTCTTGATATTAACTACACGCAAATGATTAGAAAATATTAAATTAAAATAAATAAATATCACGGGACAATTTGACACCAATTGACCTAGTCCGAAACTAGGCAAAGCCTGTACTATGGGTACTAGACAACGGATAAACATACATAAATAGATAAATATATACTTACATATTAAACATCCAAGACCCGTGAACAAACATTCGTATTCATCATACAAACATCTGCCCCGACCGGGATTTGAACCCAGGACCTCAAGCTTCATAGTCAGGGTCTCTAACCACTAGGCTATCCGGTCGTCAAATCAAGAAGTTGAAGTCAATCTACGTAGGTACACAAACGCTCACTAAAGATCATTGTACCATCAACTAATGACAGTTTTTAAATAATTAAGCAGATCTACTACCACAGTAAGAATATTTTAAATGGTAAAAATATAATGTAAGTGCGTTGTTTTCGGTTTACGAAGTAATCGCATAGATGGCGCTAGTCACTGCAAAAAGTGATAAAAACAAGCTAAGATTTGAATACATGGAAAAAATTCGGCTTTTCCTCTATGTCCAATCGTGGTGCAGGGGAAAAGCACACGACCCGGAGTGTCGAGGATCCGGGTTCGATTCCCGGGGTTGGCATTTTTCTGGTTTTTTTCTGTGTATTCATGTTTCAGTGAGTTTATAAAAAATATAATTGATATTCACGGGAAAACCGTAAAAATAAAAAATTGGGAGAAAAAATACAAAAAGATACTCCTACTGAGATCATAATGTAAGTACCTTCCTTCCACCCTTAGACCAGCTTGGTTCCTTAGACCAGCGTCCAAAGCTCGGTCGTGATCTGGGGCCAACCACGATATATTCCTTACTAGCATACTATATGCTTGTTTTCGACATTGACGTTATTCGACGCGTATATCGAAAACGATATTAACGTAGCGATACCAAACAAGCCTCGTAATTTGCTGAGAAGTAAAACTGTCAAAGAAGTGAACAAAAAAGTGAAGACGGTGAAGATTAAATAAAAAATAAAGAAGATAATGAATCCAGTGTTGAATTTAAATTCGAAGGAGTTGATAAAATTTACAAAGAAGCCAAACCTCCCATCAAAGTACGTTGTAATTAAGTAGTAAAGAAACTCACAGAAAATGATTTCGTTAAACCGCTGTCGGCATTACAAACAGCCACGGTTAGCCCACTCTGACCTCACTCTGAAAAAAAAAACCGGTTTCTTACGAGCAGACGATTAAGTTATCTTGCCGCTATTTCACCGATTTCGAGTTAATTTCTTCATTTTGTTGCGCGTCGGGATTTCTCGTTCCTTTTTATGAAACACTTTGGTCATATTTATCAAAAGTCGAACGGGCAATTCTTCTAATGGCCTCTGATTGATCAGAAGATGCTTTCACGTTAATTATCGTGAAAGTCTTCTTGTCTCCGAATTGGGAGTTCCAAATAATTACCGTTTCTGAATAAATCTTTCATGGAAAAGAACATTTAAGCTAAATTTCTTAACAATGTTACGTTTGGGATCTGTCCGTTTTTCTATTTAATTTAATTTTCATATTCAATGTTATCCTCCGTTATGTAAAAGAGCCTTCCAAAAGTTATCTTCGTAGATTTATTCGAACACCCACGTTCTAGACAAGAATCTGGATCTAAGTAACTAGATAAGAGTGCTCTTTTAAAGTTGAGAACTATCAATCTTGCAATGACTTGAGTTGAGACCTTGTCTAAGAGTTCAAGTTCATGTCTGTCTGACGTTAGTCTCGATTTGACAGCCCGTAGATTCCGAGTTCGGTCGTGAGGTGTCATTCTCATGTCGTTAATAGTGATGCTTTGGACTTTTTTATTTCGCTTGTATGGTTTTTGGAAAGTGTAAATTAAAGGTTAGGATTAAAAATTAAGATTTTTTTATAGTACAGTCAGCGTCAAAACTAAGTCATCACTTTTTTATACTAGGTGCTAAAAGTTATGCATGATTGAAAAATGTGTTACTGCTACAGGGTGACTGAAGTATGTGATTGTTAAAAAAATACAGATTTAACCAGTCAGAAACTAATAATATTTTTTTTACTTTATTTACATAATAAAAGCAATTTACAATGACATTAAATCTAAGCTTAAACTAAATAAACTACAACTTAAAACTAAATTAAATCTAAATAAGGCCCCCGTGGCATAGTGCCCAAAAGGCTGGCAGCGTTGCCTCGCTGAATAGCGATGCTGATTCTTTGAGAGAGAAAACTGCCAGCCCTTTGGTCACAAGTTGCATTAACTAAGCGCTTTTGTAACTCAGAAATAAGCTTGTAAGTGCTGGGACCCCATGGACCCAAAGTTTCAAACCCGACAGGAACAAAATTATAATTCGGACCGAGAGATTGATACTTAGATTTTTTTCTATTTTCGGCCGTTTCTGCCGCCGCACCAGCTTTTTGTGTGGAATAGACAATAATTTGTAATAAATAGACATAACTATCGGGTATATGAAAAGGCATTTAAATTAAACTAGTTACCTATCAAAAATAAGCAATCATTTCTGAAGTTATTCCACTTAATAGACACTTTGCAAATATTAAAACCGTGTCACAATATTTTAACAACGGAGCTTTCAAGAAACTTTTCATTATTTACGAAAAAAAGTTTTTATTGTTCCAAATTTTCTCATTTACTAAATTCCTTGAGCTTTAGGATTTTATTACGAATAAATCATTTGAATGAAGCCGTAAATAAATCTAAAGAGAACACGGTCGGATAGTGATAGATTATTTATATGACATCCGATACCCCAATACGATTATATTGCTCGGAATAATCGTAAATTTGTTAGTGTAACCGACAATACTGTTGAGGGCGGCCCATTTTGTTAATGCCATATTCCCGACTTTTGTTTTGCTCCGTCGCATTCGAGTAATAAACGAGGTGGCAGATCGTAAAACTTGGTTTTATCGGCGTTTGTCCAAGATTGTTTATTGCCTACAGGATTACCGTTTCTGATTGATTCAAGTTCCTCTTGTATAAATTTCGGTACAGCGCGGCCATTGTGAGGCACCGACGCTGTTTGTTTTATGCTCTCGTATAAAATTGTGAATTAAAAAGGCCCCGTTAAGATTTACGACCTAATCCGCCCAGATAAAGGAGTGTAGATTATTAAAATTTAATTTATCTCTCCGAGAGATTCATCGATTTACTCGAGATTTTACGATTTTACGATTCCATTAAATAAAACTGTCGGGTTTACTTCTGGGGTCGTTGACGCTGTCGTGCTTGGAGGAATTTTAATTCGGTGCCGCATCACAAAAAAGTGTCTTGGTTGGTACAATAAAATTACAAAAATAACTCCTAATCAAATCAGCTCCGAGCAAATGGATATGCGTTGCCGACAAAACGCATGTAGAAGGCCCCGTACTACGAAATTTAAAGATTAGCGAGGCTGCCTCTAGTTGTAACTTGCATAAAACAATTAACTCTCTGAATACAAGGGTATGGTTCATTTTTAATTGGGATTAAGAAGCAGAGCTGCACGGAAACGCTCGGCTGGTGAGTCTCGCAGTACCGGCCTCTCTCCCGCTTTGTTAATTAAGACATGGATTATCAAACGTTTTGGAGTAGTAAATAAAACTGTAATCTTTCACTGTAGAGTAAAGGCGTCTCCATAACATGCCTTTATCTTGAAATGGTAAGCCGAAATGCATAACGTTTCTTTGATCCCACACCTACGCACACACTTAAATAGTAATATCGTACAAATAACACTAATGCACTGTCAATTTTTAATGCTCTATGAGACAAGAAAGCTTAAATGTTTTAACGTGAGACGGTACCATATTTCTTAGTGATGAATACGAGTTTCCAATTAATAATAACGTTATTTTGTTCACAGGTAAGTGTTTGGGCATTCCAAATGGACGAATTGATGGAATGCGTAAGTATATTGAAGGGCTCTTGTTTTGCGGGAAGTGTCCAACAATTTATTCAGCGTCTGTTGCGAAATGTTAATTTGTTTTCTCTTCTTATTCCTTACACCCTTAATTTAAAACAAAGTTCAGGAGATATAAGTCACGCTGAAACTTTTTGTAAACAAGTCAGAGGAGTGCGAATGCTAGAACAGACTGATTTAATACTTTAAGCTTTATTTGCAGAGACATCTGTATCTATAATTTTCTTGCAGGATTTATTGCACAAGTTCTTAATGAGGTGCGATACTTGCTATGAAGTTTAGTCGGAGCTTTAATCTTTATTCGCTAACTTAGAACGTTTATAGACACAAAGGTATTTCATAAAAATTGTTTGACCTACGTCAACCGAGCTGTTGGTTTTAAAAACCCTTTTGTGTTTAGCTTAGTGTCATCTATCGTACCTTCTCCTTCATTACCTACTACAACTTCGACTTTCATAAGTACATCAATACTTTTATTTTTAATACATGAAAGGCTGCCTAATGGAGCAAGTAGCTCACGGCTGCACTTTTTAAATTCAATGACGGCAATTTCATCTCTATGCTTAAGCGTGTAAGGTTGGTTACAATTTTTGGTATTGGTATTGTAAAAATTGTTTTAGTAAAGTGAAGAAGTCATTTGGTCGTTGTCACTGATGGGTTTTCAAATATTGACGGTCCGAGCTATTATCTGTGGGAGTGTGTCGGTGGAACCTGGCTTTGATAACGTTCTGTGCGTCGCCGCTCAAAAAACTGTTTGTCTTTATGTCTGTGTTTGTATTGGTTGCGGATATTAAAAGGTGCGGGTTGGGTAGGGTGTTATGATAGGGAGGGGTGTGAGTAACATGCGGTTCCAAAATTTTAAATTCGATAGAAGATTAGAGTTGTCACTGCACATTTGGTACTCGCGGGAATGTGAAAGAAAGTACAATACAGTACAAATATTTTTGGAAACCACAAAACAGTACAAGAAGAATAAAAGACTCGTAAAATATTTAAATAGAAAACAACAAGGCGTATCTAATAAATAAGTCGTCATAATTACACTAATAATTTTAGAAAAAGGCCCACTTAACACTCAATCAAATACAAAATAATGCAATAAATCTGAAACACGACTCGCGCATATGCGACGGTGATGAGTGGGAACATTCAGGAGTTAATTACGAAGACATCCGACTCGGGGAAAAGATTCTCAGTGTGTATTTCAACGGTCTAATTGAAAACAAATGTCTGCTAAACTTTTTGTTTGCGTTCCTAAATGAAATTGAACAAGAGATTGTTACGTAACTAGCTATTTTATCGAGAAGTGGAAATTAGTTTTTAAGGCCTATTATTATAAATTATTTGATGTTCTATGTTAGTTAAATTAAGTGCCAAAATTACAAAAGGAGTAGTAGTAAAATAAACAGATCTGTTTCGTATATAAGTCGAGCTTAACCTGACATGTTTCGGACAAATTCATAGTCCTTTTTCTGAGAGCGCACGATCCGGCGGCAGCGAAACGCATACTGTTTACCAAGGCTGCGCTCGTGCGACTACTAGGCGCACAGCCAGATTTGTTTATTAATCCGTAGTCCCTCCTCTGGGAGCACATACTTCAGCGATCTCTAGTCTTAAAAGGTCCTCAAAAATACTGCATTTACCTGGATCTTTATGTTTATACTTAATTATTTTCCTTGTGTTGAAGTCGCTTTGGAAGATATAATTATACTTAGGTTATTTATTTGTCGACTCTTAAATTGAATACAGGGCAAAAAGTTTTTTTTTTATACCACGTCGGTGGCAAACAAGCATGCCCGCTATGTCGAATACTGGTACCTAAGTGTTATTAAACTGAATCTCTACGAATGTTTTTCATGAATTCGTGGCAAATGACAGGAATTGTGTATTAAGATTGAATAACATGAGTAGTCCTTGGGAAGATTAAATAATGGCATTACGTACTTGTACATATTTCTTGTGGGCTTAGATTTTGTTTCTTTTATTAAAAAAGAAAAACATTTGGTAAAGGAGGGCAAAGCAAAAATATAGTAGAAGATTTTGGAAATACGTATCTGTCATATAAAAATACTACAATAATTACATTAGTATTCTTTGTTAGGGATAAAGCTAGAGATAGATAAAGATGTTGTCTGAAATCGAAATATTTCTTGCGAAGAAATATTTTTTACTGAGCTTTTGCGACTAGAATATACTGGCTTGCTATGTTATTCGAGTTCATCATATTCTATATTTCTATATAATTATACCTATAAAACAGTACCGCGACTGACTGACAGACAGACAACGCACAGTTTAAACCACTGGATTTAGAGACTTGAAATTTGGCAAACATACCTTGAGTATCCTAGAGGTGCACTAAGACGGGATTTTTCGAAATTCGCACGGGATAGGGAACTAGCCTATTTTGAAATATTTCACGGGGGCAAAGCTTCGGGGCATAAGCTAGTAGTGAAATAAACGAATTACTCACGTATGTCAGTAGAATACCTCAAGCCCGTTTTTAGGGTTCCGTACCTCAAAAAGAAAAAACGGAACCCTTATAGGATCATTTTGTTGTCTGTCTGTCTGTCTGTCTGTCTATCTGTCTGTCAAGACCCTTTTTCTCTGGAATGCGTGGAGGTAGGATGCTGAAATTAATATCAAATACTCAAACCTGCGGTCCCTTGAAGCTGTGAAAAAATCAAGCATCGCAATCAAAAGATACAGTCATTAAAAAAGTCGTTTCCATACAAATTGCCGTTTTTTGAAAACCTAAAGGGTACTTCCAGTTGTCCTAGAAACTTGAAATTTGGTATGTGGGTAGCTCTTATAGTACAACCACTCAGAAAAGTCTCAAAATCTTAATTTTTTACGTCTGTCTCTAGATTTCCCAGACCAATATAAGTTGACCCCACACTGCATACATTTTGCTTAGGAGCAGGGCTCTGCTTACACTGGACTTCTTAAAACTGGGGAAAAGAGTTAAAATCTTTCTACGGAACCCTCGTGCGCGAGTCCGACTCGCACTTGGCCGGGTTTTTTTATAAGACAAGGAAGGCAGACGAGCAATTTAGTTATGATTAAATCTACGTTACGTTTAAAAAAATGTTCGATATCATTTGTTTTAAATTATGTTGTAACCTTTACAGTTTTTTTAAACCTTGACTCAAAAAGAGGGGTGCCATAAATTGTATCCATTTATCTGTGTACATACTGTGTATGGGTATGTCTGTTTGTGGCGTCGTAGCTCCCAAACGCTTGGCCTGTTTTTTGTAGCTGTTTTTATTGTGCTTTTATGTTCGATACTCAATTGAAATCTAGTTTCATTGAGATGATTCTCATAGGTAAGTTTCATCAAGATAAAAAAAAAGTTTTTAAAATACCTACCTATTGGAACTTAGAAACTTTTCTAGATTGGTTAGATTATTAATATACAGCAGATTGTTGATTGTTTCATTGCCTTGTTAGTGTGAGTTACATTTTGTAACAACAAATGCTTTTTAATTCGGTTATCGTCAGAGAACTGCATACCTTAACCCCCTTTTAAATCTATACGAGCTTCCAGTTATCATTGTATTAATACATCGAAACATTAATCTCTTGCGCATCCAATAAGAAGATTGGTATCTTACATCAACGCACGCGCACAAGAAACCCGATTAACATAACAATGAAACTAATTGCACCGGCCGATACAACTTTTATTATAACGTTAAATTTAATTTAAAAAGTAAATTTGATTATACTATGTGTATGTTAATAAAGTAATCATGAGGTCTGATTGTAGGATGGTATGAAAATTTAAAATGATAAATTACAAATTTCAAATGCAACTCCGAAATTAAATTGGGTATGTTTGGGCTGTATTATGTAGATGTCACCAAATAAACGTATTAAAGCAGTTTGTATGTATTTAATTCAAAAGTATTACAAAGAAAATAATGAAACTACTGGTCAATTTAAAGATTCACAGAACTGTATACATATGCATTTTGCGACCTAACTTTGTCGCCATTAACTTTTAAATCTTTCTTTTACAGCGCTCTTACTTCTAAAACGAGTAGAAAGTCAGTACTCAAATGATATTTAGTAGTTCATGACTTCTGTACTTAGTTTTTAAACAGCATTACTTATGTTAGCAAAATACCAGTAGTTACTCAGAGCTCTGTTGGCTCTGGTAAGAAAAGCTACGTAAGTTGCATTACATTGCGAGTTCATAAAGCGACGGAGTAAATAGTACTCGATCGAGCGCCGCGTTGTAAAGCAACTTATTATAATTTTCGTACGGGTGTATTAGCGTGTGTATGTAAAACTAACATGGTGTTAAAGTGTTAATTATGAGAACCCTAATTGCTAGTGCCTAGAAAATAGACGTGGGTCTAGAATTAAACGTCCTTACTGAAGATTTATCTGGTTCTAATTTTGTTGATTACTACGTTATTAGATTTATAAGCAGTTTAAGTTTGGTTGTCCCGTTTATTTTAGATTGCTTGTCAGTTAAATACGGACCAATACAAGCGTTTCTAATTCTAACACGTACAGGTGTACTTACAGTCACAAATTATAATTTTGTTAATAGTCTTTGGTTGTTTACAGAAACATCCCTATAGATCGACATTGTTATTTTGGGGTACATTATTTAGTAGCTTAACAAGAAAATCAATGACCGCGATCAAAATAGTCACATGTCACGATTTTCTTGTCCCATTCCTTACTTCTTTAAATTACTTCTTCTTTTTCTTTTTCTCGCTAATAAATAGTTGCTTTCTTTCTTTCTTTTATTAAATAGTTTTTCTTTATAAACCAGAACACATCCTCTGCTGGACACAGGTCTCTCCTAAACGCTTCTATAAAAACAGTCCTACATTTTCTGCCAAAACGTGCTTTCGAAAGTTAGAATGTAGCTCACCGTTTATTCCCTAGATTTAACTCACGAACTGGATCAAGAAACAACGCGTTACCGCGGTGTTGTTTGGCGCAAATTACAATGTATCCCGCTGGCGTTTACAGTACGAGACAATTGTACCCTTTCCAAACCGGTGTAATTACCTACTTGCCTCATCCTTCTTTAATATGTTAATAAGGCTTTCCATGGTTTTAGAGTTCGCTTACAATTGGAGTGGGTCTCAGTTAAAATCTCGTGGTTTAATACTTAGCACTCTTTTAGGAGGCACTTGTCACAATCACCGGTTTAAAATCATATTAATACTTTGCGGTTTATTACTGTTATTTGATCTGAGTTACTTGAATGTGTACGGCATGAATTTGTGCAATCCATTAATCCTTACTTTTCCGATGCAACGTTAATATGTTATTTACTGTGCGCTAATTTAAAACAATTTTGTAAATCCAATCTTTATAAAATGTATGTTTACTCAAACTTTAATCATTTTACCTCTCTAATTTTAACAGAACCCAAGTATTGAAAAAATGCACCCTCACACGCAATGTAGGTATAGGTCCACATCATTATACATAGCAGTTTTAATAACGATCTCAGCTTTAAGTAACAGGAGGTCGTGTACTTCATAATTAGCGTTATGAATAAACGTCCTTCATACAGTATCAATAACTTTGAATAGCGCCTGTTTGTTAAACTGACTTGGGCGCATCGGGTTTGTTTAATATGCCAATAATTTCCTTAATGAAAAAATGTTATTAATGATGGCGCGCAATATTTCGAGGAGGTCTTCATCAATATCTGTAGAGATTTTACGCTTTCGGAAGCAGAGTTGCTTGACTCAGAATTTTGCTTTATTTTTGTTTGTTGCTCTGAAATTTATTATGATGTAAGCAAGGAATTAATTCTGCCGTGTTATTTTAGTGACTTGTGTAGCGAAAAGTTCGCTACGTGTCAAATCTTTTTAGTCGTGAGACTTTTTTTCCGCCCTGGCTGGCTGTATTGATACCTTTTTAAATTCAGCGCTGGTTTCAAGTAGTGACAGGGTAAATTTTGACAGAGGAATATAAAAGCCCTTTGTGCGGCTGTGTGGATTTTTACTGAAGACGAAATAAAAGTCGCGTTGCCTGTGAACTGTTACTGGAAAGCATACGGCGACTTCCCTTCGTGTTCTATTTGCCGCCGGTTATTATTGGTTGACACCGAGAGCCGCTACAGCAGTTGGTTTAAATTGCCGTTTATCATACGGGTGAGTTGGTTAAGTTTTGTATTTTCTTCAAGTTATCCACGTAGTTTTGCGTGTCCGTGTGTTTCGGTCGATTCCAATATTCAGTCTCTTTATTTTTTATATTTTTTCAGCTTCTCCCTTACCCTACGGACTCGATTTACGGTCACCAGACGTTGAGACGGAAGTATCGTAATACGGTTTTACCTACCCCAAGTTTTATTCACCAAGTCACGGTATTGTACATTTCATCAATTTTTATTTAATGCCCGCAAAGGACTACGGCTAACGCTTTTATTTTACGCTCCGAAGACACATGCCGTGTGCTTCGGGTCCGGTTGTACGAAGTATAGAGTTACATAAATGTTAGACAATGTCATAATTGTTTTAGTTATTTTTTCCGGTAATATTAGTCGAACTGTTCGTTTACCGGTCATATATCTTAGGGCTGCTTTGGCGAAGTAATTTGTTAAGATTTAGGTGTAATTGTAGTGTTTTGGTGCGCGCACGCCTAATATTATTTGATTATTTTTATTCTCTGTCCTGAGTATGCGTAGGTAATTCTGTTATTTTAAGGCGTGTAATCCTAGGACCTATTCCTGTTTTATACCTTTTTATACGACTCTGTGAAACCTTTTGTTTTCTTACACGGATGACCTTCTCTGTAATAAATGTGTTAGCCTGTTTGTGATTTTTCCTTTTTCTGAGGGTCAAAATTCTACGTGGTGTGACGTATTTTTTATTATTTAGCGTTACAAAATGGCGCCCGATACGGTAAGTAACCCTGGTTCATTTTTCTTGAAATTCTGGTGGTTATTTTAACAACCTTCTATTTGTTTTTGTGTTTTTTAGGGGGATGGTGACTGCTTCACGGTCGCGTTTCTCTTAATCGTAGTTTTCTGTTTTCAGGTTGCGAATACGTTGTTTTCAGGCTTTGACATATAGATTCCTTACTGCATGTCGCTGCAGGTGTAACCCATACTATTTAATTGTGCAGTCAGCAGGTTTAACTCGTCCGTCACCTGTAAAACTCTACTGGACATTTTAATCTGATTGTGATTTTTTTTTATTTAGGAATGTTCTGTACTAAGATATTTAATACCAGCGCCTTTTATTTTAGACCCTTAATGTAACCTGTCTTTGTTTATTTCCTCAACCGACTTTAGATTATCAATCTCTTTTACTTGACACACTGGGGTCAAGCCATGTCACAGTTTAGCGCTGAAGGTTCAATTCATGAGACTCCGCGTCTGACGGCGGACTCAGATAATCGTCGGCCACGTACCTTGAATCTTCAGGAGGATGACGAGTTTTTCGATACGGAACCCAGTCTCAAGCCTTCTCCTGTCGTTCAGGAAGCTTGGGGTATGCCATTCAAGGACGAGTCCCTTGCTAAGTGGAATATCTGTTTCACGGGACAAACATGCGTACGTGAGTTTTTTTTAAGAGTTCAGGAGGAAGGTTTTGCGCGCAACGTCAATCCGTCGTATGTGGTGCGACGTTTCCATGAGTTGCTGGCCGGCAGCGCCTTGAAGTATTTTAGGGCTATCAGGTATTCAGGACTAACTTTTGGCGAATTAAAAGCCGCCTTTCTTAAGACATTCGACGTTACGGACTACGACTTCAAGGTTGAGCATCAGCTTCGTACTCTTAGTCAGGGGGCAAATCAATCGGTTGTTGATTTCGTAATTCAGGTCCGGGACTTGAACGCAAAGCTGCAAGTTCCGATTAAGGAAGAGAAACTATTCACCATAGTTAAGTATGGCCTACACCCGCGTTATCATCCATGTCTTGCGACAAATATAATTAGAGATATGGATGAACTTTTGGAAATCGCCAAGAACTTTGAGGCATTCCAAGGGCCATCTCGTTCCCACGTGACTATTGCGGCAGTTAATTCAGAGGATCCTGCTGTTTGTCTGAAATGTAACTCATGTCATGTTTATCGTTTCTGTCCAAATATCGCTGAGCCTGTATGTTTCAAGTGTAGACGAGTAGGTGCAATCACTCGTAATTGTCCTTGTTGTAACCCTAGCCCTGACGCTTCAAAAAACTAAATACTGGCGTTCCGTGTGGCCCTGCGGTATCGCCTGTTATATTGAATAATACATCTGACAATAGGCTTTTTATAGAGATCAGCGTAGCGGGTTTAAATGTGAAGGCTCTTTTAGATTCTGGCGCGCAAACTTCACTTATTGACGTTTCTTTGTTGTCAAGGATCGGTCTTACGTACTGCGAGAGCATTCGCCCGTCAGTGGTGTCTGCGGATAATTCCCCCATAGATATTTTAGGTGGAGTCGACATTCCAATTCTGTTTGATGGCACTTACATTGCTCATTCTTGTCTCGTAGGTAGAAATTTGCCAACACAATTTATTTTGGGTATAGAATTCTGGAATGCGTTTGGTTTGACCTCGATTTTGAGTCGTGCGTTTACCGGGGAACGAGGCGGTAAACTTTTTGTACCAGCTTCTGACTTACCCACGGTAAGGCTACCAAGTGTGGACGAGGTGCGCTACATACATCCGCGTACTGTGCTCACCGGCGATCAAGAACTTAAACTCCAGAACGTAATTAGCAGTTTTGACGAAGTCTCATCGGAGAAGGTTGGCTTGGGATGTACCTCATGGTTGGCGCACAAGATTGAGACCGTTGGTCCTCCGATTCGCCAGCGCTACTACCCTTTGTCTCCCGTCAAACTTAAAATTCTCAACGAGGAAATAGACAAGATGCTGGAGATGGATGTCATCCGTCCCTCTAGGTCACCCTGGGCTAGCCCAGTGGTGATGGTTACTAAAAAAGATGGCAGTGTGAGGTTCTGCGTCGACAGCAGGAAACTCAACAGCGTGACCATTCGTGACTCCTATCCTCTTCCACGCATTCAGGATATTTTAGACAATCTTAGAGGTGCCAGATTTATGACGTCACTAGATTTTAGAAGCGCGTTTTGGCAGATCCCTTTGGCAGATAAAGAAAGTTGCGAGAAAACGGCCTTTATAGTTCCACAGAGGGGCTTATTTGAGTTCATTCGTCTCCCTTTTGGGATGACAAACGCTGCATCCGAAATGCAAAGACTCACCGACATGATTGTCAATTTTGAATACACCCCAGAGTCGGAGGACTTCATTTTCGGGTACGTGGATGACTTGATTTTGGTTTCTCGGGATTTTGACAGTCATTTGCGACTTATCCTTAAGGTTCGTGACAGATTGAAGGAAGCTGGTCTCACGGTAAATTTAAAGAAATGCGAGTTTTGCATGTCAGAGTTAAAGTATCTTGGGTATATCGTGAATGAACGTGGCCTCCAAACGGACCCGAGGAAACTTGAGGCTATTAAGGAGTACCCCACCCCCTCTAACGCCAAATCTTTACGCGCTTTTATCGGTATGTGCTCGTATTACCGTCGGTTTGTCAAGGGATTTTCATCCATAATAGCACCGCTTACAGCTCTGATCGGCAAAAGGAAAGGTCGTGATGCTATTGACTGGAGTGAGGACGCAACAGCGGCTTTCGAGAGATTGAAGGATTCCTTGATGAGCTCTCCACTGATTGCATGCCCAGATTTTACGAAGCCATTCATCCTGCAGTGTGATGCAAGCCAAGTTGGGCTCGGTTCTGTCTTGGTTCAGGAGTTTGACGGTGTCGAGCATCCGATAGCTTTTTATTCCCGCTTGTTTACCAAGGCTGAACGTAATTATGCTACAACGGAGCATGAGCTTCTCGCCGTATTAGACTCTATTAAGCATTTTCGGGGATATTTGGATGGAATGAGATTTAAGATTGTTACTGATCATATTGCCCTTAAGTGGTTATTGACCCTTGACAATCCTACTGGACGCTTGGCGCGCTGGGCTACTTTAATTTCGCAGTACAATTTTGAGATCGAGCACAGAAAGGGTGTCCTGAACGTTGTTCCTGATGCATTGTCCCGAGCGCAAGTTGGTTTGATGTCGTTTGAACGTGGTGCTTTGCCTACCGGTGATCCGTGGTATGAGCGTATATATCAAGGTGTGAGTGAAAACCCTCAAATGTTTTCAGCTTTTGCAATACGTGGCGGTATCTTAATGCGTAAGCTTGCGGTTGAAAATCCTTTGACACCAAATCCGTGGCGTGTTGTTCTCCCAGCTTTAAGGACCAGAGATGCGATAGCCGAGATTCACAATGGTTTTCCAAACGTACATCCCGGAATTATGAAAACTTACCTCAAGGCTAGGGATTTATATTATTGGCCCTATATGTACCGTGATATAGCTAGGTTCCTTTCTGAATGCCAGGTATGCAAGGCCTATAAAATTGCCAATTCGCAACCACGTGGTCAACGCCTCTATCCCAGAACAGTTGCCGCTCCTTTGGATCTTCTTTCCATAGATTTAATTGGTCCTCTTTCAGTAGCTTATAGTGGTTTTAGATATATATTCACGATGGTTGACGTTTTTACTAAGTTCGTGTGGCTAGTTCCTCTTAAAAGGGTTAATGCCGGCACTATTTCTGCAGCATTGGAATCAGAGGTCATAATGAAGTACGGTAGTCCTTCTGGTATATTGTGCGATAATGCAACCGTGTTTCGAAGAGCAAGTTTTGTTGATTTTTTGGCATCGTACGATATTCCAAGACCTTCTTACACTCCGTACTATTCTCCGCAAGCGAATGTTGTTGAAAGGTACAATCAGGTTGTAATTACTACATTGAGCATTTTGATTGCCGGCAATGAACGCAATTGGGCGAGGCAGCTACCTCGAGTTGCTTTATACTTGAATTCCCGTATTAACTTAGCGACTTCCTATACACCAAATTTTTTAATGTACGGTCGTGAAGTGGTAACCGCTCGACAGCGCGTAGATGGTCAGATTGAGAACCAAGAGGTGGGACTCAGTCGGGCTGAACGTGCTACGAACTTACAAACGCTTCGCGAGGTATATGACAGGGTGGCCGATTCAATGACGCTGGCTTTCCATCGTAACGCAAATAGGTTTAATGCGAACAGGAGGTCAGTTTGTTTGTGTGCCGGTCAAGTTGTGTGGCGTAGGAATTTCCAACGTGGGACCAATGATGAAGAGAGGGGTGGCAAGTTTGCGCCACGTTTTATTGAATGTCGTGTTCTCAGGCGCGTCTCTCCTCAAGTGTATGAGTTAGCTGAGGTTGATTCCCCGCATGTCGGTATTTATCATGTCAAGGACATTCTAAAATGATATATTGTTGTACAGTTTAGCTAGTGGTTTTATTTACTTTTTAAGGTGTAAGCTAAGTTTTGGAGTAACCACGTGCCGAAATATTGGGCTGTTTTGGTCATGTGGTTTAGTTCCTCATTCGTTTTTTTTTATGTTCATATTGTTACATTCCTTTTTTTATATTATTTAGTATTTAGATGCTTTCTCGTATGCTCATTACCTTGTGTAATGCGGTTTCTCATCTGTGTAGTCAACTTAATATTTTTTACTATTATTTGTCGATTGAAATGTTTACGATGCGATACGCGATCACCGTATTTTCCGATTTCAATTAAACTTTAGTTTTATCACCTCGCGTAAGGTTCACTTTTGCTGGTTTAGTTTTAACATTGTGTCTTTGTGCTCCTGTGTTTAACCTGGGAATTATTGCTAATGAGATGATCTTTCTTTCGCGTTAATTTGTGGTACCGTCGAAGATGTTTAGTTAGGAACTGTCAAGTTTATATAGTTAGGGTTATCAAAAATTGGTAACTTTAGGGTTGTCAAAAATTAATAACTTCAGGGTTGTCAAAAATTCTATTTACTTAGGGTTGCCAAATTTCATTAGCTCCTCATATTTCTTGGTAAACTTGTTTTTCTACTGTTTTTTCTTTTGGTAGGGGGATATCTGTAGCGAAAAGTTCGCTACGTGTCAAATCTTTTTAGTCGTGAGACTTTTTTTCCGCCCTGGCTGGCTGTATTGATACCTTTTTAAATTCAGCGCTGGTTTCAAGTAGTGACAGGGTAAATTTTGACAGAGGAATATAAAAGCCCTTTGTGCGGCTGTGTGGATTTTTACTGAAGACGAAATAAAAGTCGCGTTGCCTGTGAACTGTTACTGGAAAGCATACGGCGACTTCCCTTCGTGTTCTATTTGCCGCCGGTTATTATTGGTTGACACCGAGAGCCGCTACAGCAGTTGGTTTAAATTGCCGTTTATCATACGGGTGAGTTGGTTAAGTTTTGTATTTTCTTCAAGTTATCCACGTAGTTTTGCGTGTCCGTGTGTTTCGGTCGATTCCAATATTCAGTCTCTTTATTTTTTATATTTTTTCAGCTTCTCCCTTACCCTACGGACTCGATTTACGGTCACCAGACGTTGAGACGGAAGTATCGTAATACGGTTTTACCTACCCCAAGTTTTATTCACCAAGTCACGGTATTGTACATTTCATCAATTTTTATTTAATGCCCGCAAAGGACTACGGCTAACGCTTTTATTTTACGCTCCGAAGACACATGCCGTGTGCTTCGGGTCCGGTTGTACGAAGTATAGAGTTACATAAATGTTAGACAATGTCATAATTGTTTTAGTTATTTTTTCCGGTAATATTAGTCGAACTGTTCGTTTACCGGTCATATATCTTAGGGCTGCTTTGGCGAAGTAATTTGTTAAGATTTAGGTGTAATTGTAGTGTTTTGGTGCGCGCACGCCTAATATTATTTGATTATTTTTATTCTCTGTCCTGAGTATGCGTAGGTAATTCTGTTATTTTAAGGCGTGTAATCCTAGGACCTATTCCTGTTTTATACCTTTTTATACGACTCTGTGAAACCTTTTGTTTTCTTACACGGATGACCTTCTCTGTAATAAATGTGTTAGCCTGTTTGTGATTTTTCCTTTTTCTGAGGGTCAAAATTCTACGTGGTGTGACGTATTTTTTATTATTTAGCGTTACACTTGACAGTAACAAAAAACCGGCCAAGTGCGAGTCGGACTAGCGCACGAGGGTTCCATAGAAAGATTTTAACACTTTTCTCCAGTGTTTTAGAGTCTAGTGTTAGCAGAGCCCTGCTCCTAAGCAAAATGTACGCAGTGTGGGGTCAACTTATATTGGTCTGCGAAATCTACAGACGGACATAAAAATTCAAGATTTTGAGACTTTTATTAGTGGTTGTGCTATAAGAGCTACCTTTATACCAAATTTCAAGTTTCTAGGACAACTGGAAGTACCCTTTAGGTTTTTGGATTTCGGCAATTTGTATGGAAATAGCCTTTTTAATGACTGAATCTTTTGATTGCGTTGACTTAGAAGGTTGATTTTTTCACAGCTTCAAGGGACCGCAGGCTTGAGGATTTGGTATTAATTTCAGCATGCTACCTCTACGCGTTCCAGAGAAAATTGTCAGACAGACAGATGGACAACAAAGTGATCCTATAAGGGTTCCGTTTTTCCTTTTGAGGTACGGAACTCTAAAAAGGTATCGAATTTAGTATTCTCAACATCAACAGTGTTGCTATTACAGTAATAACGCAAAGGGCAGGTGACAAAAACAGAAGAACCCGGGATCATTGTTTTTGAAACCTGTTTCGAATGATTCTTTAGAATGCCGCTGGCGAGCTTTGATGAGAGACGGGTCTTGTTCTCGAATTTTATCGTCAAGAAATACTTCACTCACAGATTTAATCGCGATGTCGTTGTCGGTATTATTGGTTAGACTATAAAATTCTGATAAATTACTATGCGCCATTGGCAATAAAGTGCATGGGCATAATATTTCGACATGGGCAAAAATTTCACCTTTTTTATTTTATTGGTTCAGTCGATTGAAATAGATAGAGTATTATTTACTTACTGTGTTGTAAAAAAATGCATTATTGTTAACTGTCAATAGTTTTATTAATTGTAATGGAAATCGATTTGCATCGTAATAATGACGATTCCTCGTTTCTGATATTTTATTTAGTGCTGGTAAAAATCAATTCAAGTTGGTTCTAAGTTAAGTCTTAGTCCCAAACTTCTCTAACTTGTCATCCGTCTGGGGTTGAAAATTAGTTTTCAAAATGGTAAATTTTAATTTTGATTAAAATATCCGGATCCAGGAATCAGCTTATCAAACTTTGCCTGGCGTCAACCATACTGCTATATTAAACCGCACAGCTTGGTACGGAACTAGTTTAAGAAGGATCTAAGTTTACGATACGAATTTATGAATATTAATAATGCAGGGATAAGCAATGCACCGATGGTATTTTGGTAATGGCAATAATGTCTTAAAGTAATACGCCAATTGTAATTTTTGCTAAACAGGCAGGCTTAAGGTATTTCGTGTAAGGTCATTGCTAACAATATTTTAAGATACCTGCAATTGAGATTTAGATTCACCTGATATTACTATTGTCAAAATCACACTCGTCACAGTCTGGAATATACGTTGTGAATGTAATGCACTTATAAAGAACTCCAAATGAACAAACAAAATTCCTTAGATGAAGAAATACCGACACACCCACTAAACGTGAACAAACAATGAATAACCGAGTCAAAAACATCAGGTCCATTTGAATACAATTAAGTTTTACAGTCGCTTCCTTGACTCAGCGCCAACCTAACGACCTCTGCTCCCAAAACGTCAAAACCTTAATTATTATTCGTAACATCATAATCATCCAGATCGTGAGCATTCACTGAACTAAAGCATTGATACCTCTTAACCAGTATGCCTTGATCTCTTTCCCCGCCCGTTCTCGTAATAACATTAGACTAGTGACAGCGACTTTGTTCGGAGCCCCTTACAGTAAGGAATCTCTGTAAATTGGTCATCGATAAATTATAACGTTACCCTCACTGC
This sequence comes from Clepsis dumicolana, assembly GCA_963691665.1. Classification (NCBI taxonomy): domain Eukaryota; kingdom Metazoa; phylum Arthropoda; class Insecta; order Lepidoptera; family Tortricidae; genus Clepsis; species Clepsis dumicolana. The sequence continues at coordinate 2,922,835 of OY829514.1, forward strand.
AAGACTAGTTTACTTGTTCTAACCACCCGCTGAGCGCTATGTGAGGCATCAGTACACTCAGCAAAAACTTAATGGTGCTTCGGACGATTAAAATCTACACCATTATCGTCTTTATCATCCGTGTCCGTGCTGTCATTGTTGCGTGCAACACTCTCAATACTTTCGATAACTTTGGTTTCCCCGTGTATATCTCATACCGTTTCATTACGATCCTTACATCATTTATCATACTTTACATTGCTATAATTTATTCATAACGCAGATCTTGTTTTATTCGTTCGCTTTACATAGTGTTCTCGGATTTCTCAATACGTGATACCATTACCTGTATAGAGTCTTCTCTTTGAATTATTATAGTTTTATTGCCGGTAACAATATTTTACGCGTCGCCAAGTACGACTTGTAATGTGAGACCATAACTTTATTTATGATTCTGCTGATAGGGTTATGAATCCTCCGCCGTTACAAAGGTATGGATTATTAAACATTTTATATCTACATCGTCAAGGTATCGGATATCAGGCAGTTAATTTTGATGATTTTAAAAATTTATGCCCTCTTAAAAGCGCTGTATCGTATGATATCATAAAAGCTACCGGTGACGGCGGAGAACGCAATGAGAGGGTTTCTATTACATAGAATAATTAATGAAAATCAAATTATAATATCTTTAAGACTAACCGTTATTTTAAGTTAACAGTGTAGAACGTAGGAATACCTCATTTGAGAAAATTAAATCTGTCAAACTTTGAAAGCCGAGAATTTCCCAAAACCTCCGTCAGACCACCTTAGCTTCCCCTCATATCTCTAACACCATGTATGTAAATGGAACCAAATGAGACCCAATAGATCTCGCTGTCGTAGGTTTATTAGTGTGGCGGTGATAAACTGTTATTAATTCACTGGCCTCATCAGGCACCTGGACGTAAATGTCTCGTCGCATTAGCTCTGATTACTCGTGAATTAATTTAAGACTGTGCCTCATTGATGTGAAAACGTAAAGGCGATGGGAGAAGGCAATTCAAGTCCTAAGTATTTCGGGTTGATCCATACTAAAGGAATCCGTACAAGGAGGGCTACAAATTAATTCTGATACGTGACAAGTAAAATTTTGGCGTCTTAAAGCGAGTACCCCGTTTGTTTTATTCTATTACTTCGTGGTAGCTTCAAACATGTGCAAATTAAGCGGAACTTAATCCTGTTCAAGGATTAAGATTGAAACTAGCTATCATCAATATCAGGCTAAAATATCATCATAATCATTGTCATCATCAGGCCGTGTCCGTCTCCTGAGGCGCGCCGCTCAGCCTAGCCTTCAACTCTTCGCATAAACTTGCTTCCAGCCCCCTATACCACAAAAGTTACAAGTCCTACAATTTAACATATTTGTCACGTTTTAGTATGAAAATCTTTACAGGGCCGAGTGTCCGACGAGAATTGTCACTCCACCTTGTTGCGGGTCGTCTTTCTGTCCTAACGAATAAACAAGCCAAAATATTATAGTCCAGGTCAAAATAATTTGTATCACTCTTTATTACCATCGACTTTGTTTTTACGTTGTGATAAAATTTTCCTTTGCACTTTTAGTGCTTCTTAGGGATTTAGTGAACTGAGGCATAAATAATCTTATAACCGATATTTTTTATGTGTTACAAATAATTAGTGGGGCACTTTGTTTAGTAAAATTTCATCATCAGCCTATTTACGTCCCACTGCTGGGCACTCAGAATGAGAGGGCTTGGGCCATAGTTCCCACGCGGGCCCAGTGTGGATTGGGAACTTCACACACCATTGAATTGCTTCGCAGGAGTGTGCAGGTTTCCTCACGAAGTTTTCCTTCACCGATAAGCTCATGATAAATTACAAATTTAATTTCGCACGTAAATTCCGAAAACTCAGAGGTGCGAGCCGGGGTTTGAACCCACGACCCTCTGCTTGAGAGGCGATAGGTCAAACCACTAGGCTATCACGGCTAACACTTACACTACTTTAAATATTGTTTTAATAGAATTAACTACAGAAGTAATTACACACTTTGATTTAAGAGATAAATACGAGAGCACATATTACACTAATATCGTTTGATCCCCGAAACATACTAAATATTATAATCCCCTAGTAAAAGAACATGAGGGCAATAAAATTGCGTGTTTTTATAGCAAAACCTGATATTATAAAGGCGGTGGATTAACAAAATAAATTCATGCGCAATCACGGCTCATACAAACATTTATGTTTATGGGTACACATCAAAAGGCGCATGGCACTTGAGAATAAAAAGTCCATAGAGAAATTATGACTTGAAGTTTGATGATCATAATCTGTGTATAACCTTCGTGGTAAAATAAAAATAGGCATTTGATTAGTTAAAAAAGTCAGGTTCTGTATTTTTTATTAAGTGTCGTTATATGCTTTTACCGTGAAACTATTTACCATAAGATTTAATCGTAGTGAAATTTAAATGGATCACTCGCATTTATGTCTGTCGAGTATAGCCCAACATGTTTCGCAGTAATCCGTAGTCCTTCCTCTGGGAGTACACGCTATACTCGACTGAAATACGAGTACGTGAGAGAGCCGTTTATTTCACTAACACCGTCAGATGCTGACGTCGTAGTAAATGTATATAAAATTACAAAAAAGGTACCTACTAAGTAAGCATAGTTTTATTTACAAATACTGTTTCTTTTCTTGATGAAAACAACGAAGATACCCAATACGTAAGCGTCGTTTTACAAAGTAGCCATAACCGTCCAATAAAAGATACCGAAGTAGGTTAAAATAACGCAGCATTATTCAGGGGATTATTCTCTCAAGTTTTATTTGCATTTATGCTGGTCATACTGTATACTAGTTCATAGCCTTTAGCCCAGATATGGTAATAGACTTGGCTGACCCCGACAATAGCCGCCATAAGAATTTTAGCAAACTTCCGTGGGAAATTTTGTCTGCTCATCCAACTGCTTACGTATTACATGACCTGTAAAGTTTTGTGCGAGTCCTCAACTCTTATACAGCCTTGTTTTCTGCAGTAGCCACATTGAGATTTGAGAATTTTGTTTAGTAATCAAGCAGGCTGCTCCCGACACTAAAAGAACTTCGCTTACTTTTTCTGCTAAATGCACCCGGATTCTTGACGTCTTATTCATTATATTTTTTATAAACTCACTGAAACATGAATACACAGAAAAAAACCAGAAAAATGCCAACCTCGGGAATCGAACCCGGATCCTCGACACTCCGGGTCGTGTGCTTTTCCCCTACACCACGATTGGACATAGAGGAAAGGCCGAATTTTTTCCATGTATTCAAATCTTAGCTTGTTTTTATCACTTTTTGCAGTGACTCCCGATTCCCGGGGTTGGCATTTTTCTGGTTTTTTTCTGTGTATTCATGTTTCAGTGAGTTTATAAAAAATATAATTGATATTCACGGGAAAACCGTAAAAATAAAAAAATGGGAAAAAAAAAATACAAAAAGATACTCCTACTGAGATCATGTCTTATTCATGTTTTATCATCATCTGTAAGTAATATAGCTGTTCAATTACCAGATATCGTTTTGTCCGTTGTTCACATCAATTTATAATATCACCAATCAAACTGAATTGATTCCACATTGATCCCATTAACGCAGGTGTAAAATTGCTTTTTCATTCAATACGTAATATTTCTAAGTGTTATTTATAGTTAACATCAATTAACCCTTGTCTAAGAGTAAGATTTACATATTAATATATTTCGGACCCATAAATAACAGCCGTTGGATTATCGTTTTTTTAACGGTTCACAGCGAGGTGGAAATTTAAGTCTGTTTCAATTAATAATTTGAAGATTCTTTTAGTATCAGCTCTCAGACTTTTTGTACGTCTTGTTAATGAACTGTCAGTTTTTACATCACGTCCAATTTAAACTTAGTCATAATCATAACGAAGCTTAACGATACTGACCCATATCCGAGCTTCAAATTAAATCGAGTGTTAAATCTGGTTTTCAAAATTAGTGCGCTAGAAAATATTGTTTATTTTGTGCTTCATCCGTCCAATGCACACGTTGATTACAGAATAAATGCTTAATGCAGAATGCGCACATGTTTTTCAATTTGATTTTAACAGCGTTGTAAAGTTCGCCCACCCCATTTCGTGTTAACAGAGCAATAATTGGTCCCGGATTGTTTCCGAACTCCCAACTATTACATAGCAAAAACAACCAAACTCAGTGTATTCGATTGAAACCATTGACCAAAAATAAACTCGGAACAAAGCAGCCGACAAATGTCTTAATTCCACGAATCCGATACGAATGGCTAACAATTTGTCGAGCTCGTTGGCTTGATATCTAAATTAGTATGGAGACAGGCCTATCCTTTTTTCTCTCGTCCTTCTGCAAGCTTGACGTCTCAATTAATTTTGTGTAATTTCAAAGATCTGGATCGCTAACGACTCATTTCTGAATGAAATGACGCTCGGCTCGGCGCGGCAATTTTCGAGTATTTGGTTTATTAATACACGCTACGGTAACATTTTACAATCATCTTGCGTTGATGCTGTTTTTAATCAAGTTTTAGGTTTTTTTATTGAGTAAGCCTTGTCGATTAAACATCCTCTTGTTAATCTCCGCACCTGTTTTAAGTTTATCACGTTCATCAGCAGTTATTTTTCAAAGAAACAAATATTTTGCCAGGCTTTAGGAGTGAAATGGGCCATTTTACGGAAAGTTGTAAGTACACTCCACTTTTTTTTATTTAGAATTTTACGATATATCTACTTGGAATCATGAGCACTATCGATTTTAATAGGTGAAAAAAAAGTGTCCCAAATTTTTCATACATTTTTGTACGTCCATTCCACTTCCATTCCGTTACTCTCATATAAGTTTAATTTGAACTTAACGGAATGGAACACAATATTTTGGGACACCTTTTTTTCACCTATTAAAATCGATAGTACTCGTGATTCTAAGTAGATTATAATATCGTAAAAAATTCAAAATCTAAAAAAGTGGGGTGTACAACTTTCCTTAACATGGCCTAAATACGTCTAGCTCTAAGACTGACAACAATGCCTAATTAAGATAGAATTCAGAATAAATGCAAAGAAACTCCGCCACAAAACATACTTTGTCAAAAATTAATGCAAAATAATACAATTTGGCTGAGAGCTTTCGCCATGCCGAGCCGGAGGTTGTAAAAACCCTAGCTTTTCTAGCCACCTGAAAGGACTTTATTTATTTTAGTACCTAATTTAAATAAGACAGGACTTTTAAGCTCTTCGGTGACTTTGTGATTTGTAAACAAATTAGCTCAAACAAAAGGATAATATTTTATATGCCTTCAAAGACCAGTATTGTGATAATAATGGACAATAAGAAAGAAACTTTGAATTTGATGCTTCCAGAATGGAAAGAATAGGTGGGCGAGTGTCTATTGAAAATTAATGTTTCAATTGTGGCTTTAATGACATAAACGATAGTTGAAGACTAATGTTTTGTAATTTAGGAAGGTAATCCCTTGAAGCGTTTAAAAATCCCTGAGAAAATATTAACAAAAAAGCGAACAATTCATCATAATAGTGCCAGGCAATTACGGCCAGAAGCGTTAATGACGGGCATCCATTAATCCACGGGGAACTTGTTTTGAACTTACAAGACTTATAGTGATTTCGATAATAATCTTGTTTTAATAATTACTGACTTATTTTTCTTCTTTACTATCTTGATAAAGTCTATTTGTATGGTATTTTTCTTGGTCCCCCGTTAGACTTAATTTGGTGGGCTGACAACTCTTTTAAGTATGTTTAATTCGTGTGATTTCTCTTGCTTCTGTTATCTGTCGGTGGATCGCGTGTGGTTCTAGGAAATGCTCTCTGGTTCACATTTAATTTGTTTATTTTTCTGCTCTTATTTAGTGCTGTGAGAACTAGAACCTATCGTCCATAGTATGTAAAGAGGAACAATTAGAAGCTTGCTGTTGTGTTGTCTTGTATAATTGTGTATTTTATGTTTTTACTTGGTTAAATTTCGTAATATAACTCTAAAACTGCTGCAATAGCAACATAAATCTATATTTGTTTGTGCCGAAAATTAACACTGTCATTTACATTGATAAGTAAAATGCATTTACAATCCTAATGCCTTTTTAAAAGCGTGTTTATACATTCAAAATACTCAGACGTTTCAACAAAAGCATTCCTCTGTGTCACCGTAAAAATCTTGACGAATTAATTAACAAACATTATAATATATTTAACAGATTCAAAATCGGCCCCGTTTCGAACAGGAGCCTGTCTTGCTCAGTAATAAATATTAATCACTTGCTATGTTTAAATGTTTCCTGCTACTGTGGGTATAGGATACTGAGTTTTGCTTAACCTGTTTTGTCGAGTCTAGTTATTTATGTCGTGCTCTGTCGCGGTACGAGATGATTTAGTTGCGTTAAATGATGTGTACATTTCACTTCATTAGTTGTGTGTAGGAAATCTTTTTTAATTCATTTCGAATTTAGCGGAAGCATGTAATATTTCATCTGGTAATATATTTTTAACTGTTAATAGTTTTCCTTTTTTCTAGACTTACAATTTAAGTTTCGTTAATTTCTTTATAAGCTTTTATTTCGGCTTCTTAATCGGCACTTTTAGTAAGTTTAAGAGTAATTTTTAAATAGAGTTTTAAAACCCCCTCCCTGTTTATGTATTTCCCCGTAAACACACAGTGTATAAATGAAATTAGCGGCCATTTTGTTTTAAGCTCGTTACAGCTCGACGCACGCCACTGGCCCTCGTAATTATGATGTTGAGCTGAACGTGTGTGTAACAGCCCTAACAACGCGAATAAACACACCCATGTGTGCGCGGACATGCGTACGCGCATATATGTGTGAGGGATTACGCATGTAGTGGTGTGTCGGCGTTTTTGAATTGTTCCTTGCTTGTCTACTGTTAATTGCTATATACCTTACGACCGCGGGCTCTGCCCAACTTTTTGTTCACTATTATTGAACATCTTAATAATCATTCTTGATAAGATTACAAGCAAGGTTGTTGTAGCTTGTAGTTGACTAGTGGCCGAACGTTTTGGATTAGTTGCTTGATAATTTTGTGATTGTTATCGGTTTTCGATTATAGGGCGTGCTTGTGGACGTGAAATATGGCGCGCCAAATATTGGTTAGGCACTTAATGGGTGTTTAGAGCAACGTATGGATGTGTTCTTTACCAGTATTCCGTTATTAAGTTAATTAGCTCATCAGGTTCATGGGTGGTTATTTTAGTATTGACGCCATCGTATTGTGCTGACTTATAATACAGTTTTTTTCTTTCTCAAGCTCTGCGAGACAAAGCGTATCATTAACCACTTTATGTAGCTTTTTTAATTGCTCAATCAAGGTTATTAAAAGCAATATGTAATAATAAGGACAGGAACTTCAACGAATCATTTATTCAACAATATTTAGATACAGTTCTAGAAGCGTCTCATGGTAGATCTGTTAAACGTTAGCGCGATTTAGAGTTCCTACTTATCTGTACTACTGGCAGCTAGCGGAGAATTCGGGAACGAATTTGTACAAACAACGTCTAGGACAAAAAAAAGTGAACGAGACCATCAACGTGACCTCTAAATTAAAGTGCAAGTAGTCGTTCGTTTTTTAGTAGTAGATCGTTTTTTTTACTAGCTCGTGTTTTCACGGTTGGGCCTTTAAGAATTGTCCACAGAGCCGCGGCATGGCGAACAGAATCAACCGTGAAACAATGTTTTATTTGGTCGAACTTTAAACATTCCTAACGTGAATATAACCACATAATAGAACTTTTTGCCGCAATAGGGTTACTGCTGGACTTTGGAACATCAGTTGCGCTTTCTACCAGCGCTTTAGTACCATTTTATTTTTATTTGTCTATAAAAACTGATCAGCGATATAATGATTTACTTAAGCGCGGTTACCGTGAGAATTGTCTTGATTATTATGGTTTTAGAAGTGTGTGGCAGTAAAGTTATTTTTGTTTGTCAACAATCTTAACGATATAACACATAGCTGGACATAGGCCTTCCCAAGGATCTCCACTGCCATCAGTTCTGTGCTACCCGCAGCCAATGGCTTCCCGCGACCATTACCAGATCGTCCGTCCACCTTGTGGGAGGCCTACGAATACTGACTTCACCTTGAGTTGAGTAAACAGTAATAAATTTATGACTATTACCTACTCTTGTCGATGCAGTTCCTTTCAATCTGTCCTCCTCAAAACTAGTTTTATCACCTTCTGACACAAACACAACGTCAATTTTCTTCTTTATTTGATCTAAGTAGGTACCTACTCTATTCTCACCCTTTCTTGTCCGCAGCTTAACAATCATCACGAGTCTTTTTTTCATGTCTCACTGCTGGGCACAGGCCTCCTCTCAGTCTGAGAGGGATTGGGCTACGTATAGTTGCCACGCGGGCCCATTGCGGATCGGAAACTTCACAGGTGTGTGCAGGTTCAAAGTCACTCAGAGGGCAATGGAGAGGGCTATGCTCAGGGTTCCTCTACGGGATAGAATCAGAAATAATGATATCCGCAGTAGAACTAAGGTTACCGACATAGCCCGAATGGCGTCCACGGGCCGGGAGACGAGCTGTCGGTAGGCCTCCAACAAGATGGAGATCGCGGGACCGCGGTGGATGCGGAAAGCACAAGACCGCGGTCTGAGTGGGGGGGAGGCCTATGTCCAGCAGTGGACGTCTTTCAACTGACATGATGATGACGATGTGTGCAGGTTTCCTCACGGTGTTTTCCTTCACTGAAAAGCTCATGATAAATTACAAATGTAATTAATAAATTCCCGAAAAACTTAGAGGTGCGAGTTTGAACCCACGACCCTCTGCTTGAAAGGCTATTGGTCAAACCACTATGCTATCACAGCTTTTTCTCAACAAGCTCAGCAATAACGTTAACCAAAGCCTAGTTTACTTCCAAAGCCACCGGTCCAAACTAGAACATCCCAGTAGCAACATCCAGTCACGACCGCACACTCCGACATTACTTTATATTCTTTATTTATTTCTTGTTGGTTTTGTAAATAATGCAAGAATTGAACTCCATCTGAATCCGTCACGGTTGCGATGACGAGGCGTTTTTTTCGCTAAAAAAAGGAGAGCCACTCAAAAGGGAACTTTATTGTTATATGAATAACGTTGTATTGAAATACTAAGCTAAGTTTGTAAGTAGTGTGGTTGCGAACATTTGGTTTATAATGACTTATTTAAGCTTCGAATTGGTCTGGCGTATTGCTAAAGGAGTTAAGGATGGTTCTAAAATTAGTTTGAGTTTTCGTGTTAAGTTTATTGGTTAATTAATCGTATTAATGATTCGTTTTATGAGTGCTTTTAGTTTATTTTAATCGGTTAATAATAGGTGTAGGAAGAAACGTTTGGATCAAATTTCAAAGTCTTCGTTTTGTAGCTCAATTTTATTAATAAATCACTAGTTTCTAAAGGATATTTACTTATTTATAATAATATTTTACTTACTTACATAATCTTCACTAGTAATAAAGCTGGTACAGAGTCTGAAGCGGCTGAAAAAACTAAAGCTTATAAATACAGCCCCCCGACTACGAAGTGCAAAATTTGAACTTCGTATCGTGCCGTCCCTCTCAAGCTAATATTATTTAACACGAGAGTGAGTGGGACGATACGATACGAACTTCGATTTTCGAATTTCGTAGTATGGGGGCAGAGGTCTAAGCTCCCAATATCACTTCCCATTCGGCGTCGAGACCCTTGGTCCGTGGGATCGTCAGGGTATGTTAATATTTAATTCTTTAAATCTTGTCCATTTTATTTGTCATTTTATTCCTAACTATTATTACGACAAGCAAACAGACTACACACTTTCCTCGGAATTTAAAAACCCCAGTAACACTGCATCCGTATAGAGCTTCGCCCAGTTTAAAACCATGCAAATTTCGTGTAAGCAGCACTGCATTGCTCGTCCGAGGAACTAACGAGTCATAAATGGCCATTCGTGCGCCGCGATGTAATGCACCTTATACGAAATTTGCATGTTAAACCAGGATTTTCGATCTCACAGTACAGAGACAAGCTCCTCTGGGATACATGAGAGCAGTGAGATTACATCTCGATCCTACGCACATAAATTACAACGTTTTGCTCTCGCCTTTTATAATGCATGGCGAAATTCAATTTCTCGGTTTTTGATGAAAAATAAGCTATTGTGCTTGTCGGGAACATTGAAGAATGGACATACAAAATAAATAATAATAATTTTATTGAAAGCTACACGTTAAGGTAAGTTAGTGCGTTCACTGCAAATGGAGATAATCTACCAGAAAACCCATTTACTTTATTCTTAAAGTTATATAAAGGTACCTACTTGACACTGCGCCGATAGTTGACATCTTCAATTTTAATTGATAACAATTGAGGTGACAAGCGGGTGTTAATAAATAAAACTAAGGTGTCAAACGTTGCGAGGTTCGGGTGCCTTAAAAATTCGAGGTTACCTATCCCTTAAAAGACTGGCAATGCATCAGTGATTTCCGTCGTGTTGCGGGAGTCCTTGGATGGCAGCGATTGCTTTCCATCAGGTGACGCGCCTTCACATTTTCCCCATTATATAAAAAATGCAAAGTTTCTATACGCTAAATTAGTAAGATTCATAGATTAATAACGACATAGTCAAGGTTATTGCAGTAATTATGACCGCTTAAGTATTAATTCAATTACCATTCTCACATTTTACAACGATATTTAAAACTTTATCGGCACAAGAAATTACAATACGGGTCCTTGGCTAGAATATAATGACTTGAGAAATTTACAATTATTAGTATAGTTGACATTTATATATTTTTAATACACATTCCATGGCTCTGTTAGCAGGGTACCAGAGGCTAATATGACCACTACTATTTTTATATTTGTACTTGAAGTAAGTACACAAATTGTACGTATTTTTTGTTATAATATAATAATAATAATATAATAAATGTTTATTTGCAGGCAAAGTACACCCATACATCTTAAAAATAAATTTAGTACAATAGTACTAGGTCATTAAACATTTAGTAGGTACAATAGTACATAGTCACAAAATATTACATACAAACAAACAAACAAGTGTAAACATAAACGGCATAAAAAAAATACAATACGAACTTTAAACATTTACATTCAGTCATCACTTTGTTTCGATTTTGGATAATAGTACATTATTGCAGAGGCCGGGAAAACAGGGATTGTCCGCCATGAATATATTAGCATATGGATAGGAGACTAACCATCCCTTTTCACGTAGAGGTGTCTATACTTAGTGCTTTCTTTTCTCAAACGTGCAATGAAATAAAATAAAAAAATATATTTTATGGCTGAACGCCATGTAGCTGTGTCACAAATTGACATTGTAACAAAAGACGATCACTTTGCAAGCCTAGATCTCCAATATTGTATGAAATTCCATTACAGACGTCTCGCCTAACCGCACCCGAAATGTGATACTTTGCAGCCTATTATAAGGAGCCCAAAATATTTCATTGCGTGTTGGTGTAAATTGGGTTTATGCCCGGCACCCTAATGCCCAATAGTTGACACCCAATACTTGACGTAAAAACCTGCATAGGTTTTACTTTAATTTCTCATCTATTTTTTAAATCAACTAAGCTTATGAGGATGTCCATTATTATTATTACCCTCGGGTACCTTACAGTAAAGTTAAAATACGAATAACGCTATATTCTGGTCCATTTACATTTTCGTTGTATCAGATATTAACTTTGAATTCTCAAGAACGAGCGGAATATTATCTGGAGTTTACTCTCAGTGTTCCGTATGGTGGATGAAATCATCCAAAGTTCTTATACTAAATGTACAGAAGCAATTATCAACGACTGAAACTAAGACACTCTAATTAACAGTCATCATCATCATCATCATGTCAGCCGAAAGACGTCCACTGCTGGACATAGGCCTCCCCCGCGGCTCTCCACTCAGACCGATCTTATGCTTTCCGCATCCACCGCGGTCCCGCAATCTTTACTAGGTCGTCGCTCCATCTTGTTGGAGGCCTACCGACAGCTCGTCTCCCGGTCCGTGGACGCCATAATTTACAGTACTAAGAAAAATTCTGTAAGCAGAGCTCTTAGTATAAATTTTACGTCGCAACAAACGGCTCAAACGCGTTTGTGTTAAAGTGCCAAACCATATGAGAATAGTTTGTTGTCGTGACGTGCCACAAGAGGCCTTGCCAATTTGCTCACAGTTATTAAGAATCAGCTACTCTGAGCTACCTAATCGATGGTTAAAAAAAGTCTCGATCGCGTTCGCGTTTACGTTTGAATTACTAAAAGCAAATTAGATGTGTCACTAGTGGCACGAGTCGACAACAAACAATCGCATACTGCGATTGCCTTATAGGTTTGATGAGCTCCCGATATCTTGAGGCAGTTAACTGCATTATGATCACGGAAAATACATCAGGAGATCATCAAACGTATAAGCTAATAGCTGTCAATATCCCATTTTCATTATGACTAACGTTAATTCTATTGTTAAAAGAAACGGAGTAAATTATATATAGGCTATTAATTTATATGCAGCTCATAAAAAGATACTTAAAGCATTATAAAGTTCACAAAACACTTAATAATTAAAGCGCGTCTCTCATTTAAACACAGTTAAATTTACATATAATTTTAATATAACTGAAACAAGGACATGTTTATCGTTGCATTTAATGAAACTATTTGCATTTTCATACATACTTACCCTATTAAAGAACCAACAACGTACCTGTTTAAAAGTGGTCTGAGAATATATGAAGGCCATAAGTAGTACAATGACCATAACATTCGAATCGTCCAGAAAATTTCCTGTTTGCTTGTTATAACAAGTAACAAAATAAAAGCAAATATACAAAGGCGAGCTTATCCCTTAGTGCCTTAGTGGTACCAGTTAAGTTACTGAGCGCCTAGTGTAATCGCCGACGAGGCCAAGAAATACGTCTCGATCGCGTTCGCGTTTAACAATTCTCATACTATTTGACACTTTAACGCAAACGCGATCGAGACGTATTTTGTGCTTTTTGATTACACTAAGGGCACTGGGCTCTTTAGAGAGTTGCGAAACGCGTCAGCGCAAAGCATAGTGGTGTGGTGATAGTTGGATGTGTGACTTGTGTTGATTATTGTGGTAACGGATACATTTGCCGCATAGGTGTAGCTATCTTAGAGTGGTCGCGGGTGAGCAAATGTGATAAGTTCCATCACCCATGCAATTGGTTCCAATCATCACAAATTGCCCCAAACGCGAATAGAGCAGTCATAATTGAATTTGCCTACCTAAATACAGAATGACACGCCATTACTAGTAGACGACACTACGATTTGCATATAGTCGGTATGTTCAGAATGCAAATTGTTATAATAGTGGCATAGCTACGGCCGTCATTAATAATAATTTAGGCGTCAAGTGATAAGATGAGAGGTGTAATGGAATCATTTTGACGAGGCGTCTGTGGAGGCTGTTAATGGTAATGGGTGTCACGCTTGGTGTAATAAATTTAACAGTAAATAATGCATGTTTTGGGATAAAGTAAATTGTGGATGCGCAAAGCCCAAGGCTGGTCTGAGTGGAGAGCCTTGGGGGAGGCCTATGTACAGCAGTGGACGTCTTTCGGCTGATATGATGTTGATGATGATGAAATTGTGGACTGCTTAAACTACTAACATCATCGTGAAGAGTTGGGTTTGCAAAAAGCTACAAAAATGCTATATTTTAAACAAAAGAGAGAGTTTTAAATAATTTGCGGTTAATTGCATTAAGTAGACATAATTATTAGTACCCTCGTTTCGTCACTTTGCCCGTGATCATGATGCATCGGGAGCTCATCAAACCCATAAAATAATCGCGGTCAATATCCCGTTTTCATTATGTCTAAAAGAGAGTGTAATTTTTTTAAGAAAAAGAGACTTTTAAAACTCTCGAAAGAAATAGAGTGTTGTAAGACCTGTAAGTTCTATCGAGTATGTAGGGCATCCTAGAGAAACACAAATCAAAAGCATAATACGTTTATTACATCATCATCATCATCACCACCAACCTTTTTCATGTCCCACTACTGGGCACAGGCCTCCTCTCAGAATTTAATACAGATAAATTAAACTTTTAAGGTAAGTACCTAAATGTCCCTGTACTCGACACTATCCCAATAGTTGGCACGCAGGGTGTCAATTATTGGAAGTAACGTGTCTATTATCGGAACGTTTACCTTGTTACGGATTGATTATTTAATGCCTAGTTTTATTTCAAAAAGTAGGTATCTACCACCTATTGTCTACCATACCTGTTTTCTGTCATCTCCTTGTACTGTTTTGTGGTTTTCAATAAAGAATATTTGTATTGTATTGTACCTACGAAGTGATTACTTAGTCTTCATTTGAAATAAATCGCAGGCGGTGACAATTTCGTGTTAATGCTCCATCACGCTACCGCTTATGATTTGTACAGACTCAACTTGCATATAACGTCACTTTATGTTACTGATGTACATTTCCGTATTTAGGTAGTTCGGAGTACACATAATTTGGAATAATAATGTGCCCAAATGTGCCATAAATTATCTACGAGACCATTGAGATTAAGGTAATTGGAATCGTGTATGAAAATGACTCCCCTAATGGAGACGTTTGTGGAACAGGAAGACTAACAGATATTAAATACCTATACAGGGAATTCTGCAATTTACTTGTGTTAGCAAATATTTGATTATCAGGTATAAATGTTAGTACTGTAAGTAGGAAGGTACTTACTTCTTTTAGTTCAGCTGCATTAAATCCATTAACGTGAATTGGATGTTTAAGGGTATTTTATGAAAATATTAGTCACTAATTATTATTCTTTCATTTAACTGTTTTTGTGAACGTTTATTTTAAATACCTAGGTTATAATTATAAATTAAACTCACCGATTCGAAATATGATGTGAGATTTGACGATACCTACGCTTCATAATAACATTACAAAAGTACGCCCCGTATATTCATTATCTCTTATTAACTCCGACCGGATTGCGTAGTGGTTATAGAACCTGACTACGAAGCTTGAGGTCCCGGGTTCGATCCCGGGTCAGGCAGATGTCTGTATGATGTCTTGGACGTTTAATATGTAGGTATTTGTGTATGTAATTATCTATATACGTATGTTTATATTATCCCTTGCGTTAGTACCCATAACACAAGCTCTGCTTAATTTGGCACTAAATCAATTGCTGTCAATAAAATTGTCCCACGATATTTATTATTATTGTTTTATTCTTCTGTCAGTAAAAGATAACTGAAACCCTATTATGGGTTATAACAGAATATTAACAAGACGTTAACGCTGCCGGTATAATCTAATGACATGCACGAACTGCACGTAATCAACTCAAAACAACAGCTCGTCCCAACCCCGGAACTCCACAAGAAAACAATTAGTATGCTTCACAGTAGCCAAACTGGGTCGATCATCCCAAACTTATGTATGACGGAGCCAATATAGGAATGGCTAATACACCTCACAGACAATATAGGAATGGCTAAGGCTGCGCATCCACCACAGAGTTATTCTATAAGGTTAATTGCTATTTCAGCGTTAAATCGTCAGTTTAATCAGTTGTCATTTAGTCCCGAAAAGTGACACTGGGGGCATTGACTTACCAACACCATGGACTTCGGGTTAGCGCTTGAAAACGTCCGAACCAAAAGACCACTAATTTGCAAAAAATGCCACTAATCGAGCGTCAGTTGGTCTTACATAGTTTGGTCGGACGACAGCGGTATGACGTATTACTGTCATCGAAAAATGCCGTGTTGTACTGGGACATATCTTTCGTGAACTTTGTACGAGGCCCAAAGTCCATGGCGTTAATAAGTCAATGAGTAGGGCTCGATTATTTAAAGAAATAAGCCTTACTTTACTGTTTTCAAAGAAGTTTGCAGGACTACCTGTTAAGTTTAAGAAATATTAACTTAAGAAGCAAGGCTATGATAACCAACTTAGAAAAGTTGAAAAACCCCCGACATTGTCATTTCAAAGTTCAATATTTCAAAAACGGGTGAACCGATTTTAATGAAACTTAGCTAAGAACCATCTCGATTAAAATAGCTTTCGACTGAAAAAACCCCATCGAGATCGGTCCACCTGTTTGGGAGCTATGATGCCACAGACAGATACACAGACACACAGACACACAGATACATAGATACACATGTCAAACTTATAACACCCCCCTTTTTTGTCGGGGGTTAAAAATCGAGTAACCCTGTTGTCAGATTTTTCCTCTCGCACCGCTCAGCTCTGATGGATAGGCCTCCTAGACACACCTCCCTAGAATTAGCATTTCAAACGATTCCCATAGGAGGATACGGCTAATGCGAGAGGGAGACGGAATTTTGCTACATTAGAGCATTTAGCTCACAGTTAGTCCAAGTTATAAGATAGTTGTAGTAGTTGGAAATAATTTTGAATTTACCTGTGCGTCTATGCTAGTTAGGTAGCGCTCTAACTATGCTAGGTAGATAAAATTGTTGCAGTATTGACTCGAGGCCACTTCTATTCAGGAAGTAATAATTAATGACCGCCATTTTAGCACTAATTCAGTTATTTTTCATCAGAAAACTGACCAGCTATGGACACTTATTCCATCTGATAGAAAGTGCAGTTGAGCCCAAATGGTAACTCGACTCATTAAATTATAACTGACTATTCGCTTCGCTCCACCCCTGAAGAGACAAATAAGATTGTATGTATCCGGAAATACAGACGATGGGTTTGAATTTCATTTCTTTCAATTCCTTGGCCATTCGTTTTAGAAAAAGGTTGACGATACATTAATAAGCTGAAAGTCTCGAATCATCATTCCGATTTTTTTTTAATTTCAACCGTTATGGATCATGATAAAATGTCCAATAATTACGTGGATCATTATTTAAATCAATGTTATTAACTACAACTATGGGTAGCTCTTAGCATTGCCTCCAAAATAAAATGTCACTCACGCAAACAAATCTACAATTGTTTCATTCGTGGCGAATGCGGGTCAGACGTCAAACCCCTAAATCTCTCCAACTTGGGCCACTTATCATCTATTACTTAAACCATAGACCAGTTACTCTGCACAGACAGCGATAATTCATCAAGACGTGATAAGGAACTGTGACATGGGTGCGTATTATATTACCCTACACTGTAACAATATATTACACCGAGCACCTACACCTAGAGTCGCCATATTGAATCACAAGTTTCTGTCAGCACATCAGTGATTTATCAGTTAATCAGTGCCTCTGGTGTAGTAATTTCTGATAGAAGAAAACGTCTTGAACACGTTTGCGTTAACGTTATTACTATGGGCAAATCGACAGCGCCTCCAGCGGCACATATCGATAACTAACTTATTCTCGTAGTATTTGACACTCGCAAAAGCATTTGAGATGTTTGTCACCCGACGTGAAATTGACTAATTTTACAAGCCTGTTAAAATGTAACTAAACAGCTTAGGATACCCAGTTGAAAATTTCCTGTGATTTTTATTGCAAGATACACCGGTAAAACTTTAACTCCAGTCGAATTTGCATCGTACGAGTAGCTAAAAATGATACGAGAATCGACCAATCAGAGTCCAGCCACCTCCGCCGTAAAAGTAACAGAGCCTCTAGTGTAATCAACGGCCAAAAATACGTCTCGAACGCGTTTGCGTTAAAGTGTCAAATAGTATAAGAATTGTTTGTTGTCGATAAGTGCCACTAGTGGCGCTGCCAATTTGCTCATAGTTATTCAAAACGTAAACGCGAACGCAATCGAGAGGTTTTTTGTGGTTGATTACACTAAACGCTCTGTATGCTTAGTGTAATCAAAAAGCACAAAATACGTCTCGATCGCGTTTGCGTTAAAGTGTCAAATAGTATGAGAATTGTTAAACGCGAACGCGATCGAGAGGTATTTCTTGGCCTGATCGGCGATTACACTAGGCGCTCTGAAGTGTTTTTTGCTGCGTGAATCTACGCGTATGCCGACTCTCGTATGGGTGCTTCCAGCTATATTACCTTAAGGCACTGCAAGCAGCATTGCAGCTTTTGTAAGACTCTGTACAATAACGTTGACAGTAACAAGTTGCTCGGTAAAATCTACATCTTCATACGGTTGGTCGTTTATTTTTCTCCTGCGTTTCATACTGTGTTAAATAAGCTGAGGTTATGACTGTGTGAGTCGCATTGGAATTTTGAATTAACAAAGGGACTGGACGGCAAATGGAAGAACTTGCCATTATTTTTTTAACCCTTTATTTGACAACGTATTATCACGATGAACATAGACAGTACATAGCACAAGCGTCGTCTATGAATATTTCTGCTGTTCAAAATTGTGTCATAAACCAAAAGTAACTAAATGTCAAATATCTTTAGCAATAGAAGTTCACTTAAAACATTTTTGTTTTGAACCATCATCAATATATATCAGAAGTGACTAGAATTCAGGATTCCTCTTTTTAGTTCTGCCAAATAAACCATTTCGAAAAGGATGTGAAGCTCCATTTTTCGTGTGTATGTTACTCGATTTCTCTGCTAATTGACAACCGATTGTAACAACCGACCTGTAAAATTTTGTGCTATCGGTTAGCCAATTCCAATTTTAATCACATTTCTTGAAGTTGTTAAGCGTTTTTCTTTTAAGGATGAAAATGCTGTTATTTGTAGTGATTTTAAGATTAACAATGATGAGAGTTATGTAATGAAACGTTTATTGCTCCAAAACCCGCAGGTTTCTAACATTTAATGGATGTTTACAATTTTCATGACCCTCGAAACATGACCGCTACGCACATTTTCACACCGGAACATTGTATTTTAATCATTAAAAAACTTATAAAGGAGTTCTGTTAACAATTACGCACCGGAAACCTGGCTGGTTGGCGAGGCGATAATAATCTATGCTTTTTAATTATACCCAATAGACTCCGCCCGGTGTTGTAATTTATACAAAAACGTCCAATCATATTAGAGCCCGTTGACATGGAGTGTCATTCGAACGGGCACGAAGAATATTAATCACCTCACATTATGATTTAAAATTCGAATCCAACCGTCAGGGTTCGTATGTTTTTTTTTTCTAAAATTTAAATTTCTATAATCCAATTCTCGTTTTGACGGCGATGGCTTTTGACAAATGCAAATTTTCTTTATGGTGGTGGTCAATATTAAGAAATTTAAAAGAATTTGAATTGACAGCTTCAAGAAATTATTTTTTAATTTTGTATCGACACGTTACCTTAGTTCTATGCTTACCATTGATTTTAAATTATAATGTGTCAGTTATTTTAAACTTAGTTTTTGTTATTATTGTACCTACTGTCGTATTCGTCTATTATTGAGAGACAAACCCATCAAGTAAAGGAGGAGGCTAACGGTGTTTTGATATTAACAATTTCCGCAATCGAATTCCTTTTTTCTCATTAATGTCTTAGATCGACGGCTTTAGCGAATGTAAAAAAAACGGCAATTTAAACACTACGATTTCGCGTTACAAAAAACGGGACTGACCTCACGGGCTCCATTACTGTTATAATAGACGGTAACGCTGCCTGCTATTGTAATTTAGTTATGAAGCGTAACGCTCTCAGTAGTCCATTAATACCTGCTTCTATCAGGGTAAACGTACCTCGAAGTTTAAGTGTATAATTTTCAACTGCTCAGGCGGATACCTTCTCACAAATTACGATTCAAAATAACACATTTCTCTCGCCGACACGACTCTACCTATAATACGGGGAGACTCAAAATTAACCATAATTGCTTAATTCAGAACGCATGCGTCGTTTGCTCAGATCACGGCGCCGCAAAGGGTTTGGGTAAACGGGACGGACGTATCAAAGTTAATGAGGCAGAAAGGGACGGAGAAACAGAAGATTGGCCTAAAGCTGCGCTTGATACCTTTGCGGTAATAGGAAGAACGTGTGAAGAGAATGAAATTGGAATCATTAGGTTCGATGTTTTTGCTCCAGTACCTAATGATGGAATAAAAACGCTTTGTCACTATAACGAGGATGATTATTTTTGCGTGTTTGAAGAACATAAACTTAGTAGATATAAACTTTCTATAATAATTATAGGTATCACTATTCTTATCCAAAATCATTTTTGTTTCAGATGTCGTCACTGCATGGAGCACGGTGTCGCTAAAAAGGTATATTTAACTTTAAAATTCAAAGTCTAATTGCGAAATTCTAAAAATAAGATAAATTACCGTGGAAAACGGCCGAGTCAAAACAGACTATAATGACAGCTGAAATGTCACCGTAATTGTAGTAATTTTAGTCCTCAAATTTTTTCACTGGGTCTAGACGTTTTTTTTACGTGAACGAAATACTCTAAAGACTCTAGGCTTCCATGACGACAACTAGCTGGTTCTCCACTGACTGCGTTGACTTGCATTCCGTAATAGTTCTCTGTTCACGTTGTTTACTTGTACACCGAACCTGCGCTTTAAAAAAAGTATTCCACAATGTTCATAATAAACACAGGCTTCCAGAAATAATCGGCTGACATGCTAACGATACTTGTAAACAAGAAGAGTGATGTACAATCAAAGTTTGCCAGTATATCTCAGTATTTCGGTAGCGGGGCCTCGCGGAAATTGCGCGCCTCGGGCCACAGCTATTATATCCTTTTATATTAACATTATAGCCTATTTGCCGGTGAATTTTACAAAACGACGATGTGTTTGATGTTTTAGCAAAGGGTCGGCTTTTTTTAGATTGAAATTTTGAGGCCAATTGATGATGTGTTCGAGCGAAAAGACAACCCGGAGTTACTTTCTTAACGCCAGGGAAAGACGCGTTTTATTTTAAGCTAGAAGAACTTAATTTATGTTTTTTGTGTACTTCAAATAATCGAATAAATGTGTACGACACAGACAAGTAATGACAATTTAACATACTAAATCTGTAGTTATTTTTAGACACAGTCACAGAACAAAATGTCTCGTGTGACACTAATCCGTTTTGTCACAATAATCCCTTTCAAAAAAAATCTCCCTCAATTTCTTGTCAACACTGGCACTCGAGAATATCCACAAAAACTTGAGCATCCAGAGAAATTAAACTTCGAAAATGGAACGGCTTTATTAACTGCCAGTCCGACATGTTAAAACAGATGTTCCACCTTCGCGCTTGACGGATGGGTCAGGCGAGGTCGGCCGCCATCTTTGAGATCCCGCCAATCGCGTCTCGGCTGTCAGCGGAATAAGCGAAACAATTGCCAGCGTGGGGTGCTAGCATGTCTACCATGTGGATAAAACTGGAACTTACTGGAATATCGAAAGATATACTATTACACCCTCACAGAGCGGCATGCTAGAGCCTCCAGTGACTTTCTAAACAATCAGGGTTAAAACACTCTGGAATACGAGAGGTGTTTTGTCAACTTGGAAATTTGAGATTGTAAAGTAAGATCTTAATAAGTGAATGTTTGGTTGAATGTTCCAGAAGCTTGTTTGGTAATGAATAAACATTAAGTAGGTACTCATATTTCAGTCAGAGGTAGGTATGTTACTTACGTAAATGTTTGCCTAGAATTTACTAAGATAGTTTATTGATCTGTAATGACAAAACTTATCTAAAAACTCCGAACTTTACAACACGCGCCGCCTTCATTTTATACCTCCCTTTTTTAATCGTCACGAACACCCATGCTTGCTTACCTCAATTAAACTGTAAACGCTCCCCAATAAAGTTATTAGTTCGCAATCAATAATTATTCTAGCGGAGCGGCAGCTTCCAATCGCAGCGTACAACGGAACGCACCTGTTCCGTGATCCATCTCATTTTTAATGAAGACGTTCCGTTCTTCGCAGGTGTCTTTCATACCCTGATCCCGAATCGCCTTATTAACTTCTTATTATATCCCTCGATTCATTACGCCCTTTGTTTTCATCAATCGTTTTTTCATCCCGCAAAACTTTATTGTCTCTGATACAATTTATTGCTACAAAGGTGCATTATAAATCGTGTGTCAGTCTGTCCAATTTAACATATGTACGTAATTAAGTTGTAAAGTCCCGCACAATGTTTTAAGGCTATCAAGGGAATAATAAGTGAATCGACGAGTTGCCGTACGAGCATTGTTGCTTTAGAACATGAAAAGTGTTTTAATTTACTCGTAACAATGGGGACGAAATTTGAAATTTTACGCATATTTGCTCGCGAAATGAATGAGTTTGAAACAATAAAATGTACCGTCAAATTAGTTGCTAAAACTATGCGTATATTTTATTTACTTTTAAGCATTGTCTTAACTTTCTATCCTTTTTATTCCTTTTAGGATCTAATATAAGAACACAGCGTCCACCAGTATGTAAGTTGTAGCAGAGGTTGCACGGGCATCACGCCCTACTTTTTTGTCTGACAACATTTCGAGCATCGACAGTTCCGACAACTCGAGAAACAACGCTTTACGTTTCGAATTTCGAATACTCATTGACGTTTTCCACATTCCGATCTCGAATCAAAACAGCTTCAGAGCCAGCACAAAACCAGACCAAAATGAGCATTGTGTTAATTTGAATAAAATCGAAAGTAATTCAGTTCGTATGTTTAAGTACTATCTTTGCTATATTGAATGATGTGGGCTCGTTTAAGATAATACACGAGATTCGGTTCGTGTTGCTGATGATACTGACACGCTAATATCGCTCGTATTAACGTGTAACTAAGGCTTTCCATGGCCTGTATTGTCGCGTCTTTGATCAGTTTCTCGATACTTGAAATAAAAGTTATTGAATGATCTTTGATTAGATGATTATCGGAGCCGAGTTGCGTCGGTTCGTGGTTCTTGTACGTACATTTTATATGGTAATTGAAATGTAATATAAGCATTCGCTCGACGTTCCTTATCAGTGTTTTATGATGATCAGTATCAGTTGTATGGGCGTGATTTGAGCTTTGTGTTGAAGCAAGCATTCGTGAATAATTACGAGCAACTTGGTATCGATTACATGAATTTCTAATGAGTGTATCGGTTATAGTTTGTGTTACATCTTGGGTACAACA
Organism: Clepsis dumicolana; assembly: GCA_963691665.1. NCBI lineage: Eukaryota > Metazoa > Arthropoda > Insecta > Lepidoptera > Tortricidae > Clepsis > Clepsis dumicolana. The sequence goes on from OY829514.1 coordinate 2,945,909, forward strand.
AAATTCTCCGCGTTGTCTTTTTTTTCATCTGTGTAGACGCTGTGATTAAACTAGTGGATACGTATTTACAAAGTTGTTTCCAATAAACATTTTGTCGTCTACATACCGTTAACAGAAAAAACAGAGTTAACTTTTTTAGAGTCTAGAATACAAAAATGTGTTTTCGTGAAATCAATATCTTTAACAAACATCGCCGTCTCGTTCACAAACAAGCGAAAGAAGAAGAAAAAAAAAAACAACAATAGACGCGGCAGATGCACCAAAGGACAGCACAATTAATTCTATACTAACGTCTCTATCTAGAGGAAGCCATTGCTCGAAGATTTGACGTGTTATAAATTTTTGTGTGAATAGTTTTTGTAGCCGACATATGCTTGTGGTGTTTTATTCGGGGCAAGGGTCTGATATTTCGCCGGCTGACCGTCGAATATTAAACGGGGATGATTTACTTTCAAGATAGAAATAATGTCTTTGTTCTGGCAGAATATACCAGTTATCGTTGTGATAATATTTTTGTAACTTGAAACATCTTCAGTCCTAATCGAGGCTTCATTCTGTTTCTTAATTTCATCATCCTCATTTTTTACAGTTTCAAACTTTTCGAGATCATTCGTGCAAAGTGCAATATGGTCAATAATTTACCAATTCAAACAAAACCAATAAAGTAGCCATGTGAAAATATCATTAATGTGAGTTATAGCAAACTATTCGTTGGCGACAGATGGCCGAGTACCCCACATTAAATACAACAATTCGTTTTTTGCACACCATACAAATCGACAGCTCGAAAAAATTGGGCAAAAGCTACTAAATGCTGAAGCCGCAATAATACGATTTATGGAGCTGGACATATTTTTGCCCCTGTGTCCAACAATACTTATAAAAGAGACTGGTATTTTTACAAATTTATTTCTTGACGCAACCAATTGTGACTACTGAGAAAACATGTTTTAGATTTTTGTATCTGACGTAGGAGTCGTTTTATTGACATAATTTTTGAAATGTTAAATATTCCCATAGAATTATTCAATCCATACCCCGCACCCTAGTTTACAAATCGTTTAATAATCCATTCAATAGTTCACATTGATTGACAACAATTAGACCCAACAATACACGTACGCTTGGGGGACCGTAACTTTCTTCCCTTTTTTCAATTTTATTATTTGTTTGTCCACAGTCAATAATTGCATTTAATTCCTTTATTACAAAAGATCAGGCGTTCAATGCAATTACTGGTTTGCTGAACTCCGCAATGGCCGTCCTACTCCCACGTGGGTTTGGCTCACTGAACATATCTCTAGGAACATTACAAACCGCTTTCCCGTAATATATTACTACATCTCTAACTATCGCATCGCCTTTGTAATGATTATTACTCTGCCCTTAACTGAGGCAGAGAATATTACTTTAGTGCCTAATTTTATTGTAACAAATAGCACAATAATGATTGTAAGTATCCTTTAGCAAAATCGAGAGGAAATGCACGCGTTTAACATAACTTACAAATAACTTGAAGTAATTTTACCTTGCCCTTAAACAAGATTCAGCAGGCAATAAAAATATGCAATTGCTAAAATCAGTTTCAAAACTGAGGAGTTACAAACCTGTCGTTAAACATAACAAAACAATAGGTGATAAAAAACTGAGCTAGATAAAAATGCTAAGGCAGTAAAATGCCTAGCACTACATTTGGCGTTAAGTAACCTTTTACGATCCACATTCTTTGGGAACAACTTTATACAGACTCTGAAACATGAACGTTAATAAAAGTTCTTTCGCGCGATAAATTCTACGGTGTCATTTCGGGACATTAGGGAGGTTCTCACGTAACGACAACTCCGAGATATTCTGACACAACGTTTTTACTGCCTAAGGGTATTATTGACAAGACGCCACTTCTGTACTAAATTATATACACATTTATATCGTCGTAATCATACATGATAAAGCAAAGAAAAAATATACACAAAAAAACTGAATACGACTTGGTTTTAACTTACACCCTAGCTCATTCATCAGTGATTAAGACCTTTGAACAGACAAAGAAAAAACTTACGCCTTACATGCATAAGTGAATGTCTGTAATAAAAAGTTGCAATAAAAAATCGCTATAATATAAGATTTAAACTTCTGCTACGACTGTTTCAAAGCATGTAATGCGCTGTAAAATAACGAAGGGATTCAAAGAAATAAATAAAGAAAGAAAGAAAATATTATGGGACAATTACACCAATTGACCTAATCCCAAACTAGGGAAAGCTACTCGACAACGGACAAACATACTTATACATACTTATGAACATATCAAACATCCAATACCCGAGAACAAACATTCGTATTCATCATACAAACATCTGCCCCGAACAGGGATCGAATCCGGGACCTCAAGCTTCATAGTCAGGGTCTCTGACCACACCACTAGACTATCCGGTCGTCAATTCACTCTGTTATTATGCTTAATGTCGTTCGTCATTCATCCTGTGTAAAACCACCCCACGGCAGATAGTTGTTTTAGGTGCCATGGCGCCAAACGGTGTTAAAAGATCCCTAAATATCAACATAAGATTTTATGGCACTCGAAATGGGAACAGTAAAAGTTTTTTCTTCCTTCTATTTTGTCGTATTTGTTTACCCTTGCACTTGTCACGATGACTACAGAATTTCTGCTCCAACTTGTAGTCGGAATCGTTCTCTACTGGGCTCACTCATAAATATAATGTTGACATGACAATATTGTTTGAGCACAGTAACATTGTTTTAGAAGATAGTAATATATCTCATCGAAAATAGTTGCACTGCTGATGCCAAGGGAACACTGAGTGAAAGGAACATTATACGCAATGGGGGTTAATATATTTTAGCTCATAACACTATTTTCCATTACAATACAAGCAACAGTTCTAAAGTTAAATTTTATGATAAAATATGAATGAGGTTCTTCGAAATACAATGCATAGTTAAGAAAATACTTACATCAAGAACTACAATTATCGTAAAAGTTCAACATTCTAATGAAACGTTTAATTTATAGTGAAAACTATAGGGTACATTTTACATTTTACCGTTAATCTTAACTCTAGCTAAATTACTTGAAGTGGCATGTTTTGCTTGCTGAAAATAGTTACCTGCTGCCTGTTTTATTAAGTGAACTTTATTTATAAGTTTCCTGGAGATACTGTATAATTCCCCAGAAACATTTCCTTCCTTGTTACTAATAAGAAGCTTATCTTATTTGAATACATCATTAACACCTTCCATAAACATTTCCAAACCATGTACCTATTCATCTGGCTCTAGCTAATTTCGTTGATCATCAATCATTTTCTGATAGAAAAGCAATTTCTGCCGCCATATGTCGAGATTTTGAGGTCTTTACCTGGGACTTAGAAAAAAAAGGTGACAATAACACCGACATGGCAGTTAAACCAGAAGACGTTTCAATTTATGAAGTCAGACAATCTAAGGATAGTTTAAATGAATCAATTCGTTCCTGGAACTCGGCTTGGGAGTGACAAAAGTTTTTAACAAAATTATGTCTTCATCAAACGCTTTTGATGCTACCGTCTCATGGAAAAATTAGTTTGGGTGAGCCGTGAGACCGTGACACTGTTTGGGAAATAAAATTAAGTGGATGGAATTTCGTTGATCCGATCTACATATGGTTCATTGGCAACCGACCCCTGTCTCCAGCTCGCATTCCGCCGTGTCGAATGTGGCTATAACTCACCACGTATCTGATAAACGGACTCGAAGCAGCCTTCAAACGCAACAGGCTTGACAACTCATTCTAATACCAAAACACGAAGTTCATACAGTGTAAACAGTTTAAGAATAAATTATGCAATAAGAAAACAATTTCCATTGGATCGAAGTCCTCAAGGAATTGTGACTTCTAAGAAATTATAGATGTTTATCGATTTTTTTTCGCTTTGAGTTTCGGCACCGCTAACGAATGTCGTTTTGGGTTTTGGTACCTGTTTGTTTTTTGTAGCGTCCATATCCTTCGGAACGTCAGTGGTGCGCACCCACACAGGGTGATGAGTGAGCGAGATAGGATTTTATTGATGGCCACTGAATTGCTGTCAACAATAGTGTGGTGCTAAAATAAATTTATTTTTATTTTCTTTACGACTTACGAGATTTAGGTGCTGCCTTATATGGCACAAATGTTTACAAGCCAGGCGAATTGCCAGATGGAATGGGCTGATACTTCGTGCCGTGCCAGTATCGATTCATCTTCATTGCTCATAAAATTCGATGACAGATATCAAGCCCGTAAAATACTTTGTCCGAAACAATTCAAACTTGCTGACGTTCTGTAATCAATTGACAGTTGTGAAATTCATCTGACGTGACAAGCAAAACGGTGCAGATAAATTTATCTTCAAAGGTGAGTGCACTTTTGGAAAACAACGATAAAAACCGAAAGCTATCTCTTTAATCCCACTACCGGCCGTTTCGAGCTCTACCCCGACACATATGTCGCACGAGTTAACGCTCTTTTGTAAACCGTATCAAAATTAAGATAATGGATAATGTCCGTCGAAATTTCTACTTTATTATTAGCGTCCTTCCTACAGCCAGCTGTCGTGTTATATTTTTTGTAGGCGAGTGGGCAGTGACCGGCCGTTATAGATTGGTGCGGTGTAATAAAAGCGAACAGGTAATGAGCTTCGAAATTGGTAATGACTATATAAAGTTGCGCATACGCTCCGCTAGTGTTGTTTAATTTAATAACTTCATAACGATATCCTGTTTCCAGTTTGTCACACGAAACACTATTATACAGAATTTTAAATTCTTTGTCATTGTCAGTGTTTCCGTCGTCCCAATTTTTCTATGCAACAGTTTGTTTGTAGTGTTGTAGAAAAACAAGTTTCGCCCCGGCTATGGTTATTATTAATGTACATTTGCAACGCTGGCGGCGCGCAGCGGCTACGCGTCGACAGATGTCACAACAGCCCCGTTAATGCCGATATTTGTTTGTTTTTCTTTCCATATTTCGAATTTCAACCATCGATTTCCCTCGAAACTCGTTTCGGAGTGTTGTACCACATCGAATTTCATTTGTTTAATTGAGCAGCCAAATATTTGCCCTGATTCTGTCTACGTTGTTAGCTCTGTCAATACGTCCACTAATAAAGGATAGCGCATACGGTGGCTTTTAGTGATTCGATTGAAATTGTGACTTATGCAGGTGCGTTTAGAACGTCATTTGCAGCCAAATTTTGAGCCTTTGTAGGGTAAATTAGGCAGTTCAGTCGGCAGTGTTGTAATCAATTATTGAGTTGAGAGCTGGATAATGGTGCTAATTTGCCTCTCGCTTTGCCTTGTCATGTTTATTTCAGAGCTAGAGAGATACATGCCGTAAACACGCAATATCCATCACACTTTTAACGTCTAGCTATTTTATCGTGTCCAAATTTTGAATATTATTTACCCTAACAGATACGTTTAGTCCCCAGCGTTCCAGCAGTTATAAAATTTTTACTGTTCGTTTTATGCCTGCCATGTCTCCACAGACAGTTTTATGCGTTCAAGGCCTTCTGACCATTGACCACGTCTTTCATAAAATTTGTCTAGTTCTATAAATTGAATGTCTATTGATTTATATTTGCCTTGGTTTTACAGTCGGTGTTATTGCTAACTCCAGGTATATTAAAGTTTTATAGACATAGCCTACGGCAAAGTATCTTTCTATTTAAGTAGCAGTTTCAAAGTTGTTAATATTATCAGATCCTGATCGCCAAAAGTGATATGAATTTAAATCAACTGCCGCTGCCTTACGTTAACAAAAAAAAATATTTATAGTGAAAATATTCGAGGTGATGCGTTGATCCATAAAATGGTCCATTTTTAAAGTTTCCGAAAACGCGTGATTCTACCGTCTCTCTATAAATCGTCTGTAAATGGACGAATAGTTTCACGATAAATATCTGATCTAACACCGTCTTCCTGCCCACGCCCATAATTCAGAGAGAATTATTCGTATAAATTAAATAAACATTTCAAGTGAGACATTTACAACGAATGTCCAAGTCACTGCAAAATTATTTATAGAACTATCTACTATACTATCTCTTGGTAATTAAGCTGAGATTGCGAGTTAAAATATCAACTTAGGTGATGAGATTCCTTTACGTCTAAAAAGACTCTATTACGATAAGAACGAGATTTTACGATACCGTTTTCTTTAAAAACATTGTGCATCTTGGGTGGCCAAGCGATACAAGATGTGATTTCTTGGTCTAATAAACACTTGGTGTGTGTTTAGCGCCGGCCGGTTTCCTTTTTAATGTTTATTTTCATATCATACGAGAGAAAACCTCATTTGAGCACCCAATTTGGGCGTTTGTTCAAGTATCTAAAGCTCTCGTTAATAGTATTGCTTTAAAAGGTTTTGTAAATATTTTGACTAAACAAAAAAAGGCCTATGAAAATAATGACGCTATAAAAGTAAGACCCACGGACTGGAAAAGTACAGTTAATTTGATAAGGTACCTTTTAGAATGTAATCAGAGCACTTTGCGCTTTCCCCGTCTTACTCCAAACCTTAAATTTGCTAAGCCATTTGCTCAGTATTTCTCCGAATTACTCACGTCTCTCACCGTTCTCGCTGACATGATATTTCATCCCGCAGACATCTGTCAGGCCGAACAGGATCAACTTTGCCGCTAGCTTATTAATTTCTCTTTGCTCCCATTTATTGCTTGTTATTGGATTATTCCTGTCGCAACTTTTCTCTTCCTGAGTGATCTAAAATAAGATTCGTTGCTCCGTTTTATTTAAGTCTTAGTTTAGTATCAGCGTTGAACTTTTTTGACGTGAAAACGTATATTCGACAGATGTAGTAGCTGAAGCGGCTTCAAACAAGCCTTTAAACTTAAAAGCTATTTCGGTTGGTCTAGAAACTTGACATGTAATTAGCAATGGATACATTTCGTTATGTATACCTTCTCTTCGTAGTTGTTAATATTGATCTTGTGCAACTTTAAGTATTATTCTAACAATTATCTCTAAGCCATTGTCATTCGTTGTCAGTAAAATATGTTTCCGTTAGCCGGCCAATTGTTCATTAGATACCTAATACCCGAGGTGTGTTGATGTATTTGATAAAGATACGCAATAGACAGGAGCTATTTGTTTTTTTGTCCATCCATTTGTCTTCTAATAAATCATTTGTCCGAATAGTAGCGGTATCTACTTTTGTTCTATTCAATATTCATTGAACTCGATAACCGCACAGCCAGTTATGACATTCATTCTTTATCCTATGTCAATATTCATTTATATTGTCATTGAGATTATTTAGGCCCAACATTATGCGTCTCATCTAAATGATAAAAATCTTGAAGAAGAAATTTCCGCTCAATCGCAGACAATGCGAGAATTTCCGCCGAAGAAACTTCTAAGTCAAAAGAAAAGTAAGATAGAAACAATTAAGTCCTCAACGAAAAAGTTCTTCTAACTCCGTAACTAAATACGACGAAAATCACTTAAGACCCTTAAGACTGAGCATAGCAATCCTCCCCAAGTTTTTATACGTACAAAAAGTGTCGGGAGAAACGGTGGTTGAGTGTCATACATTTTGATGCCACTGTTTTTCGCCGCCCTTGTTATTCTCGAGACAAAAACTGCTGTTGTTCGCCTGTCGACGGTTTTTGCCAACATGACAAGTTACTCGACAGCACAACTTTAAATTGTTGCAAATAATTACCTCGTTATTTATCTCGATGTTTATTTGCCCAGGAATTATTGAAATTTATTTACACGACCTAATTAAATGGGACTAGTGAAGCACGGAAATACTTATGAGTATTTTTGAGCTTAACAACTGCTTGATTTAAATCACGGGTAATTGGACGAGTTCTAGATAAACTTAGTTGTCCCTTTCGTAGCAAATTACATCATAAATCTGGCCGCTAAAATTGTGTTGCAACCAACTTAGTTGGGGCAAAAAAGAGCTCGCCATTTCAGTAATTGGCTTTTATCCAAATTAGCCGGAGAAGGACTTCTAAAATAATAACTTTTCACAATCTTAACAAAACATGTCAGGGGGTGAAACAACGAAATGAACTGTCAACTGAGACGTCCAAATCCAATTATTCTTGGGCTTACAAACGCGGAGATTCAAATTAACCTGGTCTCTCTTCCCTTTTTACAGGCTATCGTCGGATTCAGCGAAGTTTAATCGGAATTTCAGTTGTGATACTTGATTAAGACTGGTTTTAATTTACACCTCTGAAAGTAGGCGCCATTTGCACGGACATTTAACGGCGTACCGAAAATAATTAAACGGCTCCCGAGATCACTAGAGTGTTTTCGAGATCATCAATGGACGGTTTAAATATAAATGGCACGCCGTGAATATTTTGAATAGTTTCATTATCTGTAGTCTTGTGGTGATTGTTTTGGAAGATTTAAATGGAATTCGGTTGCCAAGCTATTTCTCTCTAAAATGTGTTTGCTAAAATTTCTTCGCATTTTACTACCAATTTAGTTGCTCAATCTTTTAGAAACGAGACATGTCCGAAAAAACTGGTACTCGATGAAGACAAAAAATGTGAACAGAATTATGAAAATATTAAAGACTTCGAAATTGGAAGATATCAACCAATCATGCGTTCGACAGAAATATCCATCGGCTCATCGAATAATTCCTTTAACAAGGAATCACACTGTCAAATCCGAGAGAATTATCCCATTGAATTTCCAAGCGTTTTCACAGGTAGGTTCCGAAAACTTTCCTCAATCACGATTGCCCTTAAGTGACTGATCAATCAATCCTTAAACCGACTAAAGACCTGATTGACGTGAACCCGGAGACAGATGGAACTGTAATTGCTGATTTTTTTTTTAAGGCCGATAGCTACTTTTTTAGAACAAAGATTGAGTTGGTTCAAATGAAACCGTGTACGATTGATGTGCCTTGAAGACAAATGAAAAACGAACGTTTCCGTGCTGCTCTTGATTACTGCAGAGTAGGGAATTGTAGAGGGTCATAGACAGTCAAATTGGGTCTTGAATAAGTACCTATTTTTGGTGTGTAAGCAAATTTGACGTTGAAGAGTTTTGTAGCAGAGCGTCTGTGGGGTGTGTTGGAGAGCAAAATTATTATTAACAAAAAATCTACACAACTACTTAATTTTACTGCCATAACCTTTTAGCCTATTATGTATCAACGGTCGCATTTTTAAATTTCTAATGAATAATTTAGGAGGTTAAAGTTTTAAATCAGTTGTAGAAATACACTCATTAAATACTCATGTCATTTACATACTACAAGTGATTATCATAACAATACCTTTGAAGTTTGGTCACTGAGTGAAGTGAAACTGTAAAATACAATTGATAATTTTTTTTGACTTCTTACGTGTAGTGGTAACAAAAATTGTCTGCGATTATCCTCTAAATGTAACCTTTGTCTACTCTGTGGCAGGTGCAACCGCTGTTATTCAAACCCCCGGCTTTCCCCAGTCTGTGGAGAAAAACTCAAAGATTTACGACTTGCGATTCTTCGCCTTCGGGAAAAACTTGCCCCCGACGCGGCGGGATTTTTGAATCGGGAATTAAAATCTTTTAACCTTTTTAAGAATTTTTAACGGCAAAATGCTTTATTTTACCGGTTATTGCCCAGTTTTTTGTGGGGCTGCGTTTTCATTTCATATTTTAGCACCCTTCGCGTTGCGCTGCTGCCAATATAAAGTAGGCGGGTTTTGTTTTATTTTGAGTTTGACAGACTGGAATTTGCGCTAAAATTACATCGCCCTGACTTTTAGAATATCGCTACGAACTTTTTACCAACTTAAATAATACAATCGAAGACGAGAGAAGGACAGATTATAATCATTAGGTACTTTGAGCGTGTTAAAGTTTTTAGTTACAGTCAAATGTGATTATAAAGTAATTCCGGATTCGGGAGAACCTTTACAAAACTGGGCCTTTGTTAAAACTATGTTGTAGCTGTTTTAAACAACCTATGCATAGCTAGGGCTCGATGCCAAACAGATCAACTAGAATCAGAAAAGTCGTAACCGAAACCGATCGGATCAAAAAGTCGCAATCTCAACAGTGTTGTCGTTTCTCAAACGTCTTCGCCCCACAGGGGGATAAATTTGATTTTGAATTTCTAGAAAAAGCCCCCTAACCGACGGTGCCAAAATTTACGAGCTATCCAAGTGGGGGTTTTGTTTTTACCGAGTACCGACCACAATTTAAACTGGGAAATGTGTACGCATGCTTGGGGTAAAAACTTTACCGCTTTTTGCCCCTTAGCCCAACGGACAAGCGGAAGCGGTCGTGAAAGTTTCAAAAACGTGTGGCAAAAATGAATAACGCTTAAACGGTTCTGAGCACCAAAGAGGAGACTCTACTGATAACTGATGAGTCTACAATTGTCGTTCCCAGTAAGGTAGCTAACTAAAAGATGGATACGTTGGTAGACGCACGGTATACTCAAAATCTTAATAGTTAAAGTGCAATGCAGCAACTATGTCTGACAAAATCACGATCAAGAAGATTCCATATACAATGACAATGCAAAGAAAAATCCGTTAAGCAGCTGGACTTGAACCAGCAACCTCGGTAATCCGTACCATGCTCCACCAATTAAGCTATACTTAACGTTGGTGTACCTAACGAATTTTTCAATGCCTTGTGTCATATTTTTTTATTTGGGAGATCTCTCCTCAGCGCCATCTATGAGCAGTTTTTTTTTTCAAGAAGATTCCTACGGTAGACCCTTTTACGAACACAATTTCATCGCAAAAGTGAAGTTTGTATCTAAACTTGTTATACCCAAATTATTGAATAAAATCTAAATCGCTTAACACTTCAGCATTGCGGCCTTCAGGGTTCCTTTAAAATTGTGCACAAAGTTTTTGTGTTTTCGTGAATTATTGCGTTTATAATAAGGGAACAAAAGTGTCCGGAGCGACCAATCGGAATATTAAATGAGTTTGCATTTTTTATGCGTATTAAAAATGCAAGGACAATCCATTTTATTGCACCTTAATTGTGTCAGGTATTTTAGAGCGTTCTGTAGTCTTGAGATAAAAACGAAGGAATGCAAGCCGTTTTAGGAGATCAATTCCTGTGGGATATTTTTAAGTTAACGTAAGTTACACGTAAGTAAATTTAATCCTAATAGGTACTATTATTAAAGCGTGAAGCTAAAACTTTGGATCCCTTTTTAAAAATACCACGCGCATGGAATAGTTTGAGATCTGGAAAAATTAAAATATAAAATTTGTGTTTAATCCCACCTGTCCCGTCGTCTACCACTAGTATTTGTGTTATTGTTATATATTTTATTGTGATATATTTATTACAGACCGGAATAAAATAGAAACCCATACATAGCTCAAAGTAATTTCTGTTTTTTTTTATTCAGGAAAAAAAAAACTTAAAAACTTCTCAAAAAAATTTGACACCTACATGGGTCGGCGGAAGAGGACGGGTAAGAAACTGAATACTTCAATAGAGTATGGTTCAATTTCGACTACTAGGTTGCCTATATTATGACTTAAAGGCAAAAAACATGTAGATAGGTACTCGTAATTATTACACAAGGCATATTAAAAAAAAACTTGGCGTCGTGTGTGAATATCCGGATTCGCATTGAGCCCGCATGGGAACTGCCTCTACATAACAGAACAAGCCCTCTTGGTATAAGAGGTCTGTGGCCCAGAAGTGGAACGGTACAAATACCTAGGGTGATTGACAAAAGAATGAATCTAAAATACAACATAGTTAATTTTTTTTTTCTTCCTTCGTTATTGGCCACAGACAGATACTCAGATACTCAGGTCAAACTTATAAAACCACTCTTTTTGTCAGGGGTTAAAAAAAAGTTACTTTTTGGATAAGCCAAACTGAATAAACCCCCCGGGTCCCATGTCGAGTTATTAGCCAACGGCCAGTGATGTTCCATAAGTAGGCCAGGAAATCATTGGCCTGTGCCCAGGGTGTACAGGCCGTGCTCTGCCCCAGGACGGACCCAGAAGGGAACCATCTCTTGGGCACACGAGGAAGTAACCTCCCACGCACCCAATTGTTGGTTTTAAACTAAACCGAAACCAGAGTTTCCTGAAATAACGGTTTTTAAATAAACATCCAAAACTATGTAGTTGCGGAAACTTCCATTAACAACTGGAACTTTTCTCGTTGTGTTGGCGAAATTGGAAACTAACAGAATTACCATGCATAAGGTATAAACGTGCAAACCACGTTTTAATAACTAGAACCGTGTTATGCCCCGCGGTTTTGCCACCATGAAATAATAAGTGGAAATAGGCTAGTTTCCTATCCCGAGGGAATTTCGAGAAATCCCTTCTTACAACTCTTTGTAGAGGTATGATCATCAAAGTCCACGTCTCCTAAATTTCAAGCCTCTAGTGGTTTGGGCTGTGGGTTTATCTCCGTGTCAGTCAGTCAGTCAATCATCTTCCTTATGCTTATACTTAAATAAAGACTTGAATAAAATTTAATTTAGTCGGTCTCTTATTCACAAAGCTATCGAATATATCTATTTGTTTCTAATGTTTAATAGCAATTGAAAAATGTTGTGGGGTGTCCAGCTGCTTAACAGATTTTTCTTTGCATTGTCAATTATGTGTTTTTTTTATGCTTTTTATGTATTTTTTGCTAATAACCTGCTATAAATTCGTGACCTAAAACTGTTTAATTAGCATACCTGCTTTAATATGTTCTTACCTTTATTCCATTATGGCTGCCTGGTAGAGATCGCTCTGTAGCGACAAGGCCGCCCATTGCTACCTTGTATTGTCTTTGTGCCTTATTTCGTGTTTTGACTGTTATGTGGTGTTCAATAAAGAGTTATTGTATTGTATTGTCATTGTATGTTGAAAAACGTTGATCAGGAGGAATAGGTAAGTTGCGGTCGTGAAATAAAAACACACGAAACTCGAGATCATAATGAAATAAAAACGGATCACTCACGTATACAAGTAGAGTTTAGCTCTAATCGGACTTATTCGTAGTCCTTCCTCTTTGAGCGCACGACCCAGCGGCAGCGAGAAGCACACTGCTCGCCGCGGCTCTGCTCGCGCGACTACCAATTCATTTGAAATTTCATGTTGAAACTCGAGATGTTTGCGTTTTCGAGTTTTCTAATTTGGCTTTTACTTAAAAAGTTCAAGCCTCAATAAAAACAATCTTTAACCAAACATCGGCGCGGGAGCGACAAAAAGGTTGGGGTCGAAGCCCGTCCACGATTACGACACGATACCTCATCGCCTGTAATAAACTCTAGGTTTTCACGCACGTACGACTTCCCGACTCGGCGTGAGTTCGAGTTTTATTTGATAAAAAAGTGAGAAAGTACAACGGTAGCGCTTCTGTTTGCTTTGGGAGGAAGTTATTATAGTGAACTATGGGAAAATCTTGCACAGCAATAAAAAAGATTGTGTGGTAGTTTTTGATGCTATGGCTAAAAATGGGATGCGATTATTTCTCACGGCTCGACTGACTGTGTTTTAGAAGTTCCATTTATTAATAAATAGTCAAATATACAGATCACGCACGTATATTTAGATACATACATCGTTAGACATAATTATGGAATCAAAATAATGTCCGGGGTATATAGAATCGCCCAAGAACTACTACCTACTGCTACTTATCTGTAATAAAAAAGGATTTTGAAAATCGGCCTACATAAAAAAAAACATACATACAGTGGAACGTAGAACCTCCGCCTTTTTTGAAGTCGGTTAAAGATATAGTAGGTACGAAGTAAAATTCCCCACTACGTTTACCTAATAATAAGTAGGGTTCTTGACTCCACAGCTGAATTTCGTCTTGGCGTGCTGTCGGTAGGCCTCCAACAAGATGGAGCGACGACCTAGTAAAGATCGCGGGATCGCGGTGGATGCGGAAAGCACTAGACCGGTCTGAGTGGAGAGCCTTGGGGGAGGCCTATGTTCAGCAGTGGACGTTTTTCGAATGACATGATGATGATGATGATGTGCGATGAAATGTCCTAAAACTGACAATAACCCAAAAATATAGGTAAATCCGTATTTTGTACTCTTAATAAAGATCGCACTTACTTATTTTTTGTAAATTCTACATGACGCCCTGTACTGAAGGTTCGGGCTCTGAAGGATAAATGGATTTACAAGGGTTACCCGATTCGATAAGTAAGTACATACTTACCTCAAATTGTTGGGTCATTTATTCATTATCGCTCTGGTTTGGACGCTATATTTGGGAATACGTATTTTCATATTTTAGTTTACGATGTTATTGTTGAGTCGGTGTCCTCAAATAGTAGGGTATAAATAGTTGTTTTCCCTCCCCAACCCCTAATGTATAAAATAGTACAGTGTTGTTAGAAATTGAGGTAGTAAATGTGTAAGTTTATTTTATTTACAACTGCGAACTTCGTAATGTACCAAAACTTTCATGGTGAGGTTTTTCATACACTTTTTTTTTAATTGAGAGAACTTTTCTATTACCTACATTTAAGAACATTTGGGTAAGTAAGTGTACATTATTTTGCGAATGTATTACAACGTTCTCACTGTTTAGTTTTATTCTGACAGCGCTTGTTTTGTAAGCAAATCTAAATTCAGAAACCTAAATCACACCAGTAAATTCGGATAAGCCGTTTCATTTATATCAGTAAGCATTAATTTCTTTGCACATAAATCCAACAATATTAATAGCACTAAACGAACACAACTCAACTTTTGCACGGACATTATTTGTGTCTGTCCTGTAAAAAAACGAGCCAAGTCTTTGATACAGCGGTACGACAAAACGCGTGGCAAATGCTTTGGTGACAGTTAAAAATAATGCCGAGTTCGTTTACGTGTTTAATTCGTTCGGTTGCAGACGTGTTTTGTTTCGTTTGCATATTGCCATGTTTTGCAAAGTAGCACATGTAGCACGGCGCGCTATTTTGTCGCTTGTCGCGCAGTGCGTCCCTTTCATGACGGAATCAGTGAAGGGTGCACTGAGCGACAACCGACAAAATGGCACGCGTGCTAGCCCCCCAGGTATTGTCCAAATCGTTCACAAAACACAGTATTTTTAACACTCGACGAAAAAAAAGGGTGTTATAAGTTTGACCTGATAGTAGTAATTTACCTACTAAGGTCATAAATACATGATAATTAATAAATCTTCCTAAAGTTATGTCTAATATGAAGGATGCACGGAAAGAACACGTCTTGTCACCTTAGCAACTTGTCTTTTTGAGTTATAGCGATTTGAAAGTTTGGAACGAAGTAATTATCCGTATGATTTTCGTATACATATTGTTTTAAAGTGATAAAAAAGACAAAATACACAAATATTTGTATCTGTAACTGAGTGGTAATTTATAGTCTATTGAGTGCTCTACATTTTGAGATTAAAATCTCGTTTAAAAAAAAAGTGACTAGACACTGTTTTTTCCGTGAATTGTGAATACTCTTATATTGCATCTGTAGTTTAACTTTTTATTGCAGCCTCTATCGCTGTACTTTTTGACATTAAATGACAATGTTTTTGACACTTTGCCGCTGGAACAGCAGTAAATAATCCTCGATGGTAATAGCTATCGAATCGATCGTCCAATTCGAATAGTCATTACTACAACGTTACTACCAACACGGAACATGCTCTAATACATCAATCAGACCCATCAATTTGTAACCCAGGAACGCCAATTATCGAGGTACGTCCAATTTGCCAAGGATTGTTCATAGCGCATAATAATTTTAAAGCTAACTAAAATATAGCTGCAGGCGGTAATTCTCATCTCTCGGTCTATAAATATTGCAAGTTTTGCTTTTTCATTCGGCTTCTGCTAGGGTTGGTCGACTGAGAAATATTACTAAACTTTAAATACTTAATAAAACAAGATTATACAGAAAACCAGAAAAATATAGCATTACCCTTACACCATATGAAGTAGGTACTAACTTTCTAAGTGTTTCTGGTATTCTTGTTTGAGTGAGTATTTAAAGTATAATAAATAATACTAGATTATTTGTTTTTATTATTCCTTATTACTCATTTTATTATGTCTCAAATAATGGACATTGTAAATTGATAACTAAACACTAATTATTAATCTGCCAAATACCATAGAAACAAATTTGATGAAGCCATTCAGTCAATCTTTAAAGTTTAATAATAGATTTTACGGGGAAACCGTAAAGAGATACTCCAATAAGATCTTGAATTGATTAAGAAATACATTCAAGGGACTGTTATTTTTTAGTGTGTTTTAGTTATTGAAATTTCGATTGATATTAGAAATAACGTGGTATTGAAAATAAAACTCGTTGCTGGACAAAAACTCTTCGCTATACTAAAGCAGTGTCTAGTAACTGAACTCGACATTCAACTCATTTAATGAGGGTTATAGCGAGTCAAAAATCCGCTACGATCGCTAGTGTCTGGTAAGGTCTACCTGTCAATTTCCACCAACCATGGGCCAGTAGCTTGTCTCTCATTGGTGGAGATCCTACCGAATTTTGGACTCGCAATGAGCCTCAGAATCAGAAATGATGATATCCGCAGTAGAACTAAAGTTACCGACATAGCCCGAAGAATTGCGAAACTTAAATGGCAGTGGGCGGGGCACATTGCTCGCAGGACTGATGGCCGATGGGGTCAGAAGGTTCTCGAATGGCGTCCACGGACCGGAAGACGAGCTGTCGGTAGGCCTCCAACAGGATGGAGCGACGACCTAGTAAAGATTGCGGGACCGCGGTGGATGCGGAAAGCATAAGATCGGTCTGAGTGGAGAGCCGCGGGGGAGGCCTATGTCCAGCATTGGACGTCTTTCTGCTGACATGATGATGATGATGATGGGCCTTTGTTGCTGTCACTACATAGCCCATCAGTGATCTAGTATAATTTGCAGTAGGTACGCACTCATCACAGACCAGATTAATGGAACATAGAAAAAGAAAGATAAACTGTTCATAGATACGAAACAACATAACACAATTGAAACAAAACAGACTAAAACATATAACAGTTTCATAGGCATCAGCGTCAGCAGTCAACATATAAGACAATTTGTAATAGTTATAATGTTTTTTGTTTTATTTTATGTGTGTGATGTTTTATTTTAATTTTATAGCGCATTGGCTTTGCTTTAATGCTGTAAAATTGATTTGATCTTAACTAATATTATACATGCGAAAGTAACTCTGTCTCTCTGTCTCTCTGTCTGTTTGTTTGTTACCTCTTCACGGGAAAACCGCTGCACCAATCTAGATGAAATTTGGTAAGAAGATAGATATTCAGGAATAACATAGGCTACTTTTTATTCCGGAAAATTGTATAGTTCCCTCGGGATAGCGATAACCGAAATCTAAGCGGACGAAGTCGCGGGCAACAGCTAGTAATAAATAAGTAAAATTAAATAATAAAAAAATAAGTTACTGGTGCCGGCCACCATCACCAGTGTGTTTTGACTGAATCTTTCTAGTTCTCCATAATTAGTTTTGTTATGAAAATGGTAAAACTATTCCCATTTAATACCACCCCTGTTAAACCTCGTTAACATATTCTCCATTTATTCATAGGCTACTTATTTTATTTCTCACTGTCACAGACTTTGCTAAGTGGACTGTCAATTCATTATTTAGCCACAAGTAGTTAAACTAAATAATGTACGTTGCATTCATCTGCAGCTATTAAGTTATTTGCGGCTTTTTTATTGGCATACTGTTTAAAGTTAACAAAATAGTCGAAGTATTCTAAGCGTGAGTGATTTTATCCCCAGTGTTTTAAGTTGTCCAGTGTCAATAACAAAATTCAGACCTAACCCTTTTTTCACTAGAGCCCCAGCGTTGCCTACGCTTAGCTCCATGGCAACATGCAAATTTCCATCCCACAACATTACAGTGTAGTTCAAAAACGCAACTTAATATGTGGCTCGATGCACAAAAACCGTAGAGCAGTGGCTACGGTAGCAACTTATTTCCATTCGTGTTTTCGCTCAGGACTCCCCATGCTACGTTTTATTGACAACATAAATACCAGTAGCGGTAGGACCCGGGAACATGTAGAAGTGGCTTTATTTAGTAGGTGTAGGTACTTGTATTCTGTTTTCAATGCTACTTGCATGTTTGTTGAGCCAGGGAAGTTACGTTTAAGCAAATGCTAACTAATTAAGTGAATAGTCATTCGTATCGTACGTTGTTTGAGTCGGTTTTTAGGGTTGTCGGTCGTTTGTCCGCCGTTCAGAGGGAAGATATATCCAACCGTAATATTTAGCGAAACACTTGAAAATTTTAGACAACGTGTTTTTCTACGTGTTAAAATAAAAACCAATAAAAATTTAATAAAAAATATAATTGGACCCCCATACATGAAAGGTGTTTTTATGTTTGATTTAATAATAATGGCAATAGTTAAGTTGGACACTTCAAATTTTCTTTTTCTTTTTCACAACTTGACCGGTTTCTTTCGTATTACCCTTATTACTCTGACAATTAACTATCACCATTCCCTTTTAAACGTAGTCCACTATGATCATCTAAATAATGTCCCTTACACGTCAATATGCGTCGAATGGAACCCGGTCACATTACCAAGTCAGTGAGCAAACTATACCCCAATAACGTTACCGAGATGCATTCGAATTGCAGTTTGGAGAGCTCACGATTCTAATATCGAATTTGGCAATCGGAATCAAACCGCGTACGTGCAATTATAAATTGCATTCGACTAGAAATGTTAGGTTAGATAGTTCGAAAATTGGAAGTTGCCGTCACAAGCTCACAAGGGATAGCTGTTTGATTGGTTGAGACAACTTGTCTACGTGGCGGAAATTAAGTAAGTAAACAAGTTAGAAACAATCTAATTTGAGTACAAAGGCGTACTTATCCAATTACACACAATACAACAAGAATTACACAATATAATAATTATGAAGACATTGTAAGGATCTCTTAAGGTGTCTCATACACAATTCTCGTAGTTCTACTTCATCATCATCTCCAGCCTATTTACGGACGGTTGGGCACAGGCCTCCTCTCAGAATGAGAGGGCTTTGGCTATGGTTCCCAAGTGGGCCCACTGCGGATTAGACTTCAGACACATTAAATTGCTTCGCAGTCATTTGGAGCTCTGCTTAAACTACCTGTTATTATCGCTAATAAACTTAAATGAAAAAAAAAACATGAACAAACTGAGATATGCATAAAACATTTTAACCTAGTTTAGTTTTAGTAAAAAACCTTGTTGCATAATAATTCGAGCCCCGTCTCTTCTACCGACTTCGTAACACTTTGTAGAAATGTTCAGATTCTAAATTTTATCCGTAACGATATTCAAAGTAAAGTCGAATGTCTTCATTAAATCGTATCGCTTCTGTCCCGTCGCAACTCAATTCCGCATGTCCTATTTGAATGCTCGTTCTAATAGCTTCTTAAGTCTGCGGGCACGTAGATTCCTTGTAAATTGGCATCGTTTGAGATCTTAATTAAGACTCTAGTTTTTAGCTTCCCGCCGTTCGGGGAAATAAGGCGCAAGTCGCAGTTTGAAGTCATTGGTGAATAAAGTCGTAAGAGACAACATTTTTAACCTCCGACAAAAAAGAGGGGTGTTATAAGTTTTACCTGTGTATCTGTGTATCTGTCTGTGGCATCATACCTCCCAAACGGATGAACCGATTTCGATGCGGTTTTGTTTAATCGAAAGCTAGTTTAATCGAGATGGGCCTTAGCTAAGTTTTATTAAAATCGGTTCACCCGTTTTTTGAATTATGGACCTTCAAAATGACAATGTCGGGGATTTTTCAAACTTATCTAAGCGGTTAGGTAATCTTGAAAAAATCTTTTGGGACTTTTGGATAATTGAGTAATCGTAGCTCTGAGAGTAACGGTTATTTAATTTTTATGACAACCGTTTGTTAACTAACCGGGGGCGTCAAAGTTTTTGTTGCAATTTGTATTATTCTTCTCTAGAAGTTATTAAAAACTCCTATAGTAACACGTAGATATTTTAAAAAGCGCTGAATTAGTTATTGCAATAAATCATTTATAATGTATGATCATGGCCCTTGGTTTGATTAGAAGAAATAATTACATTAAATACAATTAGGTACTTACTTACTTACACAAATAGTTAAGTTTTGTTAGAAAAACACTGATGACAATAAATGATGACAGATGTTGTTTCTATACGCTTAACAATACAGAGTGAAAAAATAGAATTAGGTACAATACCTACCTAATAACGTTCTATGGTCTATTTTCATCCAGGAGCCTATTTGAATAGGTACCTATTTTATTGTAGTTTAGCTTTCATTATGCAATATCAAGATTCACCTCTCTAAAACATAAACGCAGATACAATGCGGAACTGCCAAGAATCCGTTGCACTTTCCGAGTTTCAAATTTGAATACGGTATGCAAAAAATACCAATATATATGGAACGGAACTTATCTTCACTCAAACAAAACGGTGAACTCAATATGCGAGGGAAATGTTGCCAAGTCTTACCCCCCAGAATTGGGGGGAATTTTAGGCACACGAGGAGGCGTGCCATTGGTAACAGATACCGAAGCTTGGCACTCGAGATGCCTCTTGGCGAATGTTTGGCAATGCCAAGCGATGTAACTGCGATGCGAATGTACTTGGGATGTGGCCGTAGATTAAATGTGGAGCTAGTTCTATTTGTTAGGATAAACGCAGCTATTTTACGGTTTTAAAAGTAACTTTACCAGTGCACAATAATCATTCAACTATAAACTGAGGAAAAAAAAACCTGACTTTTTTTGTAGATTTACTGAATTTCGGACTACAACATATCTTCTTCCCTTTTTCTACCAGCAAAGTAGCAACAATCATATTAATGCACTCTCGATCAATTGTTTCACACTAGTAAAGAAACACTACTTGTAGCTTTTAATTTTTTTTTTTATACAACGAAGGAAAACGAGTAATTGGCCACCGCTGCCCATAGACACCCGCAACCTAGGGGTTTTTGCAGATGCGTTACCAACCTAGAGAGATAAGAAGAAATAAATAATAACCACACCTGCTGTCTTACTCTCCACACCAAAACACAACAGTGCAAGCACTGCTGCTTAGCGGCAGGACTAAAGATATTTTATATGGATGTTGTTGGAAATGTTATGTCATTCAATTATTTGTGAACAAAACGACTTAAGTTTTCTCCAAAATCTATCTATTGTACCCACATAATGTAACTTCATTATTCTTGTTGCGTTTTTTTCGATCACTGCTCAAGTCTTCTTAAGCTGCACTCATCACCCTACGTTTTTCGCGGCGGATAGTCAGAAAGGGGGTTATGACATGTTTTTGCAAGTTTTCATGGGAAAGTCGTTGGCGACCTAAATTGGGTTATGTTATGTTATTTCTTTATGGCATCGTGCGTTGAGGATGCGATATATTTTTCAATTATGTAAGCGGGTTACTAGGATTACTTGGGATAAACTTTGACAGTGTTCGGTGACCTACTTAGGAAGTTTTGTGAGACATGAGAATGGCGTTTGACATAAAGAAGAGTGTTCATTATTAAGTGAACAGTGAGTTCACAATGACTTGAAGCTTTGTAAGTCGTCGAAGTTTCTAATAAATTTTGCAAACACACGTTGAAAGTTTAAAGATTTGACGATATTTACGAGGGCTGGCAACACACCTGTGATTTCCCTCGTGCTGCAGGTGTCCATGGGCGGCGGTGAGTACTTTACATCGGGTTACCCGCCTGCTCGTCTTCCCCCTCTTATTTGCGGGTGGTAGGACCTTGCGCAAGGTCCGTCCGGATCGCTACCACCGTCTTACTCGCTAATCCTGCCGCTGTGCTTGCACTGTTGTGTTCCGGTGTGGAGAGTAAGACAGCCGGTGTAATTACGGGCACAAGAGGCATTTCATCTTAGCTCTCTAGGTAGGCAACGCATCTGCAAACCCTCTGGCTTGCAGGTGTCTATGGGCAGTGGTGATCACTAACCATCAGCTGACCCATTTGGTCGTTTGCCTTCCTCGTAGTATATAAAAAAAAAAACACTTTAGCCTAAAGCCTAGATATGCGACAGTTGCAACATAACTGAAACTTGACCGGTTCTAAGTACATCTTACTTTAAAAGCCATTTACCGCTGTTTGATATTCTTAAGTGCTTCGGAACGTGCGCACGCATTAGTTTAGTATTAATATATTATGTGTGTCAATGTACTGTATAAATATTGCTTCGTTCTGGTTCTCACTCGATTATTTAAGGTGGAGTATTATAACCAACTTACAAAAGTTGAAAAACCCCCGACATTGACATTTCAAAGTTCAATATTTCAAAAACGGTTGGACCGATTTTAATGAAATCTAGCTAAGAATCATCTTAATTAAATTAGCTTTCGAATAAGAAAAACCGAACCGAAATCGGTCCATCCGTTAGGGAGCTAGAAATAATGCCACCGACAGATACACAGACACCCAGATACACAGATGAAACTTATAACACCCCTCTTTTTCGTCGGGGGTTAAAAAGTGACGGAAGTTTTGAGTTTGTGTGGAAAAAAACTTTTTTTTAATACCTACGAATGATTAAATCTACGCTTAGATAAATTGATTGTCAAAGTTCGTATAGGCAATATGAGAAACTGTTTCAACTACCAAAATTTTAAATAACTATTGCTTAAGAAAATATTCGATTATCTACCTACCAACGGTAAACTTTGTCCAACTTAAGGTTTTTAAAACTTCAGAAATTATTATAACCTGCTCTAATGAAATCCCTTCTATGAAAGAAGATTTCTTTAGACGACAACTTTTGACGAAAATATCTTACAAAACCCTAATCCCGTAACATCATGCCAGCGAAAACATACAAAGCAAATCATCTAATAATCAACTCTTACATCCAAAGCCCACTTGATATAACCACATACCGAACATGAGACATCTTCTAATACTCGAATATATCCCCTAAAACCTTTTAAGAAAACGTGTTTACATGTTTGTTCTGTGTTAGCCACTGGTCGGCTAATGGTGCTTTGGTCTTAGTCCATACTACGCGCGGCCAACGACGCGATGGGCTTATTCTCTGTTCATTGCATGGTCAACACGACTTACCGCACAGAGGTTAGTCAGCTAGCACGCAGTGTATTACCATCGTTAGCCACGTCTCCGCTAGCGAGAAGTCGTGGGGGTTTCTCGGCTAATCGTGAGTTTGTTAGGTTAAGATATTGGTTCTATTGAGACAGGTAAGTGCTTGGATGTTGCTGATGTTCATTTGTTATGCTGGATAGTTAGAGTGTTTCGTTGATGTAGGTTTGGTTTGTTAGAACGCCATTTTTGTTTGCCAGCGACTTGTTGAGAGACAGTGGTAAGGAATAGGATTATAGTGGACGCTACTGTAAAAATATCGTTTGCCGGCTTATCACCGCCTAGGGTTGCTTGCATAAGTATCGCACGAACGCTGCTGACCTTGTACGAACCTTGTGTTGTTATATCTCTCTTGAAGACCAATGGGATGACTTCAATATAGGGAATTTGACGCGAGCGACTATATTACAATCTTCTCCCCATATTGATCTCAAATTGGGGAAAAATACAAAAAGGTACTTTGTGTATTGATTTGTGATCAATATGGAGAAATTATTTGACAATGTTTGCCAAAATCTTTGCTTGTAAGATTTACGCAATCTTACGCATAAGATATAGTTGTTCGCGTCAACCTTAACGCGTGTACGCACCTTGTTCACAGCCGCAGGAATTGCCAAGCAATGAGCTAAGCTTAAACCTGTAACACACTGTCCCATTACCGTTAGTTAAGCCAAATTA
This sequence comes from Clepsis dumicolana, assembly GCA_963691665.1. NCBI lineage: Eukaryota > Metazoa > Arthropoda > Insecta > Lepidoptera > Tortricidae > Clepsis > Clepsis dumicolana. Next base: position 2,969,688 of record OY829514.1, read on the forward strand.
CCGCAGATTGGTACAAGCCTAATTCTACGTGTTAGAATACGGTGGGATATACTTTAGTGTGTTTTGCGGTGGCGTCGGGCTGTCTCGCGTGTAATCACATAAATCCTTGCCTTATTCTGTTCGCAGTAGAAACATAAAGCGAAATATGATAATTTAAAAATGCAACGCCCTCTTTCAAAGATCGTCGAAAAGCATTCGAAAAGTCAACCGAATGTCAAGAGAAGAGAACCGTCAAAGTCTAAGAATATACACTAAAACTAGAAAAAAAAAAGATAAATGATCTGTGAAAATAACGGTATCGGAATTCCGTCTAATTCCGATACCGTTATTTTCACAGATCATGTATCCTTTTTTTTCTAGTTTTAGAGTGTCTTCTTATCAGCAAGTGTACCTTATCTAATTTTTATTTTCTATAAGGTTTCTAATTAAATTCAGTAAAATGTACATTGTATGCCTAATTCAAAGTAACTTCCTGTTCGAGTAATAATTGGATAAAAAGTACTGTCTCAACTCTGTGTACTGTGCCCTAAGCACGACTTGTCGAATCCTGCGTTACGTTACAGTTATCGTATCGAGATCGAGAAATCTCATACAAAATTTTAGTTCCAAATACGCTCACGGGCGGGCGCTGTTCCAAACGTCATACAAACTCGTTATAGTTAACTATTCGATTTTACGTGACGCAGGATTCGACAAGTCGTGCTTAGGGCACTGTTCCCGGTTCTGTAATTAGTTTCGTCTTGAAGATTTGCTCTGCAGAAATAATAATCGTGTAGGCGTATTGATTAAGTAAGGTTTGTTAACTTATGTTGTTTGTTTTATCACGTTCTTGGTAAATTAGGTTTTCGACTTACAAGGGTTTGATTTCAAGTTTGATCAATGAAAAGAAGTAGCTACTGTGTTAAAAGCAGCGATGCACAAACCGCGCCCCGCTGTCCGTATGTCTGGGGGCCGCCAACGAATTAAAAATTGTGAAAATCAAAGGTTTTTTTTTTATACGCCATAGGCTTGCGTTTGACCACAATCACACCTGATGGTAAGCGAAAATGTGGTCTACGATGGAGCACGCTTGCCTAGCAACTGCCCATTCACCCTAGCCCCCATACTACGAAATTCGAAAATCGAAGTTCGTATCGTATCGTCCCGCTCACTCTCGTGTTAAATAATATTAGGTTGAGAGGGACGGCAAGATACGAAGTTCGAATTTTGCACTTCGTAGTCGGGGGGCAGACTCGAAAACGGCCAGATTTTAGTGCTTCGTGAATAAATGAATAATCAGTAATGAGAATCCGAACAAAACGAAAATTAAGAGGCAATTTTAGCGACAGTATTAGGTGACAAGTAATGTTGAGCCAAATATATAAAAAAAAGTTTTTGCTTTAATTTTTTCGTTTCTTTGACTCATAATCTTCCCGAATGGCCCCTGTTCCTTTAAGCCTGTGCATCCTTTGGTCTAATGAATGTTACAAATTATGCTTGTCACATGTTAAGTATATTTATTTCTAGATAGATAAAATCTAGTGCTCTTCAAGGCTAGAGTGAATAGGTTGTTACTGACACGGTGCACCTTTGACTTCGCCTGCACTTTTACATCAGGAGGAGTATTCATGGCTGTTTCCGGGTTGATTTTTAGTGTCAAATCTGTTGCAATTTTTTATCGAAAAGTAACTCTAGCACTCGGCACGGTGAGCGAGGTTGCTTTAAATAATACAGAATACACAGGCAAGATAGCGGTCAAGGGCTAGAGAGCTTTTCTTATAAAAAAACACTATTTTTATTCACTTCTGCGGGTGGGAGGACCTTGTGCGAGGTTCGTCCGGATCGCTACCACCATCTTGCTAGCTATTCCTGCCGTTAAGCAGAAGTGCTTGCACTGTTATGTTCCGGTGTGAAGAGTAAGACTGCCGGTGTAATTACAGGCACAAGAGGCAATTTCATCTTAGCTCTCTAGGTTGGAACGCATCTACAAAACCCCGCGAGCTTGCCGGTGTCTATAGGCAGTGGTAATCACTTAGGTAACATCAGTGCCCTAAGCACGGCTTGTCGAATCCTGCGTCACGTAAAATCGAATAGTAAACTATAACGAGTTTGTATGACGTTTGGAACAGCGCCCGCCCGTGAGCGTATTTGGAACAAAAATTTAGTATGACATTTCTCGATCTCGATACGATAACCATAACGTAACGCAGGATTCGACAAGTCGTGCTTAGGGCACAGGTGACCCACTGGCTCGTTTGCCTTACTTTTCGTACAAAAAAAACTTTTAAATATAAAATTAAATACGCTGTTGTGTTTGTTTTGTAAATCAAGTTGAACCCTCAAAGATAAAGTGGAATGTTCGAGCAACAACAACATGAAACAAAACTCGAAATATTCGCTACTTCATGAAATGATTCAAATATCCAGGGTTAGGGTTACTTTTACCCGAATACCAAGGGATCGCATAATTTAATCCGTTCCCCATTACGCCGAAAGGTCAGCAACATACTTTACCGAAATGAGTAAACATCGATAAAGATTATTTATTTGTATTGATTAATTATAAGATATTGTTAACAAGGTTTCGCTAGTATCTTTGCTATTACTCGCATTTTCAATTATTGTTAGCAATGTTGTTAGCTGATTTAATGGGATTTGCTTTCGTTTATAGTTTCGCTGGTAGGTTCGGTTTGACGTACTCGTAATTATTTGTCTTAAGTTGTAAAGTGTTGTTGGTATTTAAGTAGATAAGTCACACCACATTTTTTTACTTTCCTGCCGTGTATTTAATACCTACGAGAATTCTTAGTTTTGGACCTGTAACATCTAATAAATAAAGTCGAAAAACCAGAAAGGGATAAAAGAAACGAGACAGAGCGAGATGGCGCTCTACAACACCATTTTGACACGTTTCTCCCAAACAACGCATTATTTCTCCGGATTTTTAAAACAATTCGATTCTTTGGTCTTGGGAATCGCGAAAAGCTTGAGAAAATATGATATTGGGTGTGTAAGTTTTGTATATTAAGCAAAATAAAATCGCAAGTTCGAATTGCGACCAAAAGCGGGTGATCTATTATCTATGCCAGTGTTGCCGTTCAGGGATAAAGAAAGCCATTCATTATCCTGCATTGCAGTCTACGGAAATTTAAATTTTTATCTACGTAAATTTTTATTGATAACATAAAGCAAAAAACACGTGTCCAATATTTTTTTCCGATAATCTGCCTGACGGACTAATTAGAAATACTTATTACTTTTTTACCCAGAGGACACATTCCTATTGCTATAGAGATTCCTTACGTAAATACATACCGTACCTGCATAATATAATATTTCATGCGGGCGGAGCCGCGGGCGCTCTCTAGTAAATATAAAAGTATAAACGACTTCTTAAAAGTCCTCGCTGCAGCTCCGTACTTCCCGTAGCTCTCGATCACTCAATAACACTGCCCATAAAATACAAAAGATCAATCGCAATTCTTCAATCAAGGGCTTCTTTATAGCCTCACCTCTCGTCATTCACGTGTGGATGTAGAATAAAAAAAAAGCCTTACGAGTGCGAGTCGAACTCGCGCACGAGGGTTCCGTAGAAAGATTTTAACGCTTTTCCCCAGTGTTTTAAGTTGTCCAGTGTTAGGAGAGCCCTGCTCCTAAGCAAAATGTACGCAGTGTGGGTCCAACTTATATTAAATAAATAGTTTACTTATAAATAAGATTATTTATGAGATTAACACTACCTACAAAGTAAATTAAAATACTAAAACTAAAACTAACTTAAAAATTAAATACCTACCAAACCTGGACCTCTCGGCAGGGTACCCATCACGCAGGCAGCATTCCCGCGCTGAATTGCAATAGCAATTCTTTGCGCGAGAAAGCTGCCCGCGCGAGGGTCGCCTGTTGCCTCTTTCAGGCGTTTGCTCAGCTCCTTGTGGAGCCCGAGCGCACCCTTACCCCAAGGACCCAGCGTCTCGACGCCAAACGGCAAGAACTCGTATTGGGCGCCGAGACAGCTGTACTTGCTGACCTTGAGGCGCTCCCGGGCGTCTGCTGCCGCTCCTGCCCGTTTGCTTGTTAGTGGGACGTAGGACGCTGCCAGGGTGTCCGTACAAGTGGCGTCCCACACCAGCGCACGGCCCATCTTCCAGGGGATTAACGACATCCCATCAGGGCGCTTGCCATCACCCCGCGCAATCTGGGGCTCCAGAGCAGCGGGGACGTTGGCGCTGACGAGTGCCCTTCTGAGGATGTCGTTGAGTGCAGCGTGGCGTGACAGGCGGCCGGCGCCCGAGGAGCAGGAAAGGCCGTGGTGAGCGAGTCGGTCTACAGGGGCCCCACAAGAAGTGCAGCTGTGGCTTGTGCAAATTCCAGCACCGAGCCGGAGACCGACAGCTATGCGGAGTGTGGCGGGATCTAAAAATGTTCCTGTGTTAGGCGAGGGATAGGCATGGAGCCAGTGACCTGACTCTGGCTTGGACACTGCTAGCAGCCTTGCCAGATCCCTGCCTGACGATAAATAAATGAATGAATAAATATCATGGGACAATTGACACCAATTGACCTAGTCCCAAATTAAGCAGAGCTTGTGTTATGGGTACTAGACAACGGATAAACATACTTATATAGATAAATACATACATAAATTACTTTCTTACTTATATTGGTCTGCGAAATCTACAGACAGACATAAAAATTTAAAATCTTGAGACTTTTCTGAGTGGTTGTGTTATAAGAGCTACCTTCATACCAAATTTCAAGTTTCCAGGACAACTGGAAGTACCCTTTAGTTTTTTGGATTTCGGCAATTTGTATGGAAATAAATAGCCTTTTTATGATGGTATCTTTTGATTGCGTTGACTTAGAAGGTTGATTTTTTTCACCGCTTCAAGAGACCGCAGGGTTGAGTATTTGATGTTAATTTCAGCATGCTACCTCCACGCGTTCCAGAGAAAAAGGGCCTTGACAGACAGACGGACAACAAAGTGATCCTGTAAGAGTTCCGTTTTTTCCTTTTGATGTACGGAACCCCAAAAATAGGCATCTTCTAATTGTAGATCTGCGGATTTCTTTCGCAATAAAATCAGTTAGAGTGAGACTGATTTACCGAACGAAAGACTTCATGTTGTGCTAAAACTTTCGGAAAGAGGTACCAACTAGAAGCCCTTAAAAACTTACGTCGCAAGAAAGGTCTCTCTATTAGAGTATTTTCCGAAAATACTCTTTTGATACCCATAAGATAAGTGTGCCCAGAATTTGGTGCCATTGTACCCCGACAGAACAGTGAAGTCTGCCTACTGAATAATGACCTTGCAAAAAGGATTTTGAAAAATCATGAGTTAGCAACACTTTGTGTAGAAAAAAATTTTAGTTATGATACTTTTACATTTTCACTTTCACCTAATTGGTAGTTATAATTTTAATATAATCAACTTGCAAAAACCAAGAGATAAACTAAACTGACTAAGAATATATCATTAATTTTTTTATTAATGAAATACTGATCAATGCCTATCTCATCTGATGGTAAATATGCCGAAAAGTATCACCGGTTCAGAAAGAATGGTCCCCTGATTCCACGCCGGATCACGGCCAAGATGAATTGTCATTTCACGTAGTGTGTTGCCATCTAAATATCTACTAGAATCATCTTCCGATAACACTAACACTAAATAACACTCCCCTGCGCCTCGACCACCACTCACCAACACAAGCACAAAATACCAAAGATCAATCGCGATTCTTCAATCAAGTACTAACTTCTCTTCACGTCTCAGTCATACCGTTCCGTTATCCCTATAATTCACGTGTGAACGCAGAATGGGTTCGTTAAGCGTAAGGGCTCTTGTGCATTGTACCGGCGTCAGCACCGACGTAGAGTGCCCGCCAAAATGGTAATGAGGCATTGGCACTGTTGACACGTGAAAATTAACACGCTAATTTTATGGGAATCATGCTGAGGATCGGTAAAAATGTGGATGGTTTCGTGTTAGTGGGAGTAGTAGTTGGAAAGCATTTAGAAGAAAGTTGGAAGACGTTGGGGTAAGGTGTGTGGATGAAGGCGTTGAACTTGTTGAAATAGCTCTAAATATGTTCCAGCCTTACGAAAACTAGTCTAATAGAAATCAATCTAATCCACTGGTTTCAAAAAGTAGATGTGAAATATTGAGAAATTTGCAGCAAAAATTTACAGAAAAAAGTTTACTAGAAATGTTAACTTTATTAGGTAGAGTACTGACACTATATTTCCGAGGGTACAAAAGTTTTGAAATAAAACAGCGGAAAATCCAGCCCGAGCGCCTCAAACACCTCTATTCAAAGGCAAAAACCCTCTGTACCGCCCAAACACGCACTTCACTATTTATATTCCTCTCGTATTCAGAAATCCGAACATCCGAAATCACATTTCTGACGTAGAAAATATGAAAACAGCTCTCAATATTTTATTCGGCAGACCTTTCTAAGAGGCACCTAACGCCTGTTGACCCGACGACCCCTGGCACCTTAGAAACGGCGAACGCGTGCATAATAACGATTGCGTACGAGATATCTCTATCGAAGAAGCCTGCAATTATATTCGGATTGTTAAATTAAGTTATTTGTGTTGAGCACCGTTAGCTGTCGACAGGTTTAGATAATTTGAATACGAGAATACTAAATGTCTGCGATATCTTTACGGAATAAATAATGTTTTAGAGAATTTCTTACACTTTGACAGCACATTAATATTATTTTTTACTAAACAGACAGTTCTGCAAACTCATGGTGAATAAGTAGATATGGTCATATTAGGTTATATAGATTAGTGAGTTTATTTCTCATCCTGATAAAAATAACAACATACCTAATACAGTAATTTTAACCTTCAACGAGCGCGAATCAAATCATCTTCACGGTAAAAAAGATGAACTTTAAACTTTCCAAATCGAAACGTAAAGAGAGCATCGTGATTGTAACGAAATACCAGTGCACGCCTAGATACCCGTCCGTCCAATTGGGAACGATAAAAAATAAATTAAAATAAACCGTATAACGTTAGCTCCGATGATATCGGTACGAGTTCCGCACCCATTGTACTTTCAGAAGTGGAAGGAGATAATTGCGGTGGCTTTGTTAAACAAAATGAGGTGTTAGCTCTTCTATTGATTAATAAGTAGTTTGATTCTAACGCAGCATCGATACATCTTACGTCAGATACGAAATTGGTTAGCCTGAAGGCTGTCTGGCGGCCACACTTTTTCAACAGTTAAAGAATTCTAAGATTTGTTTATTTTTGTTACAGATTTAAAACGAAGAAAACTGCGTATGGCCGAGAGGTACAACGATAGTCCAATCAATGCGTCCCCGTACGCTTTTTGGACAAACAGATATGTGTGGAGCAAAAACATCAGTAGAAGAAACCGCGGAATTCGCAATGAAGTAAACAAAAGAACAGACAAGAAAAACAATGACAATGACCGGACTGAAGATAACTCTAGAACTAAGCTTAGCGATCGTGTTATAGCGACTGAACTAAAGCACAATGCCATTGCTGCAGAAGATGAAGAAATCAGAAAAAACGTGTGGAGCGACGTCGACGACGAACTCTACATAGCCAAGTTGATCGAGTTAAGGACTTCACATGAAGTGAAGCGTGAAATACGTGATATTAGTGCATATTTAAGTGACGATATCAGTGAGAAGGTTGTGAATAGTGATAAGTTAGAATACGCGATGTGGGATTTGGAGCCCACGGACCTGACGGAGTGTGACTGCATGGGACCTCCTCCAGAATTTCTGCTGCCACCGCCGCCACGGCCGCCGTTCCTACAAGCGGAATACTATTGTGGTGACGACCCCATTCCTGACTTGGAGACTTGCGACACAGAACCAGTAAGTGTTTACTAATTACATACGTTTTTTCTTTCTTGTCATCCCCACACGTCAGTAAACTTATAATTAGAAGTTCTTGTCAGTTTGTCCGTCGATCGCATGTAAACATAAAGTAATGATTTTGATAATGCAGTCCGTTGAATTTTTTCTATAAACCTTAAAAGACCGATCTGACTGAAATACTTTGACTGTTTTTTGTCAATGTCTCTCATAATGTCAAATGGAGTATCTTTTTGTATTTTTTTCTCATTTTTTTATTTTTATAGGGTTCGATTCCCGGGTTAGCATTTTCTGTTTTTTTTTTTTCTGTGTATTCATGTTTCAGTGAGTATTTATAGAAATATAATGGAAATCTCAGTTTAGTTCCTATGTAACATTATGCTTCTTACTTTGTTAATTGCAGTTAAGTCACCCAGACCGTAAACATTTAGCGGATCTTTAACTAGGTACCGTTTAAAAGTTATGAACTTAAACTGTAGTGTGTTTTCGAGCAACATTGTCCGCACCAACTGAACAGTCCAAACCGCAGAAGTCTTTAAGGTTTACTGCGTCACGACTAATTGACTAATTAATCAAAATTATAATGAAATTGCAGTAATAAATAAATAAATGATAAATAAATATCATGGGACAATGTCAATATGACATCGATTGACCTAGTCCCAAACTAGGCAAAGCTTGTACTATGGATACTAGACAACGGACAAACATAATTATATAGATAAACACATACTTTAAATACATATTAAACATCCAAGGCCCGAGAAAGAACATTCGTATTCATCATACAAACATCTGCCCCGACCGGGGATCGAGCCCGGGACCTCAAGCTTCATAGTCAGGGTTTCTAACCACTAGGCAGTCATCCGGTTATGATTGAATCAAGTTTGTAAAAATTATGATGCCTCATTACGTTGCGTAGTAACAACAATGAATATTATCGAAGTAGGCCTAATATTCGCGAAATCATTCCTTCTTATGAAATTTGGTTCAGACGTTCCTGCAAGTAATTTACGTTACAAAGATGCACAAAGCCCACACTTCCCACCATCTAAAGTAATACATTTTTGACATATTTGGCAGGATAAAAAGCATACTAAACATTACTCTTCACGTAAAGCTTGAGTCATACGAGGTCCGAAAATGTTATCAGATACATGTAAACTCACTTCGTCACGTGTCGTGTGTTCACCACAAATGGTGATGAATAAACAACTCTTATCGTCGGTAAATATTTGACGTATGCGGGCCTTAATGAAGGCTTGCGACAATGGCTATTTATCTCACGATCTTTACAACTTTTTACTGTATATATCGTCGTTTAGGGTTTTGACGCCGGCTCACATTATTGAGCGTAACATATCGTGCAACCCTTGAGTTTTTCAAATGTTCAGCTACAAAGCCCTTCTACGGTGAATGGCATCGATTTGAAATTTGGTTTGGTTTTGGTTTGGTTTGGGGGTTTGGTTTGGTTTGCGGTTTTAAATTGGAAGACAATAAATAAATAAATAAATAAATACCACGGGACAATTTGACACCAATTGACCTAGTCCCAAACTAGGCAAAGCCTGTGCTATGGGTACTAGACAACGGATAAACATACTTATGTAGATAAATACATACTTATATACATAAACACAAGTAATACAAGTACAGACAACAAAAAGTACGGTCTGCAAAAAGATTGTATCAAAATTTATGTTCTTAACAGAAAACCTAAGCATTGCAATTGCAATCATGGAATGAAGGTGATAAATATCGATGTCAGCACATCCATCACTTTAATCTAACATTACGTCGAATTCACTTCACTTATTCTTTGACTAGAAATAGTAGATTGTTGCACCAAGCAAAAAATTATTTATTATTGCACCGAGTGCGCCCAAGCTAGAGGTTTTAACAAAAAGCACGAGGGCATTATTAAATTCTTAATGTGTCGTGCGTAATCTGCTTATCTTTCAACTACTTAAACCTAGTTAATCACACTGCATATAATTGAGTATAATTATTAAAAAAGAAACTGCACGCTCATATGTCTCAGCGAAAATTTGCTTTGTTTCATCACATCACGTCACGACAGCCGAAAGACGTCCACTGCTGGACATAGGCCTCCCCCAATGCTCTTCACTCAGACCGGTCTTGTGCTCGCTATTATTCACTTCACTATAGCTTTGTTTACTAAAATTAAAAAGATGCAAGTGCAATCAAGGATTTCCTTACATTTTTCTGCTCTAGAGCAACAAAGTGCCACTTCGTGCTTGATATTTATGTAGTGTAGTTATGATAGAATTGCAGCATAGTTGGAAGAAAAATATGAAATTCCTCACTAAACCCCGAGATTAGCTAGATTAACGCAAACTGACACTTCCTCCAGTGTGTCTGTTTGCCCTGCTTGTAAAAGTTACGGCGGATAATCTTAACGGTTTACCGGAATTTCGTAAGACAGCTACATTCATAGCAAGGGCCTTGGTCCATCGTAGCGAAGCTAACTCTCACGCGTTCATATCGCGGCCATGTCGTTACTGATGATAGTGATGATAACAATGAAGGCTTCATTATTTTTAGTAGCTTCATGTGATTTTGTTAAACGGTCAAATTTTTAAAATTGTAATCCTAACTTCCTTACTAATTTAATGCGAAAGTGACTCAGTAACTCTGTCTTTGTCTGTCTGTTTGTTACCTCTTCACGGGAAAATCGCTGCACCAATCTAGATGAAATTTGGTGAGAAGATAGTTTGAATGTTGAGGAATAACATAGGCTACTTTTTATTCGGATTTTTTTTATGTTTCCCGCGGGATACTGATAACCAAAATCTACGCGGAAGAAGCCGCAGGCAACAGCTAGTAATATATAAATATGATAACGTTCTTCTTGATTCTGGTGAAAACTGGTGTTCGGGGTTACATAGTTTTATCTACACACATAACATAATATATTATAAGTCCTCTATAATGCGTTCAGAAACCGTAGGTGATGACAGCATTACGACAGTCGGTTTTACAATGAAAATTTTAGTAACGTAATGTCAGTCATTACGGCATCGAATTCGATATAATCGTTATGGGTTTAAAATTTGGATATTAAATATTGGATGCATATTCAGAAACCAGTACAATTTAAATAGGTATACGATACGAACCGTCAGCTTTGTATGTTTTTCTATGATTTATGAAAAACAGTCTAATTCGTGACAGGTTTGTTAAATCTTCGGCGTGTGAACCCATCTTAGACTACTTAATGCATGTAAATAAAGTAATGTATGCAACTCTACATAATAAGGCCTTAAAATACTGTACATTCTTAATTTTTCTTTGTATCGTTTTTTTTTTGTTTTGTTTATTATGTGGTGTTCAATTAAGAGTTCTTGTATTGTATTGTATTGCAGTACATTCTCCTTGGCCGATTTTGGCCACACTGTAACAGGTGCATAAACTACTATTACTGGACGAGGCACTTTACTATCGCGCATGCTTTCTCTTTACTTTTTTTATTTGTCGATCGCTAAAGCATGCTTGCCGGAACACTCGGTATTTCCACATTTGACACGGTTCTGCTAATTCTGACTAAGATAGGCTATTATTTGCGTTTGCACTGACTAATATATTTTATGTGACTGATGTTAGCTCAGAGGCCCGAGCACGAAGTTTACAAATCCTGCGTAACGTTACGTTATCGTATCGAAATCGAGAAACCTCGTACTTAATTTTAGTTCTAAATACGCTTACGGGCGGGCGCTATTCCAAAAGTCATACAATTTTTTCGATAACGTTACTATTTTATTACGTTACGCAGGATTCGAAAACTTAGTGCTCGGCCTACAGTAATTTAACATTTAAATAACCCCCGGCATTTTTAGTTCAAAGTGTAATATCTCCAAAACGGTTTAATCGATTTTGTCAAAATTCAACTAAGAACTAGGTATCTCGATTAAACTTGCTTTCCATTTAAAAAAACCGTGTTCAAATTGGGGCACCCGTTTAGGAGCTACGGAGCCACACAACCAGACACACATATACAAACGTCACACTTATAGCACACATCTTTTTGCGTCGGGGATTAAAAACATCGATTTATGAGTATAAAGCCTGCGCATGTTTTTTGTAAACAGTATTAAATTATAGCTTAGTCGCAATAAAAACAATGATTTTCAAGTTTTGTACTAGTAAAGTTACCCATTAGCCAATACCAATTTTATTCATCAAAATTACCTAATTATACGTAATGTAGTTACAATTTTTATTTTTGATTCGGATTTCTGTTTCTTCACATATTTAGGAAAAACCAATGTTTTATATCTTAGCTATACCCACGGTTAAAATCGTACATAAACCAGATATCACTAAGGATTTTACATTTGAAATAACAACGGTCTCAGAAACTATACGATATTTTAAAATTGTACACACACGTTTATAATAAAAAAAATTGTTTTACCCGAAATTGAATGCTAAAGTGCGATCCCACTGCCAACCCTTTTCTGACAATAACGTTATGTTTGTGAGACATAACCTCTGACATTTTCTGCCATAACACTATCACTGACAGGTTTATTCAAACCAACTTTCAAAACACAAAACAAATTCACACACCAACCGAGTTTATTTTAAACGGCTAACTTTTACACGTAGAAAGAGTACAGGTACCTAATTGCTATATATCGTTTTTTTTTTCATCATCATGTCAACCGATTGACTTCCACTGCTGGACATGGGCCTCCCCCAGGGCTCTGCACTCTGACCGGTCTTGTACTTTCCGCATCCAACGTTACACAAAATAATAAAAATATTACAAAGCAGGTACCTACAAATCTATAGCTAGGCATTCGTATAGTGAATAAGATATGAGAATGAGAGTAATTTTGAAATCAAAAATATCCGAATTAAGAAACAAAACTGCCTTCAACCAGGTCGTACCACTCACGTACATAGGTCGAGCTTAGCCAGACATGTTTCGGACTAATTCGTAGTCCTTCCCCTGGGAGCGCACGACCCAGCGGCAGTGAGACGCCGCACACTACGCGGCTGTGGAGTGATCCGTCACCATGATTGAGTCTCACGGTAGTTTCATGTTAAAGGTTATAGTTTGCTTTTAATTCTCTAGAATTAAAAAAAAAAACACTGCTTCTGAAGCCTTGATAGCCTAGTGGTTTGACCTATGGCCTCTCAAGCAGAGTGTCGTGGGTTCAAACCCCGGCTCGCATCTCTGAGTTTTTCGGAATTTATGTGCCGAATTACATTTGTAGTTTTATTTAACAATCACCGATAGGTGAAGGAAAACATCGTGAGGTAATCTGCACACACCTGCGAAGCAATTCAATGATGTGTGTGAAGTTCCCAATTGGCACTGGGCCCGCGTGGGAACTATAGCCCAAGCCCTCTCATTCTGAGAGGAGGCCTGTGCCCAGCAGTGGGACAATGATGACAAAAAAATAACAATCTAGTTAAAAACAAAATGAAAACAATTATTAAAACGACCAACGCATCAAACAAACAGTTTAAACAATAAGCCGACCAAAAAGTTTACATCGTAAATTACTTCATCAACTCGGTATTTATTTTAGTTAAATGATGATTAATGTCGCACACACTAACCTCCTTTATTAAACGCGAACCGCTAGTTAAACCGACTAAATTAGATTAAATTTAGATGTAACCATTTGTTATTGCTAAATGACCGCAATTTGTGTTTAACCGTGAAATTTGCCGGTCATTTAACTACCAGATTTTTACGGTTAATTTGTCAAATTTGTAGTAAAAATAGAGGTAAATAATGGTTTAAATGAAGCGTTTAACATAATCTAGCAAACTTACACTTCATTATTAACGCTTATTTATATTTTCCGACGCAAATCTGAGAGGTTTTATAAGTTTAACGTGTGATTTTGTGTGTCTATCATAGGTTCCAAACGGATGAATCGTGATTATTTTGACGAGTTTCATTGCGTTGATTTTAACTACGTTAAATAGAAATTGGTACAGCTGTTTTCGAGATACCTAGCTATCTATAGAACTTTGATTTGAACATTTCGGGGGTATAAATTGTTCTATGTTGTTAGTCATCAAAGAGATATTCTGAATCAAATGCGAATAGTTTCAGTGGCAAATTGAAACTAATAAGCAATATTATAAATACCTAAACTCAAAGTAATGTCAAAACAACTAAGTATTATAAATAAACACATGACTTCACAAAAAAAATCAACTATATACAAACAAAATTGCTGAAAAATAGAAATATTTGTTTTTTCATAAGACAACAAATAAGCAGACACACCTATTACCTGTCTACTTAAGTGACGTAATCTCCAAGCGGTTTTAACATCAAAATGGAAATAGAAATAGAAATAGAAAAATATATATTCAACGTACACAACAAGTATAATAAAAAACAATTAAAGAAGTAAACAAAGACGTTGAACAGGATCCTTCTCAGCATCAATCATTCATTATTTATTAACACAATTCTACAATTTACAAAATGTCCACTTTCAATGACTCAGCGTTCACTTTAGCGCCGTGTGTGGTGTAACGCGTATATTCGTATTTTGTTCATCATCGGACGCCATTTTGTGGTTTCCTACCAAATACCTAGAACCCGTTTCACGGTTGCTAACTAGATGATTAAGACATAAATGTGTCGAAATTAATTGACTGCTTGGAGCAGACGCCTTGGGTTTATAAGGAAACACTGTAGGTGTTTTTTTGTACAGCTTATGTAAGGTTGCAGAATGTTCACTTGATGATTTAAAACGCTTTGTCTTTCATGTCAGATGGAGCTGCTAATAAAAATATGAGATTGTAAAGGTGTCTATGGCAATAAATTGTCTTAATATAAAATCAATATTTGACACTGAACCTGTTATAGAGTATTTTAAATATATCACTCATTTCGGATAACTGTGATCCATATTTGTGTGCACATCCTAATTACAATTCGAAATCCAATTAAATTAAAATTAAACTCGATTAGAATAAAATTATCATAAATACCAATTAGAGTATTTCAGCAGCAGCGGAGAGACACATACACATAAAAGCCGTGATAGCCTAGTGGTTTGACCAATGGCCTCTCAAGCAGTGTCGTGGGTTCAAATCCCGGTTCGCACCTCTGAGTTTTTCGGAATTTATGTGCGGAATTACATTCGTAATTTATCATCAGCTTTTCGGTGAAGGAAAACATCGTGAGGAAACCTGCACACACCTGCGAAGTAATTCAATGATGTGTGTGAAGTTCCCAATCCGCGCTGGGCCCGCGTGGGAACTATAGCCCAAGCCCCCTCATTCCGAGAGGAGGCCTGTGCCCAGCAGTGGGACGTAAAAAAGGCTGATGATGATGATGATGATGATGGTGGAGAGACATAAATTTTGCATTTGTGTGTGTGATTTGTAACTAAAATAACTCTTCTCTTCTCGGTATGTGCTGGAGTTTGTATGTAAACTTTTCTTCCTTCTCTTGAGATTAATGTCAAAAGTTACGAACGTTTACCGGCTTTATGAAATAGGTTTTAGTAAGAAGTGACCGCGCTTTTGTAAGCTGTTGATTCGTCATACTTTCGCAGAACAATCGGGTGGTCCAATAAAATTCAAGAGTCGATAACAGAGTCTGTTATAAAAAAAATATATTTTAAACACGTTGTGGTCTGACTGTTGGGTTTTTATGTTGTTTTTATTATGACACTGTTAACCCCTTTTGGATATTCTTGATGCGATGTTACGTATACAGTAGGTATATATTATATTCCACATTTTTTTCCGTGATTTACTTTGAAAATATTTATTAAATACACGATACTTCAACACATTCCAACTGTGTACAGCGTAAGTATTTACAGCTGTGGTCACGGTATCTTTTCTTTTGAAAATAAAGTGACTAAAACGACCTTGAATGAAATGGTATTTATTTACGCAATAAAAGCAATTTACAATTAAGAGCCTCGTGGCATGGTGCCCAGAAGACTGTCACGTTGCCTCGCTGAATAGCGATGCTGATTCTTTGAGAGAGAAAACTGCAAGCCCTTTGGTCACAAGTTTCTTAAATTCATTATGATGTTTGTTTTAATTTACTCTACGAACTTTGATAACTCATAAGCCAAGTCAAACGCGAGACAGTCGATAACACTGGTATGATCCACACAAAGTTGCAAAAATATTATAATATTATGTAGTACACATCAAAATCTCTTATATATATTTTTGAGACTTTGCGGTGTATATGTAGTAGTGCCCTTGACTTTATTAAGTATTTCACTTCATGATTGAGATGTCCGAGTTTTCGCAAAAGCGAATTTTTTTAAATTGGATAATAACGTAAAAAGGATTGAAACTTCTGATTAAATTAAATTAAACAGCCGATCCACGGCGCTAATTTAATTTAAAGTATTCAAACGAGACAAATAAACAACCGTTAACAATCACGCAATTAATTTGGCTCCTAATTAACAAAATATTTAAACTGTCTGACGAATTTGAATTACCGTTCAACGTTATTGCGTTAAAGTTAAATCAGTGATAATATTTATTTTATACTGGGCGCAAACTAAATCGTTAGCTATTTCATTTTGTACATTATAAAGTTTACCGATGGGTTTGAGTAGAATGTCGTCGTCTAAAAATTACACTTGTTTTTACTTGTATCAAAAATCTAATGATGAGATATAAAAAAATACAGGTTTACATTAACTTGAGTTTTCAACTAAGATAAACTTAATGTTGTCGGAGTTCGCTAGAAGTCTTCTTTACGGACTCAAACTTGTACCACCTACTCAATATCTTTTCGCGTTTAGTGGGAGTATCAAAACACGATTCGGTTTTACCCAAACATGTATAGTTGTTGACATTGACATATTTGACACGGTTATTAACCTGCCTATCTATTATTTACAATTTTATAACTTATTGGGTTTTATTTGGAAAGCTTAAATTTATTTTCAACGAACATCAACTGCGTTATGAGAAGCCCACCTCTTAGGTAACGTCTTGAGAATATGTAGATTAAAGCTTATTTACTCAAACAGAGATTCACGAAATACGTGAGATGTGTTTTATCCGGCCGATAGTAGTGAACTAAGTCCGTATTTACGAAAAACGAGGTACATTGGTCTAACTAATATCTGTCTAATTAATTGACTGTGTACAGACAAGCGTACATTGTTTGTATATATCATATTTAAAAGTAGCGCATATCTTACATAACGCAAACGTTTGCATACGTTTTCTGTTTACTTTAATATCGTATCACCATTATAGCATTAAATCAGTTCGTTCACGTTCAGCATTCAATTCGGTCGTTTGCTTTATCATCCCTCTTCAACCCCCCTTTTATCAGTATCAGTGTCATTATCATTTCTATCAATTATCACTCCTTAAATAGTGTAGTTATCGCTACAGACTGTCAGTCCCAATATAATTATAAAGAGGATGAATTAATGTCAGTAATAAGGCGCTTGCTGGCTGGGCTATCGATACTCGTTTAAGTAGATTTAAAATATCTCGTTCAATATTTATTATGAAGGTTTAATATTTCGGCCTATAATTAAAGACTATAGTAGTCCAAAGATGTAAACATGATTTAAACAAAATCTCCGATAGAAATACAAATTGTTTTGAAGTTAGGCCTGCCTCTGCACACTTTCGTCTTTTCTGAAGCGCAATGAGAAGGAATATTTAAACTGCGGTTGAACGAAAAGATAAGTAATTATTGGTCCTTCTTTTTGGTTAGACACAAATCATAATCAATACTTTAGTTTCTTATCCAAAGCGCTTTTAAGCGCTTTAGCGCTTACGCTGTGCGTTTGAAGCGCATTTTGACTAGCCTCCTTTCTGTTGGCACACGCGCGTTACTATATAGCGTTGTCTCGCTTGAGTGAATAAACTCCGCCCCAAAAGTATCGTCTTAATATAAAAACAAACAGTTTAAAATATGTAACAAAGGTTTAAGAACCAAGCGTTCTTTATGGTCAAGCGCGCACTTCAAACCCTTGCCCGTTCCTCTCCACTAAACGCGCATAGTTAGACCCACGTCACGGGGCGTCACCATAGCCAACAAAGTTTGTTTGTGTATTTGTTCGCTTAATTGTTCAAGATGAGGCTGCAACTTTACCTTATCTAAATGCGCATATCTTTGGACAACTCCATTTCTGTCGTTTTTTTCTGTTCCGGCCATCATGTAGATAAGACAAGCTGACTTGCCTTATTTTAAGACGAGTCATTAGAATTGTTTTACAAATGAAGTTACTACACAGATTTGGGGGGTCAAAACTTTTTGATAAATGCCGTATCCTGTTCTCCCCTCAAATTTCGAATTAAAACTCTTTCCTGGTTCGACTGCGAAGTTTTAAGAGCTACTATAATAATAATTTACCTAAAAGTTCACGCCGTGCGCCGACCCAAATTAATTAAGGTTTTATTCAATTTTTTGTCGAAAGAAAGACTTTTTATTAATTAACGGTGGAGCATTGACAAATCGGCTACCGGCTTGAGATGGACAGCTCGATAAACGGAGTCGGGGGCCGTTTTGTATGTAGTTTTTGAAGATTTTTTTCCCAATATTGTTGTTTGGGAGATTGTGAGATATGCGTTAGATCGCCTCGAGACCGATGACGGATTTCTTCTCAGATAGTGCCACGGTTTGACAAATTGTTGTCCCTTATTCAGGCTTAGCTTAATGCGCATCGGGACATGCGCTTAGATGTTTATCGCGATTTTATTTATAAAAGCGATGTCGATGAACTTTTCCAGGGCATTGTGAATCTTGACAAGTTTTCCTTATCGTCGACTGACTTTATTCTACTTTATTACCAAAACAAAGTACATCAAAATTAAGTCCGGTTATATCACCCCTGCCAGATTGTTGTCATTTACCTCAATATGACAACAATATAAGGGACTTTATAATAATCTGTTTTTTTTTTGCATAAATAAATTCCTGGTCATTATGCAATCAGAAAAAAAACTCACGTAAATAATTATAATCATAGACTTCATACATATAAAACCCCTTGTTATTTTGGATACAAACGCTTTTCCATGAAATGTGCCTTTAGTCGTACTCTACAAAGTTACAGTAAGCAAATCCTCCTAGGATTATCTCCCCACATCTGAATCTCATTTAACATTACTCATCCGTAGTCCATTAACAAACCAACATTTTGTGTAGTTAATAATTTAATGTGCATTAAACGAAGTCACATTTACTATTTCACCCTATGCATTATTGACACACTACATGACTAACTTACGAAATGTCTTATCTTCATCTAGATTGTCGTTATTAATACCAACTCTACATATAGTTTCATTAGGCTTCAATTCTTATGAATCTAAAAAAGAATTAAGTCATTTTGTTAAATTACTCAACATCTAATCAGGTCATGCAAGTATTTCATCATTTCCAACGTCAGTTCCAACATTACGCCCTTATTTGATAAAATCTACCCAATTAATAGAAATAATAAGTTAATTTCTCTTGCTGGTCACACTAATTCAGTGTTGCGTTTAATTTTTTTTAATTATACCGACGGGAAAGAAGCGAGGGCTTTTGTATACAAATCTTGAAGTTTGTACGTTTAAAATTCGTAAATGTATTTATGGAGACCCATTTTTATTTTTAAGTTTTACCGAATTATACTTATTGTTTGTCGTCACTACGAATATAATCTATTAAAATAAGAAAAATGCACAGTCCTACATTAAATTTACTATCCTAGAGATGATAATCACGCTATCTATGTGTAACCTTTCATCTTATACCGTACCAGGTTTTTTTTCTGTTCAAGCTCCAACCTGTTATTTTAGTAATAGTCCAATAGCTGAGTCAGTATTTCCTGAAATTGTTAAGACTTTTTCGAGGTGCCGAGCGTCACAAATTCGCTAGTCAATTGTTTTCAATTCGCCAAATCCTAAAAGAAAGATTATAGAAACTCAGCGTACCGTCGAAAGTGTGACCAACATTTCGAATTTCCGAGCAAAGGACCTACGAACAGAATTCTAATATCGAATCGTACCCGAACTGAGTAAACAAAAATACAATACGTGTTTCCTCTGGGGAGCGAGAAAAAAATATAAAAATGAACCACTTACGGGTAGCAAGGGGAGCGTGGAACAAAAAACTCTATTGTGTTGAATTACCTTTTTTATATAAGTTTGCGTGACGCTCTCTGCACTAGAATATTAATACACAAACACCAGTCCCGAAACACCTTGCACCCTCCCCAAAACTACCCTACAATTATCGCAATATGGCGTAGTGTTAAGTTATAGAATAAAGGATATAAACACGAGCAATAAAATTGGAATAGAGTTATTAACTTTTGCTCGGGAGAAAAAACGCCCCACGAAAAGAACTTGCCCTTTGTTGTTTAATGTCACGAGATAAAAGGATAATTCCGACCGCTGTTTTTGCATGGAATTAATAACGTCAATATCTTGATACAAAATCAAAAAGTTCCGATAAGCTTCATGTAGGTACATAATAAAATGGCGCGCATAAAACTGTTTTCAACAGGCTATCGCTGTCGGTAACTGGAGATGTCGAAGACTTTGCAATAAAATAAATAAAGATCTCATTGGCTCCAGTCAAAACAGCTCTTTAAAATTGTTTATGCTACGTACAATCAGAGTAAATGAACCGGAGAATAAAAATCTTCTCAACGGCGAATCGATTTGGCATGAAACTACGGTTTTTAGCTGAAGTCAAATTAGCAATTCCGTTATTTATCAAAACATTGGACAGTATCCAAGCTTATGTCTATAAGTATTTTCACTTACGTAATTGGGTATAGCTTCAAGTTGTATTTGTCTTTGTTTGTTATGGATAAAATAGTGAAGTAAATAATTATCATTTTCTTAGATTCTGAATATTGGAAGTTTATTTATGTCAAAAAGTTAAGAAAAATGCTGCCATTTAAAAGTTATGTTTTCTTACACAATTTCACTAACCAGAAAAAACAATTGCACCGTGTTGCACGAATTGCATTGATGAATTGGATAAATTTAAATTAATACTAATCAAGAGTTCAAAAGTAATATATGGCACGACTTTCTCTAGGGATCTTTTGTGTTGATTTTGTATGTTTTCTAAATAAAGCTTTTACTTTTGTTTACAGAAGATAGACGCATACAATTACAGCGGGCCGTCGCTCCAAACGTCTGCTGTCATCGCTCTCTGCTCCATCGTCCTGGTCCTTGGCATCTTCGTCGGTGCTATCCTCGTCTGGAAGTAAGTTCTCATCACCATCATAATCTTATTCGTCAATTTCATCATCTTCACTTCCACTTGCTTCATCATCCTTGACTTTCTGACTCACTTTATTTGCATTGATTCGTACATTTTTGTTTGTTAATAGGTTCGTTGATAGATTTGTCATCCTAATTCTAACTTCCTAACTAATCTCTAGCTCTGTCTCTCTGTTTGTTACCTCTTCACGGGGAAACCGCTGCACCAATCTAGGTGAAATTTGGTAAGAAGATAGGTTGAATATTGAGGAATAACATGGGCTACTTTTTATTCGGGAAAATTGTATAGCTCCCGCGGGCAGCGAGACCGAAATCTACGCGGACGAAGTTGCGGGTAACAGCTAGTGTCTTTATAAAAGTGTTAGGTAATTAAATATAAAAACTCTGCAGCTTTTTAATAATGAAACCAAGCGTGCTCAACACTCGGTATTAAGGGCAAGTAACAATAACAAACTAACTATAGTTAAAGGAATATCGACAATGCCAGTGACAGAGTTTAATCGGTGTTAAACCGTCGTCACGTATGGGGAGGCAATGGCCCGAGAAAGTTGATTGGAGTGCCTGTCACCTATGCGAGATTTAATCCACAGTTGAAATGTGACACCGGGCTTTTAGAGAAAGAGGTAGCGTTAGGCGAGGAGAAGTTCCTTTGTGAGTTCTTGAGATGAACTAAAAAACAATTACTTTGCTCACCCGCGACCACTAATGACAAATAGTTATATCTGTGCGGCAAATGTATGTTTCCATGCATCACCTCCGCCTCCACTGCTACACGAATCAACACATGCCACACAGACCCAACTATCACCACCACCACTATACTAAACGCTGACGCTGACTCTCCACGAGGCCATTTACGAAGCACAACAACAACCGCTCAACATGCCACCACTTCCACTACTACTTGGCACTAATACTTGGTTGTTAGTTCATAAATAAGTAACGCCTGATTCAATAAATTAGTTCTTGAGATTTTGTTAGAGTCTTCTCCTGTATCGAATGTCCTCTGTAAAAGTGTTTTTTATAATGCTTTTCGAGGCTTCATTCACTGATAAACCGATGAGATTAACTCCAAAATAATGTCTTATTTAAGTACTTATAAAAAAGTTTTTAACTGTTAGGTATTTCAACATACAATGACAATGCAAAGAAAAATCTGTTAAGCAGCTGGACTTGAATCAGCAACTTCGGTAATCCGTATCTATCGTATCCGTATCGGTTTCTTTGCATTGTCATTGTGTGTTGAATTTCACACTATGAATGTTTCATAAAAATAAAAACAAAAATAATCAATAAATCGATTATTTTCATTTGTTAGGTATTTCGTTTCATTCGTTTACATCAAAGTTTTTAAGTGCTTTCTTTAACCGAATAATTTAAAAAATTAAATCAAGGTGATGTTGTTTTAACGCGGTAAGATCACTACTTACCATACTACTTACCACTTGGTAATTGCTTACCAAAAGAAAACGCTTCAATTCCACACAGACTTCCATCTTTAATAGGGAAAGTCACAATAAATAAAGTGCTTCTGAGAAATGCTTTACGAAATGATAATAAACTGATGCCCCGAAAACCTAACGACAAAAATTAGATAGCTGAAAGTACTGATCACAAATAGATTACGAAAATTTTTAAGGATATCTATTGTTACTTTTATAGACAATCGTTTGTCTAGGGCACATATTTTTCACTTACCCAAATCAAAAATCGACATATAAAAGTGCCAATATCTAGAAAATCATAAAATTTAAAAAAATTATAACATTCTCACAAATTTCTTAATCTGATATTTTATCAGCAGCTCTATAGCTGTGGTATAGATCGCGGGATCGAGGTGGATGCGGAAAGCAGAATACCGGTTTGAGTGGAGAGCCTTTGTAGGAGGCCGCCGTCCAGCAGTGGACGTCTTTCGGCTGACATGATGATGATGATAGCTGTCTCAGTTTCATGGTTGATTTTCGGAACATGTGTGTATAAATGTATTGATTTTATAATATGTGTGTATAATATGTATTGTAATAGTATTTTATCCCGCTCAATCTCTTAAATTGCACCAAAACGGGTGTGTAATTAGTAGCGTCACAATATTCGTGTCGTCGCATTACGGATAGTTTGACGTCCAATTTAGAAACTGGATACCTTTGATGCGTGATAAGTAGCTGGTATAACAGTTGTTTAAGGCGGTTACAACGTCATGTGTTTATACGTGAATTTGATAAGATTTCTATTCGTTTTTATTCTTGTCAAAGAGGGGTTTTATACGTTTGACGTGTTTACTTGTTAATCCGTATCTCTGTCCGTGGCATCATAGCTCTTTGGGGGATATTCGACTTTTGTAAGTTGCAGTTAGATAAATCAATATAAGAAAATTTTGAAACGCAAGGAAATTTAAAGTAGAAAGCTGCATGATTGGTTTTTTACGACTGCTTTAAAAATGTTGATGAAAAAAATCCTTGCAGTCCTTTTAGTGCGTACGTAGAAGGCATCAAATCATTCTCTAAAGTTATTTGAAATATTTTTCCTAATCAGTCTCCCCGGCAATGTTAATAATTGAAAATTATTTATGAACCAGTTAACATCGAAGATTTATGTCGAACTAAAAACGTCAGCACTGGCAGCACCTCAAGTCATAAAATCGCCAGATCGTTTAGCGTCCTCATTAAGCAGGAAGCTGTTATTCGGCTATTTCGGAGCCGTTATACAGCTATTTTAGAACAATACGGTCGCATACGGGACGTGTTTATTGTTCATAAATCATCCTTCTGTCAATACTTAACCATGGTATTTGTGGAGCTATTTCTGTTTCCTTGGAATATTTTGGAAGGGTTGGAGGCGGTTTGATTTTTGTTTATATTTGTTTGTAGTATCGGAAGGGTTGAATTTAACCCTTTATGTGCACAGCTTACGCGTATCTTCGTTTGATCCTTTTATTTGATTGACTTGCGACTTTTTTAGGTATGATATGCCCATACACTAATAGTTGACCTGGTAAACTGAGAAGGACTAAGATAACAATATCTGTAGTCTATGATATTAATTAAAATTTGCGAATCGCTGGCAGAGTTGACAACTATAACTTGGAAAATATAATGGGTGGCGGTCATTCACCTTGACTTAAGAATAATGATTTTTTCGCTAGAGCAGAAATTGTAAATAAAAATACTTACTTAATTAATACTCACGAATGCCATTGAGTTTGTCTCTTGAACAAACAAGTAATTGTGAACAATTTTAAAAATAAACCAAGGGATTTAAGGTATATATTTTTTTTATTAATGAGGCTATAATGAACTAAAAACACACTTGTTTTGAAACATTTTTAATCGAACTCCTCATTGCTTCACGCGTGACTAATTATGCCAAAATTATACTCAGCACGGCGGGCGTCTCCGATTGGCCAATTCCAAAATGGCCAGCCAATCAACGGCGAGGGCGTGCTCTTGCGCATGTTCTAGTCACACTACCAGAGCCACTGTTTATTATGAATATTCAACTTCTTTGTTGTGGAATGGTGGGTAATTAAATTAGTACTTCCTGTTTATTTGTTATAATTAAAACGTTTTTGTAATAAATGCAGTTTAGCATTTTAAGTTGGCAACTTTATTGTATGTATCCTGCGTACTTAAGTAATGATATAGCGAATATATTTTATACGCCCACTAGCTTATGCCCCGCGGCTTTGCCCCCCTTGATATATTTCAAAATGGGCTAGTTCCCTATCCCGTTAGAATTTCGAAAAATCCCTTCTTAGTGCACCTCTTGGATACTCAAGGTATACGTTTGCCGAATTTCAAGTCTCTAGCTCCAGTGGTTTAGGCTGTGCGTTGTCTGTCAGTCAGTCAGTCACGGTACTGGTTTATAGGTATAAATTACGTGTGTATTTCCAGATCATGTGTGAAATACTCCAATTACGTAAGTTCAGGTCATTGACACAATCACCAGGACGTAATCTCTGAGCTCGGTCTCTTTGTGTGAGCCAAGTGCTTGGTCTCAAAGGAACCTTGTGGTCTTTGGTCCTTAATGCGACGGTGCTGTGCTCTTGACTTCGATGGAGGTACGTACCGGGAGTGCCAAAATAAATTGCCGTGACCCGTGACGTGAGTTTGAGCTTAAATGGGTTTTTTTTTATCTAAAAACGTATAGTTTTTAATTGCGCTTTTTTTTCTGCATGTAATACCTACATATCGACCGTTGATTCCAAAAAAAATCGTAACTACAAAATGCTGGTTTCCAGGAGAGCGCAAAAACGATTTTAGATACTTTGAGTCTTAATATTATGGTTTTATGTTAAACATAATTGAATATTTAAGTGGCATAATGTTTTAGAGTTTTTCATTGTATAGGAAAGTATTGTTATTTTATTTAAAAAATGCTTTATTTTGATTTTAGAAAGAGTTACGACCACAAATGTCAACAATTTGTTTATCAAGTATTATCGTGACTGCAGAAACTGTTATACCATTCCATATATGAACGTATTTTACTAGTGGAGCATTATTGTAACTTATAATTACACTTTACTCCCAAATATTATTTTGTCAAAATACTGTTGTTTTCAGTAATACAACATCATTAACCAAAGTTACGTTACAAAAATTAAAAAAAAAATTATGTGAATATAATTATAATTATAATTATGCTTGATCGACCTATCAGCGAATATTCTATAAAGCCCAATGTACAAAATTATCAATAAGTATAAATGGGTAATAAAGTAATCCTATTTTCGTGGCTACTCGTAGCTCCAATAGCGCAAGGTGTTGCAAAAACTTCGATGGACTAAGGTGGTGACTCGTGATCCGACATTATTCCCACAATAACATTTCGCCTTTTCGGTTTGTACGGTACTCAAAATGCTTATAAGTCGCGAAGGGATTTTTTTCGTTAAAACATTTTAATTCAAACCCTTACTTACTGTGTTTTCATACTGTGTATCTTTTTCATTTATCAAAATTTTGAAAAAGTAAAAATACAGTTCTATAGGGTTTCATTTAATTAGCTTATGATACAAAAGTCACGAAATATGTTATCTTGAGTTACGATATTTTTCGAATCAATGGTCGATATTGTTTGTTTGGCCAGCTGTAGTACAAATAAATCATTATCATAAAGTACCTACTTGTCACTACAGTCTACAGTCAGAAACAAGTAGGTACCTACTAAGTGATACTTACGCTACTTTTGATGTCAACAATTAGCTTTTTGACAACTTTTTGAAAAACAGTCACAGCATACATACATACATTGCAAGTTAAATAAAAGCTTGTAAGAAACGCGGCTCACAACAAAACTGGCCGCCACCGGCATCCCGCACTTTTATGACTATTTTGCAAATCCCATTCAGCTTAAGCCCGAGTCTCCGGAAGTGTAAATGACCCTCGAAAGGGGAACCCAGAAAAAAACCCGCATAAACTCGTTGAGGTACCCTCGAGTACGGCAGGGGTACAACACAATGAGGTATTTACCGGGCCGCTTTGTTTCAGCCAAGGGTCTGCACTTTCACAGGTAGTTAAGAAAGGCAGAGGCACCAGCGGTTTTGGTGCCACTTGAAAATTGCTGGCTTTGCTCTCGGAAGTTTGAGCAGTTTTGAAGTAATTGATTGGACTGTGGTTGTTTAATTACTGGTTCGCTTTGTTACGACTTTGCTTAACTTTCATTATTATTTCATTGTAAAAAAAAACCGGCCCAGTGAGAGTCGGACTCGCGAACAAAGGGTTCCGTGACTTTTTCTATAAAAACGGCAAAAAAAATCTATAAATCGATTATTTTCATTGATTCAGAAAATAGTTCCATCTCTTGCCACTAATGCGTAACTGTAGAAGTTCCGTAGTGGATGAGCCGCTTGATTAAGCTACTCATAGATGGCGCTGAGGAGAGATCTTCCAAATAAAAATATGACACAAGGCATTGAAAAATTCGTTAGGTACACCAACATTAAGTATAGCTTAATTGGTGGAGCGTGGTACGTATTACCGAGGTTGCTGGTTCAAGTCCAGCTGCTTAACGGATTTTTCTTTGCATTGTCATTGTATGTTTAAAATCATGTCTGTTGTATAGAAGCCCCACTTAAATATTTGGTTTATTCTGTTTTAGTAGTTGTTGTTAAAGCGGCAACAGAAATATATCTGTGAAAATTTCAACTGTCTAACTATCACGGTTCATAGATACAGCCTGGTGACAGGCAGAGACATACAGTCGGACGGACAGCTCGTTTAGGGGACTCTTTGAGTACGGAACTCTAAAAAAGATCTTTTTTTTTTTAATACGAAAACACACGAAATCTTATTACACATAGTAATAATAGGTATGTATCCGGGCCCAACTTTACGTGGTAAAAATTGCTTAGTAACTACATGACGCCCTGTGCCACAAGCACGAGTTTTCACCAGAATCGAGTAGTATAAAAATTTGTATGACGTTTGAAACATGAGCCTATTTGATACTAAAATTTAATATGAAAATTTCTCAAAGGCTGTACGATAACGTTACTACTCGATTCTGGTGAAAACTGACGCTCGGGGTACTGTTTTGCTTTACGAGTCATACACCCATAAAAACAACTGCATCGCTTTATGGATATAGTCAACAAGTGTGACTCATTCATATCCTTCAGAGCTATCAAATAACATGTTATGTACCTGTAAGGAATTTGTGAAAAGACATGCGTTATTGTAAAAAGAGTCGACCAACATTCAAAATTACCCCATTCCGTAAATTTAACTCCAAGGCGTGTTCAAAACAGTCCCGGATAAAATTTTGGATAGAATTTCGTCCCCGCGCTTTTAGCAGTTGTAAAGCACAGCCATAAAAATGGCGAACGCACGTTGAATTTTTAAGCGAAATGTTTAGTTTTAACCATAACATACCTTTATACAAGTCGCTCTAGAAATGCTCTTTACATTTTGAAAACAATTGAAGAGCAAGAAAATGTTTGTTCTTGAAAATTTGCGCTGCAGAAATTTTGTATGAAGCACGTTCCTGTTTTTAGGAAAAGACGCTCTTTGTTCGATTCGTATCTCAATTGTTTTGGTTAGATTGGGTTGAAATAAAATGGCATAGCATACGGCGTTTGTGGAAGTTGGATTGCATACACTCTCGCACAAATTTCAACTGTTCGCTTTTCAGGATTTTTATCTCAAATGTCTAAAATAGGCGTTGGGCTAAATCAACAATAATTCTGAATGCTAAAGTAGCACTGTCTGTTTGTTACGTTTCACGACTAAACCTCTGATTCAATTTAAAAAATACCTCCTATATCAATAATTTGCTACACTTTATCCCAGAAAATTTTCATAGCTCCCGTGAGTCAAATGAAGTTGCAGGCAACAGCTAGTTCAAATTTAACTTGCTTCCTTCACTTCAATAAAGAACAAATTGAATCATTATTGGTATCGCTTTGAAATATAGTGTACTTTTCATTTGCCGTTTCTTTAAGACTCCAGAGATATTTCAATCAATATCCTAGACGAGGGCATCGAAGTAATTTCTATAGGAAACCTATAAAAGGAAGTTGAAATGGTGCCTGAGATCTATTGTGTAATAAATAACATTGATTTCTTGCGTTTCCCTCCATTGTGTTAGTTCATGGAAAATTTCGATTGAATTTGTTGATGCAATTAATTTTAGAATTATTTGCATCGAATAGCTCTTACGTATCGTGAGATGGGATCGCACTTTGCTTGTTATTATCATCATCATCATCATCATCATCGTCATATCAGCTGGAAGACGTCCACTGCCTTCCCCAAGGATCTTCACGATGATCGGTTTTGTGCTACAATGGCCGCAATCTTTACCAGGCCCAAATTTCACCAGCTTTACAAAGACTACATTTCTTTGCTAATACGAAGCGCGCAAAAATAATAGCTCTTCAATACAGCAACTGACACCGAATTGTCATTGAAAACTGAAATTTGTAAAGTAGGTGATCTAGAAGCCAGATAGTCCGTCCACCCATCCCCGTCCGTCAATTTGCTTATGATTTTAAAATGTATCAACAACAACAACAACATTGGCAGTTTTCACACCATTGTGGCTGCCGCTATATGCCATTACACTCATCGTGACGGATCAGCGCATAGTGGAGGCATTACATTTAGTGCATCAAAACAACAACAATGACCCAACCATAATTATTTCGTGGAATCTCTTCAAGTTCAAAAATATGCCTGCACTTTTTTGCGTCTCTTCATAACAATTGGATTCTCATAAAAAATGCACCAACAGTTTAAAGCTCTTGTTTAAGAAATTTCACATTGTAAATCAGGATGTAGTAATCACTTGAAGCCACTGTAGGTATATATATGTATTCATGTATACTGAATATAAACAGGTTCATAAATCAGACAAGCCCTTCGCTAATGTGGAAGACAAAAACGCGTATCAGCTGAGATCTAATTCCGTAGAACAATAGATGGTATAATGAAAAGACACACAACAAAGTGCATGGACTGCGCGAGTTATAATGGCTTATATCAAGAACAGGGAAAATAATGGAGAATTACGGAACACAAATTGCAATAAGGTAGAAGTAACCAGAAGAAGTTTTGAGAAGATCAGGATTCTTTTTGATATATTTTGTTTTTTGTACCTATCTCGTGATTTTTGGTTCCAGAGACAGTTGAAAGGAAACTAATAGACACTCGAGAAAGCTATAGATGCAATCAAATAAAAGAAATCAATCAAACTTATCGTAAAAGTCTGCAAAATAGAATCAAATTATGTTTTGACACAGACTTTTCCCATAACTTCAGCAATTGTATCTATGTAATCAAAATATTTAAAAAAAGAAGTCCTGACTTATTCCCCGACTCACCAACTCCCAACGCAAAATGTTGGACCTAACAAGCTAAAATTTTGCATAGATATTCCATTTATGACATAGACCAGGGAAGGAAGTATTTTGCAAAATCCCCACGGGATAGGTAATTCTGCCACGGGAGCGAAACCACGGGAATCTCATGTCCAATATACGAGTAACTCTACCCTTGCAACGATTTGGCTACTGGTCACCCATTCACCCGATCCATGCCTGACCTACCGCTTAAAGCAACTTGCAACATGACTATAGTTCAACGTTACCACCATACCTAATGCTATCTCGCAATCGGCATTCTATTTAAGGTTTAACGTCTTTATTAAAGCCATTGTCTCGTTCTCATTATGGTGAATGAATCGAAACCGTTGATTTTAAGCCCGGACTTATTATTGGCAATCTGCATACAATCACATATTAGCATAATATCTCAATCTTATGGTTCGTGGCGCGGCGTATTGGCGGCATGCCTCGTGATTGGTTAAGCTGAGTTTAGGTTGTTTGGTTGAAGGAATGTACTTACGTGGTGTGCTAGCGATTGGCTATGATTGTGTTTTGTTTTCGCGTGGCATTTGTTTGTTTAGAATAATCGAAGAACGATTACATTTCTCGCATTGTTTGATTTAAAATGTTCAGTTTTAAGACTGTGATAGGTACGTAACGTTGTCGTTTGTGTAAATTCAATTGGTTTTGAAGCTAGCATTTTTAGGCTGATAAATTGACGTTCGACAAGAAATACTAGTCGCCATCCGAAATAATTTTTTTAACAGAATTCCAAAGAAATCAGACTCCGAACTCCTTAGAAATAAAAACGAGGTGAGAAATCTTGCCGTAATAAGATTCTAACAACTTGGAGTCATAAAAGTTCAGCACTCTACTCAATAAACAATGTACTAGAACAGAGGTCGAACAATTTAAATATTTATATCAAAAATTCGAAAAGCAATCTTCAGTTTTTCCTTTTAAGTCTTTCGTGGAACGGCTAACTTTTCGAAGAACTTCTTTGCCAATTCCAAGTTAGAAATTTCCTATCCGGATAAAGAAATGAACTATTTGGCAAGCTTTGAAACGCTATTCCTTCTTAGTACGAAATAGCAATTTTTATTGTTACTTTTTGGTTTTGTCACCGAAAACGTATCAGGTATAAAAAAATTAAAAAGTTTTTTTTTTTAAAGTGAGGCATGAAGAGAACTAAAATAACGTTTGGGATTTATTAATTTACTTAGTTAAAAATGTATTTACAATATCAAATAACCGACACAATACGAATATTGACCGAAAACGAAAATACGCCTAATTAAAAGAAAAAGTAATGGTCATTCCAATTTCAATTCTTAACACACTCCCTATGAAAAGGAAACAAACATTCCAATTTCAAATGCTCACTATATTCCGTACGAAGCATTCCATATTCCTGCCTGTCAGAGTTTGAAAAAAGAAAACCTTTTATTTTTAAATGTTTCCAACAATCAGAACTTATTTGTCTGCATCTATGCACGGCCAGTAAGTTATACTCGTAGTAATTTAATCTGCTTTGTGTTCGGAGCTGTCCGTTTAACGCCTCACCCGGTTTTGGAATTCTGACACCTTCCGTTATCGAGTGGAGGTATTACGTGTGATGGCAGCTCAGGGGTGGATTAGGAGGTTGTTGGGATTGCTATGAGGATACTTCGATTTTAACACCTGCATTGTGGAATAACCACTCTAAGGTTGACTATTAGAGATCCCTTACAGGGATAGGTCTGTCTGTCTCTCTGTCAAGACCCTTTTTCCATGAAACTCGCAGAGGTAGCATGCTAAAATTGATACTAAATCCTGCAGTCCCTTGAAGCTGTAAAAAATTCAAACTTCTAAGTCAACGCAATCAAAAGATACAGTCATTTAAACAGTCGTTTCCATACAAATCGCCGTACTGAGAAAACCTAAAGGGTACTTCCAATTGTCCTACAAACTTGAAGTTTGGTATGAAGGTAGCTTTTATAGCACAACCACTCAGAAAAATCTCAAACCTTAAATTTTTGTGACCTGTATATGTATAATTTATTGAATCAGGCGTTACTTTGCGGAGGTCCATATTTATGAACTAAAAAAACAATTACTTTGCTCACCCGCGACCACTAATGACAAATAGTTATATCTGTGCGGCAAATGTATGT
This sequence comes from Clepsis dumicolana, assembly GCA_963691665.1. Classification (NCBI taxonomy): domain Eukaryota; kingdom Metazoa; phylum Arthropoda; class Insecta; order Lepidoptera; family Tortricidae; genus Clepsis; species Clepsis dumicolana. The sequence continues at coordinate 3,001,746 of OY829514.1, forward strand.
TTCCATGCAACACCTCCACCCTCCACCACCACCTCCACCTCCTAGTTGGGTCTGTGTGGCATGTGTTGATTCGTGTAGCAGTGGAGGTGGAGGTGTTGCATGGAAACATACATTTGCCGCACAGATATAACTATTTGTCATTAGTGGTCGCGGGTGAGCAAAGTAATTGTTTTTTTAGTTCTGTATATGTATGTCACAGATCAATATAAAATGACCCCATATTGCGTACCTACCTACATTTTGGTCAGAAGCAGGGCTCTACTAACACTGGACACCGGGGAAAAACGGGAAAAATCTTTGTACGGAGCCCTCGGTGTGTGAGTCCTACTCGCACGTGGCCGGTTTTTAACCTCCGACAAAAAAGAAGGGTGTTATAAGTTTGACGTGTGTATCTGTGAATATGTGTATCTGTGTGTCTGTGTATCTGTGTATCTGTGTATCTGTGTCTCTGTCTGTGGCCTCATAGCTCCCAAACGGATGGACCGATTTCAATGCGGTTTTTTTCAATCGAAAGCTAATTTAATCGAGATGGTTCTTATTGTTTATGTAGCTAATATCACTGCTAAAGCCAATTTTATTACAATAAATTGTCAATTAACGATCAATCTGTACACTTAATTCGTCCCCAAGATCACGCCTCTGGCGCCACCCGAGGTGTGTCCACTCGACCGTACTGTATTAGTGGATGCTATACTAATTAGACCACCATCCATGAGGATTGATGGCCATTTTTGAAGATAATAAAAATAAAATGGAGGTGATGTGGCGTGCAAATCCGGATCAGCGCGGTGTTTAGTTATGATAGGATTTTGGTGGTTTGTCATAATGTTTTGTTTTCTTTTTGACCCGACGAAAAAGAGGGGTGTTATAAGTTTGACCTGTGTATCAGTACATCTGTCTGTGGCGTCATAGCTCCTAAACGGATGGACCGATTTCAATGCGGTTTCTTTTAATCGAAAGCTAGTTTAATCGAAATGCTTTTTTGCTGAGATTCATTAAAATAGGTTCTCCCGTTTTTTAATTATTGAGCTTTGAAATGACAATGGCGGGGTTTTTCAACTTTTTAAAAGTTGGTTAGCTTAGGTTATTCGGAAGTAAGATCCAAAGAGAATGTAGAGCATTAAGTTTTATGTAATAATTGTGCCTTAAAGACTGCGGTAAAGGCCCAATTTTATGCTTATTACGCCTAAATTTCGTCGTCCCACTATAACCATTACTTCTAACATTTCGGTAGCATTCCTCACTTCAAAACACATTCGCTGATTCATTCATTGCCAAGTCACAGACCACCCCATACTACCAGCGATAACGCTATCTACCATTCCCGTCATACCTATGACTAAAACACGACTAAATTCCCACATTAGTCACCAATCGATACCTCGCCTCATTATTACACCCAAAATGTCTACCCTAATATTGAATACCGCCAATCATAGTAGTAACCCGTCTTTCGAAATTACTTTCGAGCGGCTGCGCAGAGTAACGTAACTTGATACGTTACGTTATGCGGTTATCGACAAACGCGAGTGTTTACGTTCATTTGCTGTACCGCTAGTGACTATTGGTTTTGCGGTTTGCGTATTCGGTTACCTGGACTTTGTTTGACACGTTTAGAAAGTCTGGGGCGATCGAAAATCCTGATAAATTTATTTCGATCGAAAATTACGGCGACATTATTCGATTAGGTACTTTGATTAATTGTTTCATGAAATAACCAATCATAACTAATTAAATTATGCTTCTTAACTACTCTTGTTTAAACGGCAAAGGGCTAACAATATTTTAGACATCAATTTTAAATAAGTACTGAACCAACCTTATGTATTTTTATTTTTTCGGTCATCCCTTTCGAAAGTAATTTGAAATAAACTGTAACCTGAATACAGGAGTAGTCCTATAATTATAGGAGCTTTTCGCTGCTACCAATGATTGCTGAAATGGAGCAGTTGGTAGCGCGAAGGCACGATATGGTGCAGGTAGTTATTTTTTCTAGTATTTCTGTACACGTTTAAGTTTGAAATTTGAGAAACATTCCTTATCGCGTCTTTTCGCTACATATTGTTTTGCCGAAAAATTACCGGTTTGATATAAAATTAAAAATACAGTTTAACGATCTCCTTTAAACTATTCATTGATTTTCCATAGGGACATCCAAAATACCATTAGCATACGTATGAATGTATTAAACCTACTGGGAAGCATCCTAATCGTTAAAAATAACCCATAAAAAATACCCACGACGTTTTACTATCGCCCATTCACGGACTTAATAAATCCATTCATTGATTTATTGTATTGATTTTAACGACAAGTGGCATTCTAAGTCAAAACTTTCTTACAACTTTGATAAACAAACGCACATCTCCATATCAAAAAGACGTAAGCGTGTATTGAAATGGATACAAATGTGTCTTTTCTTAGATGTGAGTGTTCACAATGGGACGTCATTTTTTATTCTGAATTCGTAAAGAAAACAATTTTATCTTTGAAAAATTAGATAATAGATATCGAGACTATGGTACAGTGTGTTTATGGGGGATTGGTCACTCGCCAAATATCGGTAATTTGTGAACTTTTTATTTGCAGCACTTTTTGTTTAAATTTATCGCTTGTTGCCCAGTTGTGCCTTTTCTCATATGTTATTATAACATACATACTGTGGAACGTAGAACTTCCTCCTTTTTTGAAGTCGGTTAAAAACAAATAAATGGTAACAACGAAGCACAGTCATTCTTCAAACTCTAAAATCGGCCATTTTCTCACTTATAAACTAAGTCTTTCTCCTTCATACCGTTATAGATGGAAAGGTGTGTATAAATGGGTCAATCAACTTTTCATTGCCACTCGTTGCCATGGTGATGTCCCCTGGGGAACTCGTTTAAAATAAGATTTTCTAAGGCACCACTCTATCAAACGTTAGGTGTTTCGACAGTTATATGCCAATTCCATCATGCTTCATCTCCTAAGCATGTAAATCCTGACTTTCGTGGGGTCTTAGAAAATTTTACTTTAGACGAGTTAACCAGTGGACATCTCCATGGCACCGAGTGGCAACAAAAAGTTGATTGACCCGAATAATATCAACAAGTCTAATCTCTGCCACTTAGAATTCAGACGCAAATTGGTTTATTACATAATTTAGAACAAAAAAAAAAATAATAAATGGAAAACCATCCATAAAAAAAATCATTTTTAAGAATCTACCACTTTTACTCAGAGCGCCTAGTGTAATCGCCGACCAGGTCAAGAAATACAATTCTGCGCGCTTAGTGTAGGTAATCAAAAAGCACAAAATACGTCTCGATCGCATTTGCGTTAAAGTGTCAAATAGTATGAGAATTATGAACTAAAAAACAATTACTTTGCTCACCCGCGACCACTAATGACAAATAGTTATATCTGTGCGGCAAAACGCTTGACGAAACGCCCTTTCTACTGAGGATAATACCTACTAAGTCGTTGAGGACGACTCATTATCTACTCCCAATATTTATAAGGCTCGACTGGAGCTAGCCGCAGTGCAGGGATTGGCAGGATCCCGGTTGTATTACCGAACTCCTCCTGGCGCCTATGTTAATTTTAAGTTTAGTTTTAAATAATATACGCTGAGTTTCTTAAGAACACTTTTATTTACTTATATAATTATTAACTTGCACCCTTAACAAATGGCACACAGATATAACTATTTGTCATTAGTGGTCGCGGGTGAGCAAAGTAATTGTTTTTTAGTTCATAAATATGGACCTCCGCAAAGTAACGCCTGATTCAATAAAATAGTATGAAAATTGTTAAACGCGAACGCGATCGAGACGTATTTTTTGGCCTGGTCGGCGATTACACTAGGTGCTCTCATATTATTTGACACTTTGTGCTTTTTGATTACACTAAGGGCACAGACTGGCCGTGATAGCCTAGTGGTTTGACCTATGGCCTCTCAAGCAGAGTGTCGTGGGTTCAAATCCCGGCTCGCACCTCTGAGTTTTTCGGAGTTTATGTGCGGAATTACATTTGTAATTTATCATGAGCTTTTAAGGAAAACATCGTGAGGAAACCTGCACACACCTGCGAAGGAATTCAATGATGTGTGTGAAGTTCCCAATCCTCACTGGGTCCGCGTGGGAACTATAGCCCAAGCCCTCTCATTCTGAGAGGAGGCCTGTGCCCAGCAGTGGGACGTAAAAAAGGCTGGTAATGAAGGGCAAAGATAAAATTCCACTAATTAGTAAATCACAAATCAACCACTAACCAATACAACGAGGCTTTGTACTGCGCATCCGTTCTATGACCATGGGTCGAAGCTTCACGAAGAAGACGGGCGTAAATGACATATGTGACATGTTATACGGTTATTTTGTTATACTGGTGTAAGTGTGTAGTGGGCCTACATGCCAGGTTTCGCTGTACTGGCTCCTATATCACCATCTTTACAATTGTCAGTTTTATATGACAATTCGGACTACGTTTCTTTGACAATATGAAGCGCGCTGAAACAAAAGCTCTTTAAGTCAGCAGTTGACACAGAATTGTCTTTGAAAACTGACAATTGTAATGTTGGTGAAATAGGGGGCCTGGTTGTAAGTGTACTGTAGGCCTAACACGTCAGGTTTTTGTTGCGGTTTTAAAGATGTATTTTGTAACAAGTAAGCGTGTGAGTAAGTGTGCCAGAGTCTGTTGGTAGCAATAGTTGGTTTTATGGACGAAAATTTCAAAAATTTTCAAATTTATATTCCTTTTCGAAGGTTTTCATTTTTGAGATAGATTTATTAGCATATATGTTGGATAAAATTTTACTTATTTTCAACCGCATCACACCTAAAGATTAATTTAGATGTGGTCTCAGTTAAATCATGCTTTCTTTTTAATAATGTCATTCAAATATGCCCACTTGGGAACTATAGCCCAAGCCTTCTCACTCTGAGAGGTGGTCTGTGCCCTGAGATGGCTGGTGATGATGATGGCCATTAAATTAAATTATTATTTCAACGTTTGACTAAATCTAAATAATCTTACGTCTCAGTCTCTTATGCTCGGATTTTTAGCAACTCAAACCCCTTAGCTGCCTAATGAACCAATTTAATACACCATTATCATATCACAAATACTAATAAAACCTTCTAATACGAGGTTTCACTACCTGCCTCTTGTGGAAACATCTGCTTTAAAAATGGATTGTGAACCAGCCGTGTCTAATATGTTTATAATAATCCTGGATATTACTCAAATTGAAAGGAATACGGTGTAACGAGCCGTAATAAGAAATTGTATTGTGAAGGGTAATAATAGGCATAAGCGGTATAAGTTTGTGCGAATGCGGTCTTTGAATTTCTTATCTAATAAGAGGTTTTGAGCTTTTTTTTTCGACTAATTACAGACCTGGTTTCATTGTGACCTGAACCTCTTCAGAAGGAAGGAAGTTTTTTACGACAATTTCAGTATTGCACACATAAATTAACGATAAACTTGAGTACCTATTAAGTAAGTATGTATAACAATATCTTGAAAAAAAAAAATTACTGCGAACCTTTATTTTGTCTTATTTTTTTCTTTGTCTCCCGGCTTGTTCTAAAGTGTCACGGGCAAATTATCACAATTTAAGTCACAAACAGCTACCCACAATTCCGCAGAAAACTTGTGCTTATAATCGGTTTTACACATTTTTTTTATCATGGTTTCTACCCCGTTTGATAAATATAGTCGTAAGCATAATTATCCTCATATTATACGAAGGACGTTGACCTGTTATCTACCGCGAAATGGGACACCTAAGTGTCCATATATCATGCGAGGTGCACGGTATCAGACTAAATTAAACCTATTAATCAGAACTATGTAGCGTGCAACTATAGTAGAGGATTCTTTTAGTTGAAGCACTTTTAAAAAAAGGAATTGCTATAACGTATACTTAGCACTACTTTTAAAGTACTGTACTTAGACATAATAAAAACGGGATATTGACTGCGATTACCTGATAGGTTTGATGAGCTGCTGATATTTCGACGCAGTTACATGCATCATGATCACGGGCAAACTGACGAATAGATACCAATGTTGCGCAGACCGGGCTCTATCTACCCGCAATATCCCATTTTCATTATGTCTAATGCAATTAACCGCGAATCATTTAAAACTGTTAGTACACGACTTATCTGATAAATGGGCTAAAACTTTATTTTTGTCTTATAACAACTAACGGCACTAAATAAATATTTATTATGAAGACGTATTTATTAAACTTCGTTACTGAAAAATGTAGAAACACACATGAGCGTGAATACTGAATAGGTAAGCATAATTAAATGGCCCGCCAGTTTATTTTCAAGTCTGCAAACAAAAGGATGGATCTTCCAACAAAGCAAGAGAAATGCCTTTATTTTCTTAGAAAAGCGAATTCTTTGTTGATGCGAACCTTAACGGTTACACACGGATAGGCAGAAAGTAAACTAGACCCTATTCAGTCTTCACAAAAGAACTTGCATGTGTGAGCTTATGCATGATTATGAGGCTGGAATATTATTAACGGCTGACGGTAAAATTGTATGAAGAACACTTTTTAACGTGAGCGTTTCATTGCACAGACAAACATCAATCAAAATGGCACATTAGGAACCTTCAAAGCACTTGTAATATTTACATTTCTTAATTGACCCGCCGCGTAACATACCTAAATTTATCAATATCGCATAGTGAGCATAGCGTGGTGCCCAGCCTTCGGGCGTGCTAAAATAATACTAAAATATACATAGATACGCAAAAGTATCTACGAGTATTGCCACTATGCACTATAACCGTATTGTATATGTATACTTTGCTGTTCTCAACTCCATTGTAACATCCAATTTCTCTTCTTCAACAGACACAAACGGAAAGTCACCAACCTCTTGCCATCCAAGTCCTCAGCGCCCAACCAGAGCTCCGGTTCTCAGCGGCGGGCGCCGCCACCGGCACCTCTTTACGAAGACTTGCAAGATCTACCGAGGAGACCACCCATTCCACATAGACCAGAGCTAGAACCACAGTTGGAGGTAAGATTTTAAGACTATTTATAATACTTGTGCAGAAGTAATCTTTAGCAGAAAAAGCCCACTTCTTATGTTCATTGACTATGGACTTACGCAAAGTACAACGCCTGAATCTGAGACTTCTTTTTGCAAACAATAGAACTGACCAACGGGTGGAACCTGTCCCTCCTGATAGAAAGTGCTGATGAGGCCAAGGGTGTATGTGTTACAATGTTACATAAAAAAGTTATCTCAAACTTTCTAAAGCATTCCCGCACCGAAGAAGTCGGCGTGTCTCAATAACTTCTAACTCGCCAACATTTCTTTTCACAGATGGTAGAAACGAAACGGCCGGGCTGTCCAGGCCGCGTCTTCGTCTGCGGCTCCGGAGGCACGTGGCGAGGAGGTAACTCCTGCGGAGGGGACACCTGCGGCGCCCCCCTCTACGAGGAGCTCCCTCACCGCTCTGACGACTCCCTCCACAGTGACGATCACTTCGCTGAAGACGAACTCAGCTTAGTCGGCGAAGCGGCACCCTGCCGGACCTGCTCAAAGCCCCCAGCCCCGCAATCGCTACCGCACCGACCAAGACACCACCGCCTCGATCGGCGACCAAAATCCCTAGAAAGACGACGAGCTCAACACAGAATGCCGAGACACATCCATCCTCCCGACCCTTCTGAATTTCACGAAGGAGTCCTCTTGGATGCGTTACTAAGATTATACCCCCAGGTGGGAACAGTAGGGGCTAGAGCGCAAGGGCCTATGCCAGTCGCAGCGGGAGGCGCTTGGCCCGGAGGGGACTTGCCTGGAATAGGCTGTTGGAGAGGACCGAGAGCCTCTCCTAAACCTCCGAGTGGAGATTCTTCCTTTGGATCCGATTCAGGATATAGTAATAACACCTGTGGCACATGTGGAACAAGAACGTCGTCAAGGCATCGACTGTCCGCGGAAATCCCGATGTCGTGAACGGTGCAGTGCTCAGACTAAGTGATAAATGGATTTGGTCATGTGCCATAACTGTTCATTGTGATATACGACACGAGTAAAGTTAAAATCATAAAACAGGAAAAATCGAAGCAATTTATAGTTAAACTTTATTGGCCTAAATTCAACGGCCTTTTCAATTCTCATGCCTTCAATATACATTGTTTCTGATAAGTCAAAAGTTACTGTGAATTGTTAACGGCTTGAATGAAATTCGTAGTGTCTAATTTATTACGGTCGTGTAAAAGAATGTTTAGCGTCGACGTTTGGGTCCTAAGTAGGCATTTTATTGAAAATCCAATAATACATTTATTTTTATTGATAACATAGCTTCTAATAATGATTTTGTACATAATTCATGTGACCATATTTTAAGTAGTGATAGCAGTTTTGTCCTAGTAAGTTATTTCGAGCTAGTCCTAAAATTATCACATCTTGTATGGATTAAAAATGAAAATGTAACATTTTTTAGTTAGTGATGAAAAGTTGTACATCGGTTTGCTGAAATGTAGATATTGTACAGAATTTGTAGGTAAATGAATTATTTAAGAATAGTAAGATACATTTTATAATCATATCAGTAGGGGTGGATTTCTCCTGGCATTTTAGCGGTCCTAGTTGACGCTAGATTACGTCAATATACTCATCCTAATTTAATGGTAAATGTAAGGAGAAGAACCCCCTTAAAATTATTTAGACATTGCATAAAAGTTAAAATCACGATTATTTCTAAATTATTTACTGTAACCGCTGTTTCTTCGTTTTTTTCCAGAACTGGTGCTAAATTTACATGTAAATTTCAGTTATCTTTTTTCTTTCTGTCGTCTTTTATAAGTAAATTATTTACTTGCAGTAAAAAAAGTTTCGATCTATATTTCTTTCAATTGTTTTTGCACTTATACTGTATGGCTGTCGACAATGTTGTTTTTTGTTTAAGTACTGTTTTTTATTATTATTTATTTTGTTTATTTTGTATTGTAACACGAGTTGCAACACTAATGTAATTAAAGTTTCGGGCGATTCGTCCAATTTATAAATATGAGGAGCACAATAAAATGAAAAATAAATACATTTTTAAAGAAATTAATGTATTTCATTCCATTATTCTTTTTCACCGCGGTAATCTATTCCATAATACATTTCGTTCATTTAGAATTAAAATTAACTCTGAATTTGGCCACCGTAATAATAACAATGTATTTAATGTATGTATGTAATGTATTTAAATTGTACAAAACAGCTTATTACCTATATTCAATTTTCAACAGATTCCAGAGTAACTACCTACCTCAATATTGATTCCACACTAAACAACGGTTAAATATAACTTTTCCATAATGCTGCATTAAATATTTAGTTTAACGCAGAGTAGCACAAAATACTTATGTTAATAATCATGCATCGTTCCCTTGAATGGTAAATGGAAAATACGTACCTAGATAACAGTTTTAAATGATTTGCGGTTAATTGCATTAGACATAATGAAAACGGGATATTGACCGCGATTACCTTATAGGTTTGATAAGCTCCCGATATTTCGATGCAGTTGCATGCACCATGATCACGGGCAAACTGATGAAACGAGGGTAGACACCAATGTTGCGCAGACCGGGCTCTGTCTACCCGCATTTTTGCGCGCCGACTGCGCGCACTGCCACTACTGTCGGTCGCGTTAAAAAAAATCGAAATATCGGGAGCTCATCAAACCTATAAGGTAATCGCGGTCAATATCCCGTTTTCATTATGTCTAACGTACCTAGGTATACCCAATTTAACAGTCGTAATAGAAATAAGGGAAACGTCCCAATGTTTGACACGTTAATTCCAATAATTGACACCCGAGTTACAATTTACAAGCGGAAGTCTCGTACTACCACCTTTTGTTAGAAAGAGACGTCCGATTTTAAATTGTAACTTGGTAGTTAGCTTTACAAAACCCTGGGCACAATGAGCTGCGACGGTAACCTAGGGTTTTTTTTTAGGGTTCCGTACCTCAAAAGGAAAAAACGGAACCCTTATAGGATTACTTTGTTGTCTGTCTGTCTGTCTGTCAAGACCCTTTTTCTCTGGAACGCGTGGAGGTAGGATGCTGAAATTGATATCAAATACTCAAACCTGTGATCCCTTGAAGCTATGAAAAAATGAAGCATCTAAGTCAACGCAATCAAAAGATACAGTCATTAAAAAAGTCATTTCCATACAAATTGCCGTTTTTAGAAAACCTAAAGGGTACTTCCAGTAGTCCTAGAAACTTGAAATTTGGTATGAAGGTAGCTCTTATAGTACAACCACTCAGAAAAGTCTCAAAATCTTATTTTTTTATGTCTGTCTCTAGATTTTAAGGACCAATGTAAGTTGACCCCACACTGCGTACATTTTGCTTAGGAGCAGGGCTCTGCTTACACAGCTTTAAAATCTTTCTACGGAACCCTCGTGCGCGAGTCCGACTCGCACTTGGCCGGTTTTTTACTTGTAGGTTGTCAGGTGGGGCTAGATTCACTTTAATTTTGTACGTGGTATTGAGTTAATTGTATTTGTTGAAATGTTACCAGTTACGAAAAACAAACATGAGACGAAACGATACGATTTCCGAGCGTCAAGCAAGACTTTTCGAATCCTGTGTAACGTTACGGTTATCGTATCGAGATCGAGAAACCTCATACTAAATTTTAGTTCCAAATACGCTCACGGGCGGACGCTGTTCCAAACGTCATGCAAACTCGATAACGTTTACTATTCGATTTTACGTGACGCAGGTATCGAATTTTCGTACTCGGGCCTCAGCCTGCATTTTGAATTCACAGCCACATACATTGTCATTTATCTGCAGTAATAATGAACTAGCGTTTCGCGAAGTAATTTCCTAGGGGTGGCACTTAAATTTTATCTTTATTATCCATAGAACAATAGGGTGACAACCCTTATTTACTGGATATTCAGTAAAGCTGTTATTGGTGGTAAATGTGACTGAAATGGGTCGTTATTAGCTACTTAAACGGAATATACGTGTCTGCTAACTAAGCTTATTATTTTAGTACATTAACTTTTCTTGGTACATTTGGTACATTAAATATTTCGTTGCGTTTATTTTGTTTACTCTTAAACGACGGGAAATTGTAATTACTTTATAAATCGAGTTTAGCTCAACCTGTTTCGGACTAATCCGTAGTTCTTCCTCTTACTTAAATAGATAAATACATAACTAAGCAACCAAGACCTGTGCCCTAAGCACGACTTGTCGAATCCTGCGTCACGTAAAATCGAATAGTAAACTATAACAAGTTTGTATGACGTTTGGAACAGCGCCCGCCCGTGAGCGTATTTGGAACTAAAATTTAGTATGAGACTTCTCGATCTCGATACGATAACCGTAACGTAACGCAGGATTCGACAAGTCGTGCTTAGGGCACTGAGAACAAACATTCGTATACATCATACAAACATCTGCCCCGACCGGGGATCAAACCACTAAGTTATCTTCGCACAAGGTCTTACCACCCGCAAAACGTAACTCTCCCAAAAAGCTTGTGCACTCTGTTTTTGGTGCCCAATAAACGCTTATTTAAAAAAAATAATTAAAAACTTAAACACGATAAGACTAGAAACAAGCCGCCGGCAAAAAGCAAGTTTTAATAGCTACCGCCTGCGCTTTTAGCAGAGACAAATACAAATAGAGTTCTTCTGCAGTACAGTTTGCATGAAAAAGTTATAAGTGGACTTTCGGTCGGAAATAAAATCATGATCTCAGTAGGAGTATCTTTTTGTATAAAGAACTGAGATGGGTTTTTGTACTGAGATCATGAATTGATTGCTTTAGTGCGCCATCTCGTTGAGCCTGGGTAAACTGATAAGTTTCGAAAGGGTGCGTTGTTTTCGGTTTACGAAGTAATCGCATAGATGGCGCTAGTCACTGCAAAAAGTGATAAAAACAAGCTGAGATTTGAATACATGGAAAAAATTCAGCCTTTCCTCTATGTCCAGCCGTGGTGTAGGGGAAAAGCACACAACCCGGAGTATCGAGGATCCGGGTTCGATTCCCGGGGTTGGCATTTTTCTGGGGTTTTTCTGTGTATTCATGTTTCAGTGAGTTTATAAAAAATATAATGGAAATATAATCGTTACTCATGTTTCTGAATTGGAAATTATTCAAACGGAGACAGCTTTTTTGTTGTTTTTGTGATACTACGTTGATGCTGCCAATTTTGTGCCATTAGAACTAGTGGCAGCGATAAAGCTGCGCGCACGCCGCACGGGTGACGACGGTTGCGCGCACCGCTCTCCGCCGGCGGGTTTTCAAACCGTTCCTGTTTTAAAATGTTCCAAAGGGCATGTCCTGCCCCTCTACTACAAAATGCAAAATTCGAACTTCGTATCGTATCGTCCCGCTCACTCTCGTATTAAATAATATTAGCGTGAGCGGGACGGCACGATACGAAGTTAGAATTTTGCACTTCGTAGTAGGGGGGCTGATATTTATTAGTACCTACGTAGTTTATGCAAATGTTACACAATGAGAGTCCTTAAAACACGAGTTAAAATTTAGAATTACATGAGTGTTTTAAGGCCTAATTATGTAGAGTTTCTTTATCTATACACATACTTATTATAAATTTTAAGTACTCTAAGATGGGTTCCGAAGAAAAAATCATAAAAAGTTTTTTTAATCATAGACAAACAATCGAACTGACGTTTGGTTTTTTTCTGATGCTTATTTTTAAATCGTACTTATTGGTTTCTGAAGACGAAAATTGACTATCGAAATGATGGTCATTACCTACGGTTTCTGAACGCATAATAGAGGACTTATGATGTGTGTGCAGCAGGTATAATTTGAGTTGCGTACGAGTTGCATCAAGCGCTTCATTCGCAAATATTCTACGTAAATGAAAGCATCATCACAGACCAATTTTCGCAGTTAACTATACGTGGTAAGTCCGTTTGTGTGAGCAAACCTCAACAATCACGCCTAAGATAGAATCTCTCTTAGGTATATTTACCACAAGGATAAAATGCTGGAAGTGACTCCATGCAGATAATGTTGCGTGTTCCAATGCTTGAAGAATACACTAGGTACGGCTTGAAAACTATAAGCATAATTATGGTATTGGATTTGTTTGTTTTTTTTATTGAAAGAGCAAGCGAGCAAGCGGGTCACCTGATGCTGAGCGATCACCGTCACCTATGAGAACTAGCCCCCAAGAGAGTCTCAAGTCCGTTGCCGGCCTTAAAGGGGGAAATGGGATAGAGGGAGGGGGGAGGGATCGGGCCTTCGGCACTCTCACTAAACGAACGCAACAGGGGTGCTGTTGCTTCCCGCCGATTTTCTGCAAGATGGTGGTACTTCTCCGCTGTGAATCCCAGGACGAGCCGGCCCATTCGTACGGCAGCAAATAGCTACAGTATGGCTCTCCCACTACAAAAACATAGATACGCAGATTGTCAACGTAGATAGGTACACAGAAGCAGAATGTATCTGATAGTAGGAAGATTTGCATGTTGATGGCACGGCATGTGTATTTCAAAGGCGACTTTTAGAAATCCACCATGGCATTTCCTTGGACGTCCTCGTTTTTGTTGATGCTGTGGAAGGAAAAATACCTACAAAATTACTCCAAGAAAAAAAGTTGAAAGTTTCTTTTGAAAGTTCAATATCTCCAAAACACAATACATAAACCTGTTTTAATGTAAGTATCCCCCCTTTTCCCTTATCCCTTTTCCTCCTTATAGGCCGGCAACGGACTAGTGACTCTCTTGGGGTTGTTGGTTTTCATGAGTGGCGGTGATCACTTACCATCAGGTGACCCGATGGCTCGTTTCCCTACCACTTTCAATAAAAATAAGGCAAATTAAAGTGACTAAACTGTAAACAACTATCTTTTGAATATAAAAACTGTGTCTATCTGTTTAGTTAAAGACCATGATGCCGTAGACAGAGACACAGATACGTACACGTCAAACTTTAAACTACCTAGCAGTTGGATAATAAATTACATATAATATTACACATGTAACTTATGGGCCAGCATCAACACAGTGAAACAGCTGTTCAGACTAGCCCAGGACTAAGAAAATTTCAGAAAACTAACTGCCGACCTTCAATAATGGAGAGGCACTTGAAGGAGAATAAATTATGACCGATAAAAAAATTACCATTCTTATCTTGAATGTCAATAATTATTCTAACCATATCTAGTACATTTACACTAAACTATATCTCGGTATAGCAAATATTAATAAGCCGCTTAAGGCACTGTTGATTTATGTTCTTAGACGAGCAGTTTGTAATATATTTAACGACATACGAACGTACAAACACACAGTCTTTACAGGGTGTCATCTGCAACGTTATACTGACGTGTTTATTTATGTTGTGTTTTAAACGCCCGCTGTTTTATTATATGTTACCTCAAAGTGATGTCTAACTAAATAGAAGCAGGTAATATTTTAACATTCATTATTTAATAAAACAAAAAAAGCTTACATCTGTAGTTGAAATCAAATTAAAACTGAAGGTAACACATCTGTTCCAGATCGCTGCCAATGGGGAGGGTGCCCGGAATGCACGCTGTATAGCCGTGCTTGATTTGCTGAGCGAAGTATTGGCCAGCTCTCGGACCAGATCTCGTTACGGGAGACCTCTATAAGGGGCGCCGTGAGATATTTAAACAGACGGTGCACGCTTGGACCCCAAGGCCAACGCCGAATATGTTGCCTTCACGGGAGCTATGTTTGCAGCATTTCAGGTCTTCTGCTGAGGCCGCGGCAGAGCTAGCGTCATTTTGGGTCCTTGAAAGATGGGTTAGTCCAAGGATATCCTCACAAGTGGCGTCCCAAAGTAAGGGCCGACCCATCCGGCAAGGAACCAGTGTCAGACCTTTGGAACTTTCACCATCGTCTCTCTCTAAAACGGCCCTCATTTTGACGCTGACAAGTGCTCTTCGGATGACATCATTGCTGCCGTGCCAGTTTAATTATAAGCCAATTACAAACATGACAGAAATTTCAAACGGACGGACAGATGCTAATTCCGTGTGCTTTTTAGCCCCATCTCTATAACAATAATGTAATATAATAATTATCTAGCTTATTAACTTGTCCCATTGCTAAGGAATAGGCCTCCTCTGAGATTGAGAAGGCTGGGGCTTTAGTTCCCATGCGGGACCAGTGCGGGTCAAATGTAATTTCGCACATCAATTTCGAAAAAAACGTAAAATAATCCTCTAAAATAATTATAAAACTTCATGTTTCTGCTGCTTAGTGCTAGCCCATAAAACTTTAGGCTTTAGTTTCTATTGTCCGAAATAAACGCATTTTATTTTATTTTATTTATTTATCATTTTTTTATAGGATTATTTTACGTTTTTTTTCTAAGGTTTTTTTTTGAAGGTGGTTTTGCTTTTTTGTTAAAAGATTTTTATTTCACAATTTTACGTTGATTTAACATTTTCTGAATTATCCTCCAACTCCTAACCGTTAAGGAGTTGTACCTTCCATCATCAGCTCATAAACATGAGATGATGACTACCAGACGCAAATACTTGAATAACCTTAGAAAACATATGAAACACATAGTAAGTGCCTGTAAAATTTGAGGGTTGCCCTCGATTTCCCTAAGATCCCATCATCAGATCATGACTTGGTGACAATGGGACCACCTCAGGAGTATACCCTTTCGAATAAAAAAACCACTAGGCTATCATGGCTTTTTTGTCCCCTCCCTATAACATTAAAATTCTAGGTACTGGGATCTCATCCGTCAATTAGGACTTTGCAACTGCAAACCACAGAACCCTCACGCCTAATGACGTCTCGCCTCGCCACCACACGAGCTCGTGACGTCTTCATCTTACGAGATTGACGCCGCGGGCGCAGTACATTGTGTTCACTTGTAAAACGTTTCAGAATAACTCTGTAATGTGTGTTATTACAAACTTGTTTAAATAAATATCAGGCAGACGACTGAGACACGCAGTGTTGATGTAATATTTTGAAAAAAAAAATTTTTTTTCTATTGATTTAGGTTCATTGTCAACCTTTTTTTCGTTCCAATGCTGGGGCACGGGCCTCCTCTCAGAATTTTCGTATGAACAACCGAAATACACATTGCAGTTTAAGATGAAAACTATGTAGGCTATCTAAGGAAGTGTGTTTTGACCCTCTGCTTAAGAGGCTGTAATACTTATACCATACCCATTATGGTTGAGGCCATAGGTTACTTGTCATTAACACTAGGCTATTGCGGCACGAAGGGTTTAGATTTAGAGTGACAATTGTGGCTTGCCACGTAAGTTTTTTGGTAGTGGTCTTCGCGAGAAGTGGCAAAAAACATTAAGCTAATAAAAACAAGATTTTTTTTTTCATCTAAGTTTAAGGACATGAATATCTGTAAAACTATTAACCTCATTCTATCCTCTTCGATTCCGGTCTTATTTAGTTACCCTCGCTTGCTTGGTTTAGCTAAAATAACAGTTTAAAAATAATTATTCCCACGAATTGAGAACCTCCTCCTTTCATAATGGTAGTTTCATCTTAAAAACCTCCTCCTTTTTTTGAATTCTTTTAAAACTTACCTTGAATTTTTAACATTTTCGTCAATAAATCTGAAAGAGAAGAAGATCGAGGGCTGATATTATTAGGCATACAGTGTTCTCAGGCCCTGCCACTACTCCATCTAAGTACAGTAACCACAAAATTATCACCAAACCCCTTCTGGGGGGCATTCTTATTAGCTTAGCCTGCTAAACCCTTTCCAAAAATAAAAAAATTGTCTCGCTTTTATATTACTTTTTTTAACAATTTGCCCCAAGAATCTAGACTGGAATATTGAAACAACAAAAGCTTTAAATATTCCTTCACGACGAAAACGAGTGTTTGTACAACAATCATGTTTCGAATTACAAAATTCTATAGTGTTTCTGTTTTGAGATTATGTCGAACCGAAATTATTAAGGAGCGCAGCTGGTGCAAAACATTGTCGTCAACCATTCCATGGTCCAGAGAAAATAAACCTTAGGCATAAAACATAAAATCCTATTAATATTCACGCAGTTTTCAAGACGTCAGCGGCGGCCGACCATTTTAACGAGATCTCTAAATTAACACAAAATTCGCCGTTCAAAGTATAAATTACGTATTACTGAACAGAGCCGCGGGTAAAAATAGACTGGTCTCGTAAATTGTATGCCTGAATTCATCAGGAAAGACATAAAGCCATAAGTCACTCCAAACAGGCGACCACTTGGAATGCGATTTATAAGAGACAAGTTTGTCTCAAAATCTAGTGGTCGATCTCTGGAGCGAGAGATATAAATAGCAATAAAGCGAGGGGAGTATTATTGAGAATGATCTAGAAAATATCGAGTGGCCACTCTAAGGAAGTTGCGAGTTGACGAAAATGTCGTCAAATAATTACTTAGCTGGTTCATAAGTCTTACCTATTTATAAAACAGTGCTATGACTGAATGGCTGACAACTTATAGCCAAAGCCATGAGAGCCAGATAGTTGAACATTGGCACAACTGTATTTACCCTGAGAATCAAAGACGCTACTTTTTACATTTTCAAGAGGCAAAGCCTAGGACATTACTTAGCTAGTGATAAATTTATAAAAAACCGGCCAAGTGCGAGTCGGACTCGCGCACGAGGGTTCCAAGGATTTTAACGCTTTTCCCCAGTGTTTTATGAAGTCCAGTGTTAGCAGAGCCCTGCTCCTAAGCAAAATGTACGCAGTGTGGGGTCAACTTATATTGGTTTGCGACATCTACAGACAGACACAAAAATTTAAGATTTTGGTGGTTGTGCTATAAGAGCTATCTTCATACCAAATTCCAAGTTTCTAGGACAACTGGAAGTACGCTTTAGGTTTTCGGATTTCGGCAATTTGTACGGAAACATTATTTTTAATAACTGTATCTTTTGATTGCGTTGACTTAGAAGTTTGATTTTTCACAGCTTCAAGGGACCGCAGGCTTGAGTATTTGATATTAATTTCAGCATGCTACCTCAACGCGTTCCAGAGAAAAAGGGTCTTGACAGACAGACAAACGGACAACAAAGTGATCCTATATGGGTTCCGTTCTTTCCTTTTGAGGTACGGAACCCTTAAACATATAATTTTATGCCAAGTTAGTGTATGTCTTTTTAAAAGGCAACTTTACCATGAATACGCTATAACATCTCAATTACCAGAAGACTCGCCGCCTTGGGGCGTCGTCCACTAGACAAACTAGTTTACCGACATCATCAGGATAAACTTTAAAAATGCTGGATGCAAAAACTTGTAAATGGACGTGTTTAATATACAAACAAGTACCGTCGTTATGAAGACGGTTGCTTTTTTATTTAATTTGTAACGTGTCGTTTTAAATATATAGCGGAACTATATAAACGACATATCTTATGAAAATAAAGAATGAATTAATGAACTTAAGAAACCTTCGGGTTCCGTACAAAAGTCTCGAAGATTTTTCCCGGTTTTGCCGGCTACTGGACACTACTATGTACAGTACTTTATAATGGTCACTGACAAATACAGACAGACATAAAATTTTTAGATTTTCAGATTTATCCGATTAGTTGTGCTGTGAAGGTAGCTACTCCATACCAAATTTCAAGACAACCTTAGGTACTTTATTTACATAATAAAAGCAATTTACAATGTCATTAATTCTAAGCTAAAACTGAATAAACTAAAACTTAAAACTAAATTAAATCTAAATAAGGCCCCCATGGCATGGTGCCCAAAAGGCTGGCAGCGTTGCCTCGCTGAATAGCGATGCTGATTCTTTGAGAGAGAAAACTGCCAGCCCTTTGGTCATAAGTTGCATCAACTAAGCGCTTTTGCAACTCTGAAATAAGCTTGTAAGCGCCGGGACCCCATGGACCCAAGGTTTCAAACCCGACAGCAAGAAAACTATAGTTCGGACCGAGAGATTGATAATTAGATTTTTTTCGACTTTAGGTTAGGTTACCCTTCAGGTTTTGATACCACGGCAACATATGGAAACCCCTTTTTATTAAAGACCGTATCTTATGATTGCGTTGACTTAAAAAAATTCTTTTCACGGCTTCAAAGGACTGCAAACTTGAAGTATTAATATTAACTTCGGCTTGCTACCTCAACGCGTTCCAGATAAAAACGGTCTTGTCAAACAGACGGATAACAAAGTTACATTTTTCTTAGAAAGGGTCCGTTTTGCCTTTTGAGGTGCGTAACCCTAAAAATCAACGTACGTTATCATCACCTGTCTTAACAACATAAAGACATGCAGAGGCACATCTCTTATTCACAGAAACATCTAATCACAATAATAGCCGCCTAACCCTTGATTGAGAATGACGTTTAATTATAGTTCCAAAACGTTTACGACCTCTGTCACCTCCTTTGTGAGAACATAGCGACGGCACGGTGCATTGCTACTGAATTCCCTTTGATATGTACTATTTTTAGGTTAGTTCAAGACGCATTGGGGCAACTTAGAACAGCGATATCACTTTCGGTTTTTTTCGAAAAAAAAGTGTAATGTTACTTTCCCCTCACTACCTCGGAAAGCCGTCTTTTATCCGTTAATGCAAGCGGGTAAAATCGCGTTTTATCCACTAGTGGGGAAAATAATTTGACCTTGGAGTGGAGCGCGTTTAAGTAGCTTTTGACAGATAACAAAACGTAAAACGCTCACAATAATGGTTCGTTCGATATTAGTAATTGTCATTAAATAAATGATGAATGGTTTGAAAATTTAATAAAAATACCAAATTTAGCTTTATTCTTAAAATTCTATAAGAAACATTTGTTTTTTTTATAATGATGTTGAATATAACTCTGAACGCACAATTTGAGTCGATGCAATTTCTAAACGTATCGTCAGAAATGTCAACATTGTCAACAAAAAATTTCTCAACTACTCCGACTCACGTAAAAATACACAACTTCCAGAGTTTCCTGTTATAACGTCGTAAAAAAATAGCAATTCCAGTGATGGCGATTTATTTTTATGAGCTGTTTTTTTGCATTTTGAGCTTTCCTCGCTACAGTGAGGTGAAAAGTTTTGTTTTACACACGGGTGCAAATGTATTTTACTTCTCGTGTGTTGAAACACTCGCGGGTAAAATACAACTTTGCGCCCTTGTATAACAAATAACTATTACTGACTCTACTTTCATTGTCATTCAATTTACAGATCTTTCCTCTGAGAGTGCACTACCTTCGACTTATACACGTGAGTGATCCGTTTTATTTCGCACTCTGATTGACATACTTATGTTATGATGAGTGATACGAAATGGGCTCTGTTACTTAATTAAATGAATTTCATTATAAAACGCTACGTCCATATTTTTTTTTTATACGACAAGGAAGGCAAACGAGCACGTGAGTTACCTGATGGTAAGTGCACCACTGCCCATAGACATCCGCAACCCCGGGGGTTTGCAGATGTGTTGCCAACCTAGAGAGCTATGATGAAAAAAACTGCATCATGTGCCCGTAATTACACCGGCTGTCTTACTCTCCACACCGGAACACAACAGTGAGTGCAAGCACTGCTGCTTAGCGGCAGGATTAGCGAGTAAGATGGTGAATGCGATCCGGATGGACCTCGCACAAAGTCCTACCACCACTAAGTTAACGCAATCAAAAGATACAGTCATTAAAAAAGTACATAGGTACAAATTGCCGGACTGTGGAAACCTAAAGTTCCAGTTGTCCTAAAAACTTGAAATTTAGTATGAAAGTAGCAGCTCTGCTTTTATAGCACAACTACTAGGAAAAATCTAGAAATCTTAAATTTTTATGTCTGCTGTATAATATGTATATCACAGACCAATGTAAAATGACCCACTGCGTACATTTTGCTTAGGAACAGGGCTCTGCTAATACTGGACAATTTAAAACACTGGGGAAAAGCGTTAAAATCTTTGTACGGAACCCTCGTGCGTGAGTGCGACACGCACTGTCCAGTTTTTTTAATGAAAACTAGCTTATCTTAAATAAGCTATGGAATACTGTACGACAAGTCGCCAGGTGTCTGCTTGCTCTTTCTTCTATATTAAGACCACTGGCGCTAGATTAATAGTTTTATTGGTTACTTACTATTATAATGCCGGCCGGGGCGACGAGACGAGCTGTCGGTAGGCCTCCAACAAGATGGAGTGAAGACCTGGTAAAGATCGCGGGACCGCGTTGGATGCGGAAAGCGCAAGACCGGTCTGAGTGGAGAGCCGCGGAAAGACCTATGTCCAGCAGTGGATGTTTTTCGGCTGACATCATCATCATCATCATCATCAGCCTATTCTAGTCCACTGCTGGACATAGGCCTCCCCCTCTATAGGGCTCTCCTCCTCGGCTGACATGGTGGTGATAATTATTATGATGGAGCGACAACTTGGTAAAGATCGCGGGATCGCGGTGGATGCGGAAAGCGCAAGACCGGTCTGAGTGGAGAGCCGCGAAAAGACCTATGTCCAGTTTGTCCAGCAGTGGACGTTTTTCGGTTGACATGATGATGATGATGATAATGCTGTGGTAGCCTAGTGGTTTGATGTATAGCCTCTCAAACAGAGGGTTGTGCTTCGTATGATTGTGAAGGTTTCGTCATGATGTTCTCCTTCACCGAAAAGCTCATGGAAAACGCACGTAGGTCTGTATCTGTGTCTATACATATATTCGCGTATAGTTTAACTGTATATTAAATGTACAAATATCGTAATATCAGATAGTATTCAGAATGAGCGGGCAACACTAATTATCAGTTTGGGAGTAATTGCCAGTGACGTGTCGATTCAACCACACGCGAACTACACATGTGAGGAGTTACAAAAAAAGTTTGTTCATAATTGAGAGTCTCAATTTGAGACACGTATGAAAATCTACTATTTTGTTACCATTTTTTTTAAAGATTATTAATTTATTCTTGTGATTCTTTATAATCAAAAAAGTACCTCAGAAGGAACCTTAATCACGAATTAAAATAGTATTAAAAATGGATATAAGTTATTACAAAAATGGTCACAAATAGTTTTTTTTGCCTTGACTTAATTTAATTATGACCAAATTTCTTAGAATTGCTCATGTATTAAGTAGTTAAATGTGACATAGGCTAAGTTTTTCTGACTTTTTTTAAAGAACTAATCCAATTACGCTATCCGAGCAATTGGAAGTAAGCACGAAAAACTCCTATATATTCACGCATCAGATCTTGTTACTCAGCTTGTTGTTGTTTCGCTAAGTAACAAGATCTGATGCGTGAATATATAGGAGTTTTTCGTGCTTACTTCCAGTTGCTCGGATAGCGTAATTGGATTAGCGCGTTACCACGGTATGGTAAAGGTTTGGGTCGAACCCCAATTCGAGAACAAATTTTTCTGGTTTTTCTGTATATTTACGCATCAAATTTGAAATTTGTGAAAAAGCATAAGATGTTGCATTCCGTTCTTTTATATCTGCAAAAAAACCTTTTTCATGAGAAGATCTGAAACAATTGAACTGAGTTTACTTTGAAATTTTAGGTGAAAACAGCGGCTACTATGTAAGCCATCAAAAAAAAGTATAAGTTTGTTTGTATTTGTTTGTAAATACTTTATTTCACATAATAATACAAAAAAATACAATAAATATACCAAAACAAAAAAAATTGTACAAAGGCGAGCTTATCCCTAACAAGGGATCTCTTCCAGCTAACCTGATGAGTAAGGAAAACTTGGCAAACAGGCAAACAGTCAAATTACCAAATTATTATTATAAGTATTTGCAATTTACGCATGAAAGGCTTAAAACCAAGACTCATGGCAAACTCTAACATCAGTTCAGCAGTTCCCTGAATAAGTGTCACAACCATAATATTACGTTTCTTATTAGAGTTATTTTTTAACCCCCGACAAAAAAGAGGGGTGTTATAAGTTTGACATGTGTATCTGTGTATCTGTGTGTCTGTGTATCTGTGTATCTGTGTGTGGCATCATAGCTCCCAAATGGGTGGACCGATTTCGATGCGGGTATTTTAATCGAGATGGTTCTTAGCTAAGTTTCATTAAAATCAGTTTACCCGTTTTTGAAATATTGAACTATGAGTTTGTTTGTTTGAGCTGGTTAGCTTATTCTTCCAGAATATACTCGGACATTTTTTAGTTCCCATCGCGTGTTCCCACAGACCGCCCTCACTCTGCCCCCGTTTGTTACGGCTCTCCCATTGGCTGAGGCTTGCTGACAGACGGACAACGTGCCACATTCAATTTTAGCACAATTAAGTATATTAAGCCGATATGAACGAAATTGCAGCTGACACTGGAATATACCGGCTACTTAATAACAACAAATTGTGTTTTTGAAGTTGGCTGGCGCGATCACTGAATCTAGAAAGAAACTGAGCCTCTATTATAATTGTTGACCCAAAAAACGTCTCGATTGCGTTTGCGTTTGATCGTCATCATCATCACAGCCGAAAGATGTCCACTGCTGGACATAGGCCTCCCCCAAGGCTCTCCACTCAGACCGGTCTTATGCTTTTCGCATCCACCGCGATCCCGCGATCTTTATCAGGCCGTCGCTCCATCTTGTTCGAGACCTACCTACAGCTTGTCTCAATCGCGTTCACGTTTATGTCTGAATTACTATGGGCAAATTGGCAGCGCATCTAGTGGCACGTATCGACAACAAACAATTCTCGTACTATTTGACATTTTAACGCAAATGCGATCGAGACGTATTTATGGCCTTCCCTACAAGTGTCCCTAAAACCGGTGTCGATTTCCCCATAGTAATTTTTAGACATAATTTAAATGCGATCGAAATGTTTTCTTGTGTCATAAATTACACTAGAGGGCTATGACTACTGCTGAAAACGTTGATTGAGGGATTGATTTTAGTAACTTTTTGTATTGGTTTAAGAGTCAGTGTATTTTTGATGTCGAATAAAGTTATGTCTATGTCTATACAGGATGATTAACCCAAATAGGTTAATATGGAAAAGTCTGAAAGTATATAGAAGATAGGGTGTTCTAAGGAAAACTTTCGCGTCTATAATTATTATTGTAGGATAGTAGGATTAGGTCACTATCATTAAAATACCTAAGTAGATACTCTTTAAATACGATTTTGTACGAAGTTTCTCGATTTCGATACGATAACGTTACGTTACGCAGGATTCGAACATTCGTACAGTCAGCAGTAAAAGTAGATAAGCAACCGACACGTTCACAATGATCTAAGCACGGCTCTATTGTTATAGACATAAGAGCTTGTGCAGATCATTGTGACCGCTTCGGTTGCTTAGCTACTTCTGCTGCTAACTGTACTTGAGCCTCTCCAATAATTTGCGCATTAACATCATTTATTTTGATGGAATCGCAGCAAACTGTCCCAAATAAAAGCCACTTGAAATACTCAAATTACATTAATACACATAAAATACCGGACACCATGGGATCTCCATTTACTCTTCCATAAATACTGCTAACATGTTAATATAATTCATTCCAGAGGATTGCGAACTCTAATAGGCTGAATTTATTGGCGCAGTGTGTTGATTTAACTACCCGCATAAATATAAAAGATTTAATTGAGTTATGATTATGGCCGCGTTATAATCTCCAGTTTGTGTCGTTAAATTTGTAAGGAGATGTTGATATCGATAGATTTTTATCGATATTGAAATTCAAACAAAATAATGAAACTAAAAAAAATACGGGACTTATTCCGAAAATAAAATAACTGATGTTTCGCTCCGAACTAAGAAGTCGCGAATAAATTTTCACCTACTCCAAATATTGCAATACAATACAATACTGAACATCGCACAAAACAAAACAGAAATAAGTTACAAAGGAAATTCAAATAAAAACAAATAATAATAAAACTTACTTAAATACATACATAGGCTGATAAACACATTACCCTCCTTTGCGTTTCGCAGTCGGGTAAAAAATTCAGTAGGCGCGGGTGAGAGCAAATTAATGGTTTTAGTTCATAAAACGCCCGTTTCTAGTTACTGTTTGTTCACTAAAATACTTGGCTGTTTCCACAAAGATACAGCAGTCTTCTTTCTACGCTGAAGTAGTAGGTAATTCATCATCATCACCATCACCAGCCTTTTTACGTCCCACTGCTGGGCACAGGCCGTCTCTCAGAATGAGAGGGCTTAGGGTACAGTTCCCACGCGGGCCCAGTGCGGATTGTGAACTTCACATACACCATTGAATTGCTTCGCAGGAGTGTGCAGGTATCCTCACGATGTTTTCCTTCACCGAAAATCTCATGATAAATTACAAATGTAATTACGCACATAAACTCCGAAAAAGTCAGAGATGCGAGCCGGGGTTTGAAACTTTGAACCCACGACCCTCTGCTTGGTAATTAAGCGGCCATATTTCTGTAGTGGTCTATCATGCACGATATTAATAAATCAGAGTAAAGTCAAGCAATCCACGGGTATCCATGTATAATTACTGCATCCCTCTTTAACTGTCATCTGTCCGTGAAAACAAGTGAAAATTGCGCACTTTAATAAATGAAAGAGTTTTGAAACAAAAGAAGATCGAATACTATACTGGTACTACATAAAAAGCTCGATACGCGCCGATTCCATCCCTAAGCGTATTTTGGTCGTCACTCGCTCGCGCAGCTGCCACAATTTGTCCAACTCCGGCGCAGACAAGACGCGACATGGCGCAATGTTAACAACAGTGTTTTGACGTCGCCGACTGTTTTCGGTCGAAAATCTAGGATTCTAGTAATTTGGGAATAGGGCGGTAGTCATTTGTTTTTACGATATTTCTGCCTTTTATTTGACGTTGACTTGTCTATATACTCGTCGCCGACGCAGGTGACCTGGCCCCTATTTCACCTACTTTACAAATGTCACGTTACAATTACAATGACAACCCGGTGTCAATTGCTGACTGAATAGCTTTTCCGTTGGCGCGCTTCATATTAGCAATGAAATGTAGATCGAATTGTCATTGTAAGCAGACATTTGTAAAGTTGGTGAAATACGGGCCTCATGGGACACAAATTATATCGTTGTGAAAAAGATGTTAAAACACTTGCGGGTGGCAGCACTTGTGCAAGGTCCGTCCGGATGGCCACGGCCATCTTACTCGCTAATCCTGCCGCTAAGCAGCAATGCTTGCACTGTACTGTACGTTTGTAGTGCTCATGATAAATTACAAAAGTAATTTCGCACATAAATACAAAAAAATTCAAAGGTGTGAGTCTAGGCTCTAACCCACTTTCTGCTCGAGAGGCCATAGGTCAAACCATTAGGCTGCCACGGCTTTTCGGCTTTTTAAATATAAAGTAAGTACCTATTAAATCTTAAGTAACATACTTAAAGAGATCTAGATTGTATCTGTCAGGTAAATAAAGACAATTGGAGTTTTCATGACCTCAATTGGAAAATCTTTTTGTATTTTTTATTTACTTTTCCAATTTTTATTTTTATTTTTACGGTCTTCCCGTGAGTATCAATTATATTTTTAATAAACTCACCGAAACATGAGTACACAGAAAAACCAGAAAAAATACCAACCCCGGGAATCGAACCCGGAACCTCGACACTCCGGGTCGCGTGCCCACCCTTACACCAGAATTGGTATTGGTATTGGTATTGGTAAATACCAATTCTGGTGTAAGGGTGGGCACGCGACCCGGAGTGTCGAGGTTCCGGGTTCGATTCCCGGGGTTAGTATTTTTTCTGGTTTTTCTGTGTATTCATGTTTCGGTGAGTTTATTTAAAATATAATTGGAGTTCTGTTCTTAGTTCGACTTCGCTACTTGCCTTAGGATATGCTTAGTAAAATACCATTTCACCTAGTCAATTTTAGATTTATCGCTCTCTGGTGAAAATATCACATCTGAAGAATCATAATAACCAGCAGGCACCGATGCGTTTTCATTTTCTCTTATGCAAAATCAAAAAACAAAAAACATTTATTCGCATGATGATTCAATATTTTCGCTAAATCATTTATTAATACCACCCACTTCAGGAGCAGCATTAATTAATTATGAAATCATATCTGATTTTAACTGTAATGATACGCGGCTGAAGCATAATGACATGGCACATAAACTGGAAATTCTGCTTGAATGCAATTTATTATTCGTTGCTTAATGAATTATTAATGAATTGTAGTTTTCCACATCAATTACGGTGCTATTATATTTGGTTTCTGTGGTGCCTGTTTTGCTCTCGGTGAATAATTTATAATTATTTTAGTAGGATATTAAACCTATACAGAAGAATAGGCGTATATTTCACAGACAAGATTACCGAGTTCGGTTAGTGTCAACGAACCTTTACAGAGTGATCTGAGTTTGTAGTGTGCTACCCTACATTGGCCAATAAAAAAAATACTACGAAAAAGTAAAACCGCCTTCAAAAAAAACCTCAGAAAAAGAAACATAAAATAGTCCCCAAAAAGCCATGAGTTTTATGGCCTAGCAGAAATATGAAGTCTGCGGTGCTAGCGGAATATTCTTGGAATGAAGCAAAAAAGTTTTGTTAAAAGATTTTTTATATCACAATTTTTAGTTACGTTAATATTTAAAATATTAACCTCCAACTTCTAACCGTTAAGGAGTTGTACCTCCTATCATCACCTCATCAACACGAGATGATGACTACCAGACGCAAGTACTTGAATAGCTTTCGAAAATAATATGCAACACATGATACGTCCCTATAAAATTTGAGGGTTGCCCTCTATTTCCCTGGGATTCCATCATCAGATCCTGACTTAGTGACAATGGGACCAACTAGAAAGTATACCCTTTCAAACAAAAAAAGAATTTTTGAAATCGGTCCAGCCGTCTTCGAGTAATCGGGGAACATACAAAAAAAAATTATTCCGTCGAATTGAGAACCTCCTCCTTTTTTGAAGTCGGTTAAAAACGGAGGCAGTAGACCCGATCACGAAGTTTTCAAATCCTGCGTAAAGTTACGTCAGCTGCGCCTAGTAGTCTTGCGAGCAGAGTCTTGGCAGTCTAACTTAAGATAGCCAATTTTCAAGTAGGACGTTAAAATATTAAATCATTTGGACCTAAATTTTTCATTGTCCGTTACAACTTTTGTTTGACCGGCGTCTGCGACCAATGGCCATTTGGAGTTATTATTGTCGCCATTCTTCGCTACATAATTTACTCGTTGTTAGAGTGTAAATTCAAGCTTTGGAGCAGCTCTCTTATATTCTTAGAGGATGTCTGTACCGCACTTTACCCTGAAAAGAAAAAGCCTGGAAAGTCGCTAAACTTGGTCCCGAGTTTTGAGACTCGCATGCATATCATTTGTCCTAATGTAATGTTTTGAAATTATACTGAAAATATAATCTTTTCAGGAAATTTATAACATAAAACATCAAAAGGAGCATCGAAAATATCCAAAAAATTCAAAATTCAAAATTCAAAATTTTATTCAGCAAATAGGCAGTTGAATGCTCTTTTACACGTCTTTTTTTTTTTGAGTCTACCAGCGCTTTCGGAAAGACCATGATTGCCAAGAAGAATGCGCCGCAAGAAGCTTGGCACAAAGTCATTTTTTCTAAAAACAAGTTACATTAGCTCTTACAATACGTAACCGTAATCCAAATCCAATAGCTACAAAGAAGCAGGCTGGTTAACAATTTGGGAACCGTGAGACGTAATTGCAGAGGGTCGAGCACGACTTTACGAATGCTACGTAACGTAAAGTCGAATAGTAAACGTTGCAGAGTTTGTATGACGTTTGGAACAGCAACCGCCCGTGGGCGTATTTGGAACTAAAATTTAGTGTGAGGTTTCTCGATCTCGATACGATAACCGTAACGTTACGCAGCTTTCGTAAAGTCGTGCTCGACCCTCAGGTAAATTTAAGTCGAGGTCCCTCTGAAAACCAGCGCCGTGGCCCCAGCCGCGGCACATTGCTGAGAAGGGTACAGTCGAGTTCTCCAACATCTGTACAGCCAACGGTTCATAAATATCTAAACACGGACCTTATGTAACTGGCAATAAGGTCTGTGTATAGATATTTTTGAACTGTTAACTGTATAGATATTGGAGAACTTGACTGTACCTACTGTTCATCGTCTATGTTTACTTCTTTTGTAAGTACTTAATTGTTTTCTTAAACTTGTTAATTGTGTACGTTGAATAAACATTTTCCTTTCTTTCTTTCAATGAAATGTAGTAAAAACATATAAGTAGTTAATTATTACAATTATTCCTAAAAATTGTGGATCTCAAGTAATAATAGAAACTAATTTCAATTTCCAATAGAACTTTACAGGAGGAGAGCCAGACAAAACAAACAATTGCTTATTTGGTCCCACGCGTATTTTTAAAACCGATCAGTTACTTCGTTTTTTTTAACGTCTGCTAAAGACCATTTTCTTACTAGATTAATAAGTTCCCTGGGGTATACCAGACTACAAAGACTCGATGCAAAATCATTGCTCGAGTCTCTTTCAGGCGTGCTGCTTACATTTTTGCAACTGACTTGAATTATAGTAGTTTATTGCAACTTTTACATAATGAGGGCCCTTAAGCACAAATGTGGTTTTATGAAACGAAACCAAGCCGAGTTTCATAATAAAGAACACGAGTGTTTTAAGGCCGAATTATGTAGAGTTGCGTACATTAGAAGCCGAAGGCATGACGCACCTGTCACGAATTTGACTGTTTAATTTTTAACCCCCGACGAAAAAGAGGGGTGTTATAAGTTTGACATGTGTATCTTTGTATCTGTGTGTCTGTGTATCTGTGTATCTGTCTGTGGCATCATAGCTCCCAAACGGATAGACCGATTTAGATGCGGTTTTTTTTTTATCGAAAGCTAGTGTAATCGAGATCGTTTTAAGTTAGTTAGCTAAGTTTCATTAAAATCGGTTCACCGGATTTTGAAATATTGAACTTTGAAATGACAATGTCGGGGGTTTTTCAACTTTTCTAAGTTGGTTAGGTTATTATTAAATCATATCTGACGTTTTAATAGTAATAATTTGAAGTTTCAGCACCATCGAACGAGACCTAATTAAATGCACTTTAATCTGAACTGCAAATAAATTTTCAGAAAGTTTAATAAGCTTTAAAAATCGGGTTTATAAAATTACTGTCTTTTGATAACCGTAACCTAAACTAGCCTCTTCATCTTGGTTTCTGTATTTTGGTCGTCTGTAAGAGATCGCTTTTAAGCGATAAGACCGCCTATTGTCTACCACACCAGTTTTCTGTAATCTCCTTGCACTGTTTTGAGGTTTTCTAAAAGAATATTTGAATTGTATTGTATTGTACCCTGATCTAATTTTATACCCAGTAAATTCATCATCATCATCACCAGCCTTTTTACGTACCACTGCTGGGCATAGGCCTCCTCTCAGAATGAGAGGGTTTAGGCTATAGTTCCCACGCGGGCCCAGTGCGTATTGGGAACTTCACACACATCATTGAATTGCTTCGCAGGTGTGTGCAGGTTTCCTCCCGATGTTTTCCTTCACCGAAAAGTTAATGATAAATTACAAATGTAATTCCGCACATAAATTCCGAAAAACTCAGAGGTGCGAGCCGGGATTTGAACCCACGACACTCTGCTTGAGAGACCATAGGTCAAACCACTAGGCTATCACGGCTTTTTTTTTAATTAGACAAATTTAAATGTAGGTAAATAGCACTTATATTTTCCCACATCGGCAGCCATTATCATTTTGAAGGAGCTGTCTCATTCCGCGAATCACCTCGACGGTGAGACTCGCCTAATGTGCCGTTTAACGACGCCATTTCGCCGCAGTAATATCATTTCATTCTTTATTTGTAATGAAATGAAAACGAAGGCTTAAATCTTACTCCGTAAAATTTTATCCTAGCAAAACCTTGCGTGGCTTTACACTGAGGCCCGAGCACGAACATTCAAATCCTGCGTAACGTAACCTTATCGTACTGAAATCTAGAAACTTCATACTAAATTTTAGAAAAAACTAAAAACAATTACTTTGCCCACCCGCGACCACTAATGACAAATAGTTCCATGCAATACCTCCGCCTCCACTGCTACACATGCCACACAGACCCAACTATCACCACCACCACTAAACAAGCATTGCATTGTTGCATGGAAACATACATTTGCCGCACAGATATAACTATTTGTCATTAGCTAATTGTTTTTAGTTCAAAAATATGGACCTCCGCAAAGTAACGCCTGATTCAATAAATTATCTAAATTTTAGTTCCAAATGCGCTCACGGGCGGGCTCTGTACCAAACGTCATACAAATTTCTCGATAACGTTGCCTACTCGATTACTTACGTAACGCAGGATTCGAATATTCGTACTCGGGCCTCTGCTTCTCTAAGGAGTTTTGAACTACTTAATTATTTGTGGTGATGGATCCGAGAGGTCGCTCTTCTTTGCATATTCATCATCATCATCAGCCTTTTTTTACGACCCACTGCTGGGCACAGATCTTCTCTCAGAATAAGAGGGCTTGGGCTGTAGTTCCCACGCAGGTCCACTGCGGATTGGGAACTTCACACACACCATTGAATTGCTTCGCAGTAATGTGGAGTGTCCTCACGATGTTTTCCTTCATCGGAAAGGTCACAAATGTAATATCGCACAGAGTTGCAAAAGCGCTTGGTCGATGCAACTTGTGACCAAAGGGCTAGTAGTTTTCTCTGTCAAGGAATCAGCATCGCTATTCAGCGAGGCAGCGCTGCCAGCCTTTTGAGCACCATGCCACGGGGGCCTTATTTAGATTTAATTTAGTTAGTTTTAGCTTGGATTTAATGTCATTGTAAATTGTATTTCTAATTAAATAAAGAGCTTGTAACAATATCGCACATAAATTCCGAAATACTCAGAGGATGCAAGCAAATAAAAAACTGGGCAAATGCGAGTCGGACTCCGTAAAAAATTGCATTGTATACGAGTAGGTTCGTCTATCACGATATATCGAGCATTAGCAGCCCAGCACTAGCAGAGCCCTACTCCTATTTAAAAGACCCGAGAACAAACATAATAGCATTACACATAATTAAAACGGGATATTGTCCGCGATTACCTTATAGCAGTAATCGGTAACCCGCGGCCCTCCCTGTATTACAATTTGCCAAAAGGTTGCTAGTTGCTTTCCAACCACGAAGATAAAAGGGGTTTTTAACATGAAACTACCGTGAGACTCAATTATAATGAAATAAAAACGGATCACTCACGTACATAAGTCAAGTTTAGCCCGACATGTTTCGGACTAATTCGTAGTCCGAAACGACAGACACGACGAAAACGGCGATGACGATGAAAACGAGGGTAGTTGTGTGCCGCTGTCAGCTGCGACTAGTAGTCGCGCGAGCAGAGCCGCGGCGCGCAGTGTGCGTCTCGCTGCCGCTGGGTCGTGCGCACCCAGAGGAAGGACTTCGAATTAGTCCGAAACATGTCGGGCTAAACTCGACTTATATACGTGAGTGATCCGTTTTCATTTCACTATAAAAGGGGTTGCCAGAATGTTGTTAGGAAGAATCTTCTGTTTAAAAAGTTTGGAGAGAGAGACAGCCGAGGAAATCCCTGGCACAAGAGGCATGTCATTTCAGGCAAGCCCTCTGGGTTAGCAACGCATCTGAAATCCCCCCGGGGTTGCGGGTGTCTATGGCAGTGACCCACGTGTTCGTTTGCCTTCCTTATAGTATTAAAAGAAAATAAAGCTCGCATACACACAGACAGGATTGCGATTGGATTGTAAGGATTGCGGGACCGCGGTGGATGCGGAAAGCACGAGACCAGTCTGAATGGAGAGCCTTGGGGGAGGCCTATGTCCAGCAGTGGACGTCTTTCGGCTGACATGATGATGATGATGACACACAGACAGAGGTTTAAGGAAGTAATCGCTTACCACACGCGTTTTTACTGTAGTGTAACGCTGGCTATTTAGGTGGAGAATAATTAAACTATAAAACAATTTTTACAATGTTTAATCTAAAATAAAAAAGTTTAAAATTTTGCCAACACTAACTAAATAGATCTCAGGGGTGGATCCTAGGTATTCACATAAATTAAAATAAAGGAAGTAAATAAGTAAGCCGTGAACACTTAGCACTGTCTTATTGGACAGCCACTTCCCTGTAGTGCTGCGCGCGGCGAGTAGTGCGCGCGGCCGATGACGTCACGGGTAGTACCGGGGTGTTATCGGGTCCGTAGCAGTGGTGGGAGTGGTCAGTGCACGTAGACTTCGTAGCTGCCAGCAAAAACCCTGGAAGTCCCATTTTAGCCATTTAGCGAAAAGTCCGAATTAGGGTTACTGACTGCAACATCCGACGGGAAGTGAAGATGAGAGCACTACTAGCAGGATAGACAACCAAAAGCATTAAATAGTGATCAAAGATGTTGCAAGAGGGTAGATAATAATTATTCTAAAAAGAACAGGAAGAAGAGGATTTAGGTTCTTTGAATTATCAACTACAATAATATTCCTAATATTAATGTGGTGAAGCAAGCTAAGTACATGATATGAAAAGTAATATTAGGCGTGAAAGCAACTATCTACTGATTCACATTAGTATTTCTTATTATTAATAATTTGCAACACTCACCCAGCGGGTAAACACACTTCACTTTTAATTTATTAGGTATATGCAGGAACTGAATGTATTTATTTTTACTGTAATTGTTAGGTCAATTATAAAATAAAAGATTAGCGACAAATAATTAAATAGGAAATGTGTAGTACGGTGTCGTCACTCGGGCAAAGTAATGAGTCCTCGCTGCCCTGCCCGCGCGAGACCTTCCCTGTCCCGTAGGCCATGACATTCCTTTATTCCGCTGTATAACACCTGTCGCATTAAAATAGCAACAAATCCTTGTACTGATACTTGATTAGGCTTACGGTAGTTAAGGATCTTTAGTTTTAAGTACTGTATTTTCTTTATTCTAGTTTAATAAATGTAGTTAAGTTATTTTTAAGTTTGTAAATAGCTATATTGTATAATAGAAGTGTTTACTCAGAAGACACTGTAACGGTGTCGTTACAGTAGACAGGCATTTTTCTGAAAAATCTGGCAATTTGTGCATCCTGGACAGGCCTCCTCCCTTATATAGAGATAGGGTTACCCCTATTCACACTAGTATATTCGCTGCTCATACAAGTAATTTGGCCTGTGTCAGCTCGGTTTACTCAAGGCGCGCTGTCAGGGCGTAATTAAGCGTTGATACATATAGCTAATAATATAATCAAAGGTCGTCGGTATATTTACTGCCAGGGCCGTGTTTTGCAAAGCTACTAGCTACGCGAAGAAATAATTTGTGTTGAAGTTCCTTTTTTACTTATCTAAACTGATTCAAATAAAAATTAAAGAACCTTCTTAAATCCCGTAAGTTCCTAAATCCTAATTTTCAGACTTGTAACTGTAACCTCTATGATTCTCAAGAAATATACCTACACATCTGTTAACTTTCAAGTCTCTATATCCACTGGTCAGTTAATATGGAAATAATACTGTTTGTTCTTTATCACGTAGGAATTCTGGATTCTGTTATTGTTACCTACTTGCATGCCAAATTTGAAATCTCTATTACAGCTACGTAGAGCCACTTTGATTCGAAAACATAAATCCCATTTTCTCCCTATCCCGTGGGAATGTCGTCAAATCCTTCCTTAGTGCACCTCTATGATACTCTAGGTTCATGTATACTTACCAAATTTCAAGTCTCTGGCGCCAGTAGTTTAGGCTGTGCGTTGTCTCCGTCAGTCAGTCAGTCACGGTATTGTTTTATAGGTATAGAAGACAAGTTACAATTTACAAGCGGAAATCTCTTTCTAACAAAAGATGATAGAATGAGACTTCTGCTTGCAAATTCTAGCTTTATAAAATACGACCCTAGTAAGGTTTTATATAAATGCATAGATTCGGATAGAGGTACAATTCGATGGCCAGCCAGTAGGCTTATGGCATACTCGCTCGTAATCGCCATCGTGTTCGTTTTGACAGTTTTTGTGGGCTGACAATAGGTATCGGAAACAGCTAGCTGTCACAGTCATACAAAAACTGTCAACCCTGCAGCTTAGTTCTGCCAAAAAGGTTGGAGACATTAAAAATAATTATTACCTTAATTTTTTCGTAATATAATTATGAACTCAAACTCAATTTTGAAAGTGAACGAGAAGCGAGAAAAATACTGAAATTTTTAGTAAGATTTTTTTTTATGAAATAATCTATAATAAAGATAAAGAAATACTAATTACGTTTGGTTACGCTAACTTGACGGTTATGGATCCAGCTTAATCAAATGCTGATCTCAAGGCTCAAACATATTAATGTGGCCGACACAGAACTTATAAAATACCATTTTTTCCCCGCGACGCTATGCCACTTCTATCCTCTTTTTATTAATTCTGTGGATCGACACGTAGTATGATAGCGTATATAGTCACTTTCATATAACTTTTGTGGTCTTATAGTCGTCCCACGATAACTCTGCAACGAACTGACAACAGTAGAAATGTAAAGTTTGTTTATGGCAACACTGATTTATGATTTAACTTTTGATTAGATAAGACATTAAACAGGTCATCGTTCATCCACCATCCACCATTGAAATACCTCTCATGTTTCGTTATCTAGATTTCGTTTACCGTACAACGGCAAAACCTACTAAACACTGGCAAAATTGTCCTCCAATGGACTGAGCCATATTTAAAAAGGAAACGGCAACTTTGGATTACTAGGTACTATCATTCGATTTCTGGGATAATAATGGCCCCATCGATCGATGCGATGATTCCGCCGATGTCGAGGTTGGATAAGACACTGCCAAACGACCTCTGGTCTTCTACGGTAAAGTTGTCCGTGTTCGGTAAAATACCAGCCACAACCAATCTAAAACAAAAAAAAAATACTAAACCAACCACCACATAACGACACATACAAAAACTAACTAAGTACTAAAACTAAACGGGTAGGTATAAGCTACAGGAAACAGGGATAGGTATGAAGGGGTGAACAAGTAATATTAGGTACTAAGGAGACTTTGAAGTTGATTCATAATTTTATGCTGTTTTTGGAAGGTACTTTCATTATTATTTGTAATTAAAGAAATGTCTGAGTATTTTTTTTTTTTTTTATAAACTCACTGAAACATGAATACACAGAAAAAAACCAGAAAAATGCCAACCCCGGGAATCGAACCCGGATCCTCGACACTCCGGGTCGTGTGCTTTTCGCCTACACCACGGCTGGACATAATGTTTTTTTGTTGAGTTTATAAAAAAATATATTAGATATTCACGGGAAAACCGTAAAAATAAAAAAATTGGGAGAAAAAATACAAAAAGATACTCCTACTGAGATCACGAAATGTCTGAGTGACATGAAAAAAAGTATTACCACAGCGTGATTTTTCTGGGTTGCCAATTAATACCTTATGCAGAGTTATCGTGGGACGACTATTAGCTTTATCAATAGTTGACGTAAAGTTGGTCACCCGCGGTCAGTTAGTAAAGTTAGAACACTGCTTTTAAGCCGGATTAAAAGCTGACACAAAGCACTTTCGGCTGGAGACTGCTTTTGGTCGAGCGAGCGAAGTGAGCGAATCGTCTCCGTTTCAGATTGGTCAAAAATGCTTTCGTATGTCTGTCCGACGTCCGTCTCTCTGGCCGTTTTCCTCTACAGAGGTCCGAGTACACATATACGAAACTTGCGTAAAGTAATCAAGTAGTAAACGATGTCGAGAAAATGACGTTTAACAGCGTCCGCCCGTGAGCGTATTTGGAACTAAAATTTAGTATGAGGCTTCTTGATTTCGATACGTTAACGTAACGTTACGCAAGATTCGTAAACTTCGTGC
The DNA here is from genome assembly GCA_963691665.1 of Clepsis dumicolana. Taxonomy (NCBI): domain Eukaryota; kingdom Metazoa; phylum Arthropoda; class Insecta; order Lepidoptera; family Tortricidae; genus Clepsis; species Clepsis dumicolana. Next base: position 3,038,529 of record OY829514.1, read on the forward strand.
TTGACCTACAGGTCGCATTGCTCAACCGAATCTCGTGAAATTTATTGAGCAGGATTACTTATTAGATATTTTTTTGTCAATTCGTACCTATTTTGGAATTAAAAAAAAAAACGAAAAATGTCCAAAAAATTAAACGATTCCCGTGATATATTGTGATAAGGGTCGATAATTCTAAATATTAATTTGGCAATATTTTTTTTTGGAACGAAAAAAGAAAAATGTTCGAATAGGAACATTAATGCTCATTCACCTAGGACTTACAAACGGCCAGATTTACGTGTCCAGGGTTACGTGTACTGCTTAGATGGCCAGTTAATGAAGGAAGAGCGAAAGCGCTTCGTGCGAATTTTGTGAATGCTGACATAAGGCAAAATGGTTACGCAATTTCCACTCTGCCAAAAAATATGACACGCAATGACCACATTGCTCATGGGAATTATTTAAGTACAGAGGGTCGAGCACGAGTTTACGAATGCTGTGTAACGTTACGGTTATCGTATCGAGATCGAGAAACCTCATACTAAATTTTAGCTCCAAATACGCTCACGGGCGGGCGCTGTTCCAAACGTCATACAAACTCGACAACGTTTACTATTCGACTTTACGTGACGCTGGTTTCGAAAAGTCTTGCTCGACCCTCATGTCTCGCATTCGTGTATCGGTTATGTTTTGGTACGAGTTTGTAGGAACGTAACAGATTTTAACATGAGTGCAGACGTGTCTTGTACTTGTGTTTTTAATAGCAAGTGTTCAATATTGTCTATAGATATAATAGAGGGCTAAAGATGAATAGGCCTTTTGTACTTTTATTTTTCCATGGGGTCCTCAACACACAGTGCCATCACTGCTACTTAGCGACAGGATTACCTTGTAAGGTAGTCGTAGCAATGCGAAAGCATAGGTATGCGAATGCGAAAGCGTACGCGTAAATGTAATTTTTGTAGGACTGAATGTATTTTATTAACAATAGATTATTTATAAATTAAAATTACGAACTAATTTTATTAACATGGTGTGGAATTTTTATTTATTAGTTACGTTTATTCATTATTATACAAAATTGATAATTTGTGCTTAAAAGACACATGTATTTTCAAACGCAATGGCATTGATTATTTTTAATATACGTATAACTGTGAACTATTAACAATTTTCTGCCACCTAAATTAGCCTCTTCATCTTCGTTTCTGTATTTTGGTTGTCTGTAAGAGATCGCTTGTAAGCGATAAGACCGCCTATTGTCTACCATACCTGTTTTTCTGTAATCTCCTTGTACTGTTTTGTGGTTTTCAATAAAGAACATTTGTGTGAACTAAGCTAAAGGCAACTCCAGCCATAGGTACTCATTTGATGGCCGTGGTGGCTACAAACAGGAAATATCCTACGGAAGGACTCTTAAATGTAAACACGCGTAAACTGATTGAATAATTGTTATTCGAACCCAAATCGCTTAAAAGCTTTCAACTTAAATACTTATCGGCTATAAACAAATTTTAAAGTCGAACGGAACATAAATAAACAAAAATCCGTCTAGTAGGTATTAATTAAGGCGGGCGCTCGTCACACCGAAGCGTGCTCGCTATGTTGTATTAATTATTTAAGATAACATAGATAGATAGCACAGATAAACACAACAATGGACATAGATAAGTTGAACATAGATAATTATAACAAATATTTTTATACTCAGCGGTTTCAATTAACATTATACATTACTAGCAGCCCGTCCCGGCTTCGCACGGGGTAGACAATTATAAAATGAAAAAAGTTGTTGTAGTGACATAACTACAATAGTTGGACATATGCTACCGAGGAGTTTTTTGTAGACATTATGATGTTCTTCAATATTGTTGTACATTATTTTGTTCTATCGCTAATAGTTTCGGCAGCGCATTCGACGAAAGACATTTTAAGACTCATTTTTCTACACCTTCGGTTACATTGTTCAAATTTTACCAAGGATCCCTAATTTTTTTCAAAATGAAATGTAGCTTATGTCAAATTGGAAGAATGTAGCATACTATTGGTGAAAGAATTTTTTAAATCGGCCCAGTACTTTTTGAGCCTATTCATTACAAACATACAAACATACAAAAATAGGTACAAATCTTTCCTCTTTATAATATTATTAGTGTAGATAAAATAGTGTGTAAACACCGAATCGGAAAGAAAGATATAACTTTTGTAAATTTTAACAGTGACAAAGTCTTAATTTTCGAAGACTTAGGTACTGAAAAATAGCGCGACTCCGTGATGCAAATCTTTTTTTTTCTCAAAGACGTACGCAAATTTTTACTCCAATAAAATTGCAAGCCAAAAATAGCAATGGGGCTTCAGATCAATTTTGGCTAGCATAATTATGTATGGCTTCTTTGTTAGCAGCCTCCGAAGTCAAAATCGTCATGATGCTGTCCAACCACAGACAGAAAAAAATTAAAAGCAAATAAATGGCCCTGGTTTTACCAAAATCATTCCACCCTTATGTTAAAATAAGTCACATTACTAGACTTTCTGGCTATTTCATTTACCCACTTTGTAATCAAATTCATATTCTCTTCTTATTTCAAAAACTCTGCTTGTCATCATGCTTATTGTATCAGACAAAATAGAAACGGGATATTGACCGCGATTACCTTACAGGTTTTTTTTTTTATACGACGAGGAAGGCAAACGAGCAAGTGGGTCACCTGATGGTAAGTGATCACCACTACCCATAGACACCAGCAACCCCGGAGGGTTTGCAGATGCGTTGCCAACCTAGAGAGCTAAGATGAAATCCCTCTTGTGGCCGTAATTACACCGGCTGTCCTACTTTCCACACCGGAATATAACAGTGCAAGCACTGCTGCTTAGCGGCAGGATTAGCGAGTAAGATGGCGGTAGCGATCCGGACGAACCTTGCACAAGGTTCTACCACCCGCAAAATATAAATAGGTTTCATGCGCTCCCAATATTTCCATGCCGTTGCATGCGTCATGATCACGGGCATCAATATCCCGTTTTCATTATGTCTAATGCAAACCGCGAATCATTTAAAACTGTTGTGTTTATTCTTCTTCAATACCAACTATCAAATCGTAATCACAGTTTTTTTTTTTAATTAATTTTTCTCTGAACAATCTACAGCACCTTACACATTGGTCTCAAGGGCGGCTTTAATCAAATATCTAAAGCCGGGAGCTTAGCATAAACATTCGGAACTGTTTGGGGAAACAATATTAGGTATCGGAACTAAATTGAATAAGCCAGGTTTTGTTTACTAAACAGCGCTTTCTAATTATTGCTGCTTCTAGCGCTATGTCCACCGGAGCGCCTAGTGTAATCGCCGACGAGGCCAAGAAATACGTCTCGATCGCGTTCGCGTTTAACAATTCTCATACTATTTGACACTTTAACGCAAACGCGATCGAGACGTATTTTGTGCTTTTTAAATTACACTAAGGTCACAGAAGCTTGAACAATGAGTTCGGTAATATATTGCTTCATGTGATTCCAGCTTTGCCTCTGTGAAGTTTTGACATGCATTAATAATTTGACCTGTTTCGAATGTTCGAGTAATGTTTTGAGTTAAGCTTCTATTAATAGGTACATTATAATATGATGATGTCGGTGCCCTGTACCGGTGCCCGGCTACCAGTAGATGGTCTGATGACTTGTTTAAGATCACCGGACACTGGTGGATGGAGAGGCCGCACGACTGTTAGTATGAGGGTAGAAATTACACATGATGAAAGCAGGATGTTGACCGCGATTACCTTATAGGTTTTATGAGCTCCCGATATTTCGATGCAGTTGCTTGCATCACAGCACTGCACAGTTTGCCCGTGATCATGATGCATGTAACTGCATCGAAATATCGGGAGCTCATCAAACCTATAAGGTAATCGCATTCAACATTCCGTTTTCATTTATGTTTAATGATATTAACCGCGAATCAAGTGTTTTTTGAAGATTTCGTTTATCATAAGCTTTTTCTTTTATAAAGGTAAAAATTGTGCAATTTAACGTGAAATTTCTAACCCGCGCAGCCACATAAGAGAGATCACAAGCTTACATTCAAACTTACAATTAAAAAAAAAAAAAAAAAAAATCGTTTATTTCGGACAACCTTTAGATCCATATTGCGTTAGTATCATAACTTATGTACCTATAGATACCTATAGATTTTGGTTTACTTACATACCTATAGATTATTCGTCAATTTTGTTAGGGCTCCATACCCAAAGGGTACCCAAAGGAACCCTATTGCTAAGTCTCTGCTGTCTGTCTGCCTGTCCACCTTTTGGATCTTTAGAACCGATAGCTGGCGTACAGTCAGCAGCAGAAGTAGGTAAGCACCCGAAACGGTCACAATGATCTATAAGCACGGCTCTATTGTTATAGACATAAGAGCTTGTGCAGATCATTGTGACCGCGTCGGTTGCTTAGCTGTTTCTGCTGTTGACTGTACCTACACTTTAAAATTTCATAGTGTGTATTACGACGGCCGCTAACAACTACAAACAAAAAGATCTAAAACGAACTTTAAAAATATACAGCGTTAAATACTTACGGCGATGTGTTTCAATATTACTAGATCAATCAGTTCTCCGTGCAAACTCCAGAATACAATAATAACGTCTTTCCTTTATTCGCCTCAGCATCAATTAACGCGGGGCAGGTGGGAATCTTGTAACTATTAGTGTTCCCCCGATAATATGAAGGTGTTGCAAATTGCGGTATTTTGGACACGAGCTTCTGGCAGAAGGGTCAAGGCATGAGATTTCAGATCTCTAGACCATCTCAGCTTCTGTCCAACCTATTAACATCCCAACACTGGACATGGGCACAGACCAGGATAAGGCTTAGGACCTAAACCTTCTCATAGTAAGAGTAGGCTCTATCGCCTAAGCGTGGGCCTAGTTAGGAAAACTTAGAACTACCTACTTAATCCAACCTTCCGTGTGAACTCCCACAAGTCAAAGCAACAAGCTACCACGGTTTTCAATCTGAGAGGAGTTCCTTGCTCACCAGTGGGACATCAAATAAGCAGACAACGATGACGTTGATGTTCATCATCATTATTTACATCAGCATGCGTATAAGACATTAGGTACTTCCTTGTCTTCGACTTATACGTTTTCCCAGGATCGGTTTTCTTGATCTTGAAGCGCCATTTGTTCCGCTGCTTAGCATCGTCGGCTGATAGGCCTAATTTCTTCATATCCTTCTGGACTTTCATCATCCTTGTCATCTGTGGCCTGCCCCCCTTTTGTGTAGTTATGGGTAGGCACTTTTTTACAAGGTTTTATTCAACTTGCACTGTTCTTTTGTAAGTACCTAATAACGTTGTCCGCTTCAAAATTTGCAAACCATTTTTCGACCAATTCTTGGTATCCGGTTGAGCTGAATTTTGGCATGCTTGTAAAAAACTGGTAACAATACAATAATCTGGTATGGATGGATCGTCTCCGTAGGTGGGAACTCTTCAGCGGTTAATTGCATCGACATGAAATTTGGTATGGGTAAGTAAGTTGGAAGGCAGTCAACAAAAAGTTCGGTCAGCAAAAAAAAAACACAAATTAAAAATGAAAATTTTATTACATAACTAAAGAATTACGAAGGTCATAGTGAAATAAACGGATCGCTCACGTATGTCTGTCGAGTATAGCTGGAATGTTTCGGAATAATCCGTAGTCCTTCCACTGGGAGCGCATGCTACGCCGATGGCGAGACGTAAATGAGTGAGTGAGTAGTGAGCTTACATTAAATTATGAAGGTCATGGGGTCTTCACAGCATAATTATTTTTTACTTCGCCCGCCATTTCTTCCTCTTTGCACCCCCATTGGCACGGTCTGCTGCGTTATGAGAGCGCGTGTCTGGAATATTATGTGGGCACAAATGAACCGAACCTGTAATTTTTTCAGGAACATCTGTTTAATTATTCTGAACGACCTTAGATATGTTTTTTAAATTAAGCTTTTTTTTGAGTAGACAGTGAGTTAGACACACGAATGTAATAATATTTAGATACAAAAGATAAAAAAAAGGATACGATAAAAAAGAGATACACAGCGCAGATTTCGTCAGGTGAACATTTTCGATATCTGCAACAAAAACAGCTTTGTACTTATTGTATTGTTAAATAATATAGCTATGTGTTCCATTGTATTCTATTCCTTTAAATGTACTGTTTCATCTTTCTGTATGTGTCGAATGTATGTGAATAAATTTTTCTTTCTCTCTCTCTCTCTCTCTCTCTTTGTCATAATATTTATCAGCAGACTTAGTCATCCCACAGGCTTCGTCAACAAAACAGCTCATACACATAATAATATTTACTTCTTTCTTTTTTCATTCGTTTTTTTTATTAAACAGTTTAAAAACCATTTCTCTACAATGCAGATGACAATTTTGCATAGTGAACTCTGCCGAATAATTTCCATTTTCCAAAAACTTTATATTCACTTAAGTACCAACAAATTACATCGGACCGGGACTTAGCTGAGAATAATATTCTACTAACTTTTAATTAGTTCTTCATTAAGCCCTCGGGGTTCGCGCTGCTGTTTTAGTTTTTAAATTGTTTTTATTTGCGTCTGACTTTTCGCACTTTGTCGGTAAGTACATAAGACACATTTTTGTCTGCGACGTCTGGTCCGTCTATTTGTCACTATCGCCTTACCAACTGTCCTGCAACTTTGCCCCCGCGATAGAATAAGAAATAGACCCTTTGAGCTGAAGCACTACGTTATCTTCCGAAACTTGTCGGAACACAGGTATTTTATTTAGCGCCCCATTTATAACAGTCACATTTACGGATGGTATAGCAACCACCATCTTACTCGCTAATCCGGCCGCTAAGCAGCAGTGCGTGCACTGCTGTGTCCCGGTGTGGAGAGTAAGACAGTCTAGGAAACCAATGGCACATGAGGCACTTCATCTAAGCCCATGTTGGCAACGCATCTGAAAACCCCCCGGGGTTGCGGATGTCTATCTATTGGGCAGTGGTGATCACCTACCATCAGGTGACTCACTTATTCGTTTGCCTTCCTTATAGTATAAAAAAAAATGATTATATGTCATTGTTAATTTAATTACACATATCACTTTATGTACCTCACTTTACTTTAGCATTACTTTTACAAGTCTGAAAGGGTTAGGTAGGTAGTTATTCTTCGCAGTCTCCAGTGGAGTGAAGTTAGCAACGTCAAATAGCAAATCAGAATTCTGATTGGATTTAATCTGATCGCAGTGCTACAAGGATTTAAATAAATGATTAAGCTGTAAATCTTAGCGCTTGCTGCCGAGAGCTATGCGACAGTACTATGTAAATGCTATGACTAATTCATAGGCGCCTAGTCAAATTCAGTTATAAATCATCATCATCATCATGTCAGCCGAGAGACGTCCACTGCTGGGTCTAGGCCTCCCCCAAGGCTCCACTCAGACCGGTCTTTTGCTATCCGCATCCACCGCGGTCCCGCGATTTGTAAATAATGCACATCTTATGTCACTTACAAGCACAATAATTATCAAGCTTTCAAAATTACGCGCAAAAACGTAAGTCTTAATTTAAACGATTATTAACTGACAAAAACGAATTGAAAGACACAGTTTTATTACCTATTAAAAATTATTATGTCACAGTATAGTTGAGTACCTAATTCGGGTTAATGAAATTTTTATTATCTCTCAAAAGAAATTTTACATTTCACTTATCGGAGACTAACAAACAATCATGCCTTAACTATTACGCCCGTGAGCGTTACTTTAAATACAATAATACGAAACAATCAAATAGAACAATAAATATAAAAGTGGGTAATTGTTAGATCAATAAAGACATATCGGATAGAATGAAACAAATAGCATACACTCGTACGCCGCGTGCCCAGCGACAACGCATCAAGACAGGGCCGGATTAAATTTTTAGTGGCAGGAACATTATTGATAACATGGGCTTTTAGTTTATTTTTAAAAATGCTTAATGAACTAGCTTCTTTAATGTTTTTAGGTAAGCTATTATAAGTCCGTGCTCCTTCAAAAGATATACTTTTAATGCCAAAGTTTTTGGTTCTTGGAAAAGGTACATATAAATCGTCAGCACTACGAAGAATTCGCCGCCCCTTCTCTCTGTTAGTTAAAAATTTGGTTTCACTGTGAATTTGTTTAGTTAAAATCTTTCTTATTAAAATGCATGTTTGAAAAATATATAGTTGGTTATGACTCATGAATTTAGTTTCTGCGTAGATTTTTTTAGTAGAAGTGAGGAAGTCGTAATGGAAAAGAACCTTAATTATTTTGTTTTGTATTGTTTGAATATCCTTCAAATAACTCTTGGCGGCACTACCCCATATCTCAATGAGATAGTCTAGATGTGATTTGACATGGGAGTTATAAATATTACAACGAACCTGATGTGGAAGACATTTTACTATACCACGTATCGATCCCAAAAGAGATGATAACTTAGATCTAATTTTATTAATGTGTGGTTTCCAGGTTAATCCACCGTCCAAAACCAAACCGAGATATTTTTCATCATTTGACTGTTTCAATTTTATGCCATCAATAGTCAAAGGTGCATGATGGTAATTTTTTTTATTTTTGGCTCTAAAAATCATGTATGAGGTCTTAGATGTATTTACGGTTAGCGAATTACTCTGAAACCATCTGTGTAGATTTTCAAGATCTTCCTGTGCCGGACCCAGAACACTTTCAACTGAATGCCCAAAGTAAAATATGCAAGTATCATCGGCGTATAAAGACATTTCACCATGAAGGGTCAGTTCACTATGTAGGGGTGCGGGGATTGCGACGGTGTTTTAGTTAAACGAAATAGAATCGTAAAGAAATATTTATATTAAATGTTCACAAATGACAATAAAATGTTACTAATTAATGCTAATGAATGTTTATGATTAATGTTAATGAATACACCCGATCGCGACAATCTCTAAAAGTGCACTAACTTACGTTAGGTGCCAGTCTAAAGCACCGCGAATGACCGCGGGCGATTGAGGTCATGTGTTAGGTGCAATTGCACCGAACACACTAATCAAATTAACATAAATCAATACGAACTGAACACAGAGCGATTGAAATATTACTATTATTAGCCAAATATGTCTAACTGAGCAAAAGACTCCCCTAATACTTTCATTGCTTCCTGTCTTTACCAATTAGTGGGCAGTTATTCAAAAGGGAGTCCGATTCATCCCACCATCGCCATCTTGGTCTGCCAGGTCGCCACTTCGAGTTTGTGGAACTCCACTCGGTGGCTACCTTAGGCCATTGAAATAGGTATTTGCAAATTTGCAAATAAATGATTTATGATTTTATTCGCACACTATCATGCACTGACTAATCTTACCTCCCCTTGCTTTTCATGTTTTTCAAGCTTCGTCGAGCATAACGTCTCTTCCAAGTAACCCAGCGTTCTACCGTCTAGGCATAAATCCTTTCAAGCTAAAAAGAAATAGCACACATTACTTTTAAATTCTAACTTTGTCGCCATGACAAATGAAACATATTCACAAATTTACCGTTGCGGCGCAAATGGCCGGCAATTTTGCCGGCACACAGCCGACTAATGGCTAATTTTGTAACGTACGGCGAGACTTGTTAATCCAAATAAAATAATTGGACATTTTTAATGTGAAGCTATTTGGAATACAATTGCTAGGCGACTCAAAATCAGAGCCACCGTGTTAGTACTAAGTCTGCCTGTCTGATATTTTAAATTTTCTCGGGTATGATTGTACCAAGAAATAGCCACTTGTGACCAGAAACATGAGGTTCTGCATGTAATATTCTAATACACAGAACGTAACAATGTTCAATGAGACTTCGATTACCTACATGGTCGTAGGGAGCCCAAGAATATTATAAAAGAACTAGCTTATGCTCCGCGGCTTTGCCCCCGTGAAATATTTAAAAATGGGCAAAGTGCACCTCTAGGATACTCAAGGTACATGTGTGCCAAATTTCAAGTCTCTAGGTCCAGTGGTTTAGGCTGTGCGTTGTCTGTCAGTCAGTCACGGTACTGTTTTATAGGTATAGATAACTGCTTAACGCCTGTGGAAAATCAGTAGCAATAGTTTGTCTGAAATCCATTGTGTGAATTCATAGGACAGGCGTTAGAAAAAAAAGGTTTCTTTCTCTGAAATAAGAGTGTGCTGTGTGCAAACAGGCCACCGGGTCAGTCGATGCTAAGTGAAAGTTGCTGCTAAATGGGAACGAGGGCGGGGGGGGGGGGGGGGGCTGCCCCCCCGCTGGACAACTGGATCTTACAATCAAACTTCAAAAAAATTGATAACAATAAGTATATTAATTAGTAATTTTCACCTCACCAACTCGGAAAGGCTTTCTTTATAATTCGAAATCTTAGCGCAAGAGCACTTTTCAGTGGAAAAAGTACTTGAAATTCGCACGTGAAATAAATAAATATACTCGTGTTTTAAGGACCCTCATTATGTAACAGCTGCTTATCCTACTATTTTATTAGTTTTGTGATTTTATCGGATCTCTACCATCATCTTACTAGCTAATAATTTCTGTCACTAAACACCAGCGGCGCTTCCGCGCGCGTCATAGATAATCTGTAACTGACAAGTTTTAAGCTACGGAAGTGGACACTGTAACTTGCCATAATTATATCATTTGCTGAAATACTAGCGGTTTATTATGACACACAAACACCTTGTCATTGGCAGTCCTCTTGACTTATTCGTCGATGCAGGGAGCAGCATTTGAATTCTATGTAAAGTAACACTATCGATGAAAGTCATATTAAATTTTAGTACGATATACTGTCATGGGGGGGCGTTGTTATAACGTCATACACGTCGCGTCATAACGTCCCGTTTTCATTATGTGTAATGCAATTAACCGTGAATCATTTAACATGAAGCTAACGTGAGACTCAGTCATTGCGAAATAAAACTTTCACTCACGTATATAAGTCGAGTTTCCGCTGAAAGTACGTGAAGCCATTGAAATTAGTCGTCATCCCAATTTTAAACGTGGAAGTGGATGGTCGGTGCCCCCAAGTTGGAAGACTGTGTTAAATACTACGTCAACGGTGAGTGTGAACGAGCCTTTACAGAGCGATGTGATCAGTGTAGCGTGCTACCCTGCATTTGACAATAATAAAAATGTCGACGAAAACGAGGGTAGTTGTGTGCCGCTGTCAGCTGTGCCTAGTAAAGCCGCGTCGCGTCGTGTGCGTCTCGCTGCCGCTGGGTCGTGCGCTCCCAGAGCTACTACGAATTAGTCCGAAACACGTCGAGCTAAACTCGACTTATATATGTGAGTGATCCGTTCTATTTCACTATAACCGTGAATGATTTACTGTCATACTAATTCTTCTCGATAACGCTACTACTCAATCGTAACGTAGAATTTCAACATCCTTGCTCGGGCCACTGTATACTTATCAAAACTCGCGTCTCCCGTTGGTATAACGCCGCGCCGTAATATTTGGAGCTCCACAAACACGCGGCTTTACGCGTAAGTTCCATAAATATTTGGGGTTTCTGTTTGCACTCGGATTCTGCAGTACTCGGTACAGTCGGGTGGAATTACGAATTGATCGTAATGATTTTAGAATATAAAATATTTACGAACATAAAACTGTTGCTCTGCGAAATCAGAATTAAGTGAGCCAACGCTCCGGTGCAGAAATATATAGGTGCACTTTTTTAGGGTTCCACACCTTAAAAGGAAAAATGGAACCCTTATAGGATCACTTTGTAGTTCGTCCGATAGCTTCCAAACAGATGGACCGATTGCGATGCGATTTTTTTTAATCAAAAGCTAGTTTAATTGGGACGGTTCTTCAACTTTTCTAATTCTCTCCTACCTTCCTACCTACTATCCTGCTGTCATAGTAATCTATTTACGCATGGAAATTAATGCAGTTTATTAGTGAATAAGTATTCTTCAGTAAAAAAGTAGCTACAGATGCGAGCATTACAGGTATAGCTACTTAAGTATTTACTTTAAAATCTGCGCCAACAAATTTCCTTCTGATAGGTACTTCTAAAAACCTTCTAAAAACCTGTTAGCTCTGATTGTACCTACCCCGTGTGTGCGGTAGACAAATACCAAATTTCATATTGACATACATTTAATCAATCTCGAATTAGGGTACCCTCGCTTGAAAACCAGCTAATGTTCTATTTATTTTGAAGAAGATACGTTAAGGTGGCGCCATGGTGCAAATAAACAGGCCTGTGCACATTTATTAGGATGGCTATTTACAAATAATAAACTTTTAAATTTTGAAGTTTTGGCTCTGACTTGTTTCACTCTGATGTTGTATTGTATGTAAGTTAAATTAATTCCTGGCCCACCATGGAACCTTTTCACAGTAAACGTCATAGTGACATCACATAGCTTGACAAGGAAAGTCGTTATGATGTTTACTATGAAAATGTTCTGTGGTGGGTCAGGAATTAATTCCCTCGACTCTATGAATGCCTAATATTTTGGCATGTACTACGACTTAAACCGTTTGACAGATTTCAACACAATAAGGTGTCATTAGATTTTGCTAGTTGTGGGAGTGAAGAGTATATTGTTGTTGCAGACAGGATATTTAATTTTTATTTACTTACTCTAGTTACAGGCATACTCTATGTATTTCTTGATTCGGTTCACTGTCTCAATCTCTGGCAAAGTAATTCGTCAAAGGGAGTTCCTCACTCTTACCCTGCAATAAAGTTCCTACGCTGTGTAATGACAAACTTTTTTCGTTGCAAGCCAGTCTTCTTAAGCCCTTGACTAGGATATATAAAATATTATTATGGTTTCAGTAATTTCGTATTTATGAGAAGTTCTATGTCGTCTTACTTTACCCATTGAATAAAATTTCGAGGAAATATTATCAAAATAAACTTATACTTGATAAACCCCAACCTAAAAAATACAGGCGAAGATAAGATTTCTATTGAAAAAGTGAACAAAAATCATCATGTCAGCCGAAAGACGTCCATATACAGACGAAGATAAGATTTCTGTTAAAACTGTGAACAAATATTAATCATCATGTCAGCCGAAAGACGTCCACTGCTGTCGGTAGGCCTCCAACAAGACGGAGCGACGACCTGGTAAAGATCACGAGGTCGCGATGTATGCGAAAAGCACAAGACCGGTCCGAGTGGAGAGCCTTGGAATAGGCCTATGAATGTCCAGCAGTGAAAAAATTTCATATTATTCTTGACATGACTAGCAACAATAGCAAATTAATTTTACATTGATGTAAGATACTCTAAGTATTTTAATAGAAAATAGTACACTTATTTTATTTTAGTTACCTACTCTGTATATTTATATAGTGACATAATGTATAAAAACTATGAGATCCGACATGTAATATGAATTATTATGAATAAATAACTATGAACTATGAACTATGAACACTTAACAGAAGTAGATTACAGAGTTTAAACAATAAACAATACAAAAATAACAAAAAAGTAACACACATCAAAGAGTAAACTTAAAAAAATACAGACGAATACAAGATTTCTCTATTTAAGCTGTGAACAAATAATAAAAGTGAATTAAAGAGTTTTCACAATAAACAATGCAAAAAACGTTAAATCAAAACGATAAATATAAAAGTTTTAAATGCCTTATAGCGCTCAACACAACATTCGAAATCAAAAAGCACAAAATTCTATCTAACTAAATTACAAAGAGTTAATTTGAAAAAAGAACTTCGCTCGGCTCTTGGTTTGAATAAAAATCCTTTGTTTCCAAGTTTTCTGTCGATTACACGGGACATGAATTGGCACCGTACCGCTATGAAACTATGTTTCTGCTTATAATATTATGTAAGTAGGCATTGTGAGTGGTGGTACCTTTAAAGGACGCCCTAGGAGAACTTGCACCGACAATATCGGTGATATTCTCCGTAATGGTCAGGTGCGTAGTACTCGGAACCGGCGAGCGTGTATGAAGAGATGTATGAATGTGGAGGAGCCTAAAGAGGTGTGTAAGGATCGTAGCAAGTGGCAAGCCATAGTTTCTGCCTACCCCCGTGAGAAAGAGGCGTGTGTGTGTATGTATGTAAGTAGGCATTGTTATAATTAAGGACCTTTTAATATTTTTAGTTGTATAAAATCGAATGCACTTCTAAGTATTTATTTTGGTAATAAAAGATATTTGACGTTCTCCGTGAGCAATTCATACTGGTAGATCAGCCAACTATTATAAAATATACAGTTTCTTACCCAAATTCAGTCAAATAACAATTTTCTCTGAGATTCCAACGTCTGCAAAAACAGTCCGATCTAGAGTAATGTAATGAGTAGGTAAGTTAACACATTTTTTGAAACAGAGTTAAAACGCTACGTTTAACTTCAAACTTTTATTCCGTACTTCAGCAAATACCTAAATAAAGAAAATCTTTAGCCGTTTAAATGCATGTGTATCGAAGCAATGTTTGAACTTAAGCCCCTACGGGTCTCTGCGTACTAATTTTATTTTAGCGTATAGTAGATTTATTGTTTAAATAACACACAAGTGGTAAAGCCAGGGTTGTTATTCTTAAAGTTTTTCATTACTGTTACAGGTCATCGTCGAAATGTCAAATTAGTTGTCATATAGTACCGAAATTTTGACATTTCGACGCTAAAACAGTCGTGAATACAGAAGAGTGTCAACTAAATCCTCAAACGCATGGTGATGCAATTACACTACTACCGAAATGACACTAGTAGACATCACGTTCACGTCAATATGAGACGTTGTCAAATACACGAAGTTCTAAATTGAAGTGGATTTTGACTTGTAAGTATTTCACATCGGTCGTTTTACAAGTGAAATTTATCCGATATTATGCTTTTAAGGCGACGGGATACGCCAATGACATTTCTAGTTCAACACGTCTCTAGCGCCGATCAACGCGCCATCTGTACGACAACTCTCGTTTGCTGAAAAGCGTTCACTAATTTCGACTTCGAAATTAAACAGCGTTTGGCTTAACTAGTATCAGGTTGGTTTATGACGCATAGTTACTGAGATCCCGAGATCGAATCCGGGTAAAAAAATTACACATTTTGTATTTTTAAATTTATGTTATGCTTTAATTTTTATTTTCGTTTTTTTTTAACCTGGGGCACAGTGTGAAGAAATATAACAGTGGTCCAATGCGTTTATGTTTGTGTAAATGCTGATACAACAACCTCAATGCCACACCACAGCACATAAATAATACAACGGGTTGCCACGTAGGTATTACTCTGATTTTAGATTTAAACTTACGCTAATTGTTTTGTTTCTGTGTAGGTAGACAAAAAAATATTTACATTTTTAATATAACTAATGAAATGGGTATCGTTTTCGAGGTTCCTTGGGGTGCTGATTACGCAAATGACACCCATTATCAAATTCAAGATGGCGGACCTTTTTTGGGTATTCATTTTTCTTAACAATCGATAATGATGTTATTTTGTGGGTTTCCGTGTGTTTACGCCAAGGAAAACAATTTGACGAGACCAATGCCATCTGGGGGCGAAAGAGAAAACTAAATGCAAAGCGGCGCTGGCCACCCAAAGTCATACAGAAGCCATTTAAAAAAAATAACAGTTTTCGCTCGGAACTCCTACGAGACGCGTACTAATTTACAAAGTGATCGTAGAACCGCTAACTAATGTGTTAGTTTGCCACCCCGGGGTTCATTGTGTTGTGTATTAATACGAAAACTATAAACTATATGTGTAAACAGCAATAGGAACAGTTTTTTCGGCTGTTGAAAGCTTGTGGCGCCGTGTTTTGTTTTTCTCCATACAAGCGGCGGCGTCCCTTTTGAAGAACGTCTTCGGACTGAAGGTGTGAACAAAAAGAAAGCTCCAAAACCATCCCAGCACACCCACAGTAAGTCCCCTGGAATTCTATTGGTACGTCTCGTCCATAAGAAGGCAAATAATTACACGCCCCCGCCTTTCAATTCTTATTTTAGGTTCTTATCTAAAATTTCGAATTTTGATTTGCATGTTTTATGAGACCAAGATAGGCAGTAGTTTTACGAGCCTGTGGTGTGATTCACCGTGGATGCTGATTACGAAAAGGATATGTGTTTTCAAATCCAAGATGGCGGACGGTTATTTTTCTTAAAATTATATGTGTCTAATTTTTAAGGTTTCTGGGGCTGCTGATTACGAAAAATAAAAGTACCTATACATTTTTAAATCCAGAATGGCGGACACCTGTTTTTCTTAAAATTGATATGGATGTCATTTTCTAGTTTTCTGGGGGTGCTGAATACGAAAATGACATCCATTTTTAAATCTAAGATAGCGGACACTTATTTTTCTTAAAAAATTATATGGATGTCATTTTTTGAATTTCTGGGGGTGCTGATTTTTAAGGTTCCGTACCTCAAAAGGAAAAGACGGAACCCTTATAGGATCACTTTGTTGTCCGTCTGTATGTCTGTCTGTCTGTTAATACCCTTTGTCTCTGGAACGCGTGGAGGAAGCATCCTGAAATTAATATTAAATACTCAAGCCTGCGGTCCCTTTAAGCTTTGAAAAAATCAACGTTCTAAGTCAACGCAATCAAAAGATGCAGTAATTAAAAAGGCTATTTCCATACAAATTGCCGAAATCCAAAAACCTAAAGGGTACTTTCAGTTGTCCTAGAAACTTGAAATTTGGTATGAAGGTAGCTCTTATAACACAACCACTCCGAAAAGTCTCAAAATCTTAAATTGTTATGTATGTCTTTAGATTTCGCAGACCAATATAAGTTGACCCCACACTGCGTACATTTTGCATAGGAGCAGGGTTCTGCTAACACTGGACTACTTAAAACACTGGGCAAAAGCATTAAAATCTTTCTACGGTACCCTCGAGCGCGAGATCGACTCGCACTTGGCCGGTTTTTTATTACGAGAAGGAGGGCAAACGAGCAAGTAGGTCACCTGATGATAAGTGATCGCCACTGCCCATAGACACCCGCAACCCCATGAGTTTGCAGATGCGTTGCCAACCTAGAGAGCTAAGATGAAATCCCTCTTGTGGCCGTAATTACACCGGCTGTCCTACTTTCCACACCGGAACACAAAAGTGCAAGCACTGCTGCTTGGTTTCAGGATTACCAAGTAAGATGGTGGTAGCGATCCGGACGGACCTCGCACAAGGTCTTATCACCCGCAATGACACGAATGATTACATAACATCCGTTTTTAAATCCAAGATGGCGGACAATCTTTTTCCTAAAAATGTACACAGGGTAAAAAGTTGAGATGGGGCAGTAAGGGCAGCTACTAGATCCCTCGCTGCTACGCGAAAATGCTCTTAGGAGACCTTTACTAACTTTTTATGTGATGACAATTGACATTCACAGATTTTTGATAAAATGTGCAGTCAGCGAGAAAATCGTCAGATTTGACTTTCTTTTTTTTTTAATGCCGATCGAGCCCATTCCTATCAAGGATTAAAATACTCTTTGAGACCAACTGAGGTTAGAGTACTAAAACACCCACAAATCAAAGAAAATGAATAAGAATTAATAAGATGAATAAGTTTCTGTAATCAGCACCCCCGGAAACCTAGATAATGACACCCGGGATATCAGTTTTTAAGCAAAATAACTGTCCGCCATCTTGGATTTGAAAATGGGTGTCATTTTCGTAACCAGCACCCCGAGGAACCTCGAAAACTACACCCATTTTATTATATAAAAAAAGGTGTCCGCCATCTTGAATTTGAAAATGTAATTTTTTTTTGTCCACACAAACAAAATAACTAGCGTAAGTTTTAATCTAATATCATAGCTATATGTGGCAACCCGTTACATTATTATGTGTTGTGGTGTGGCCTTGCGGTTACGGTGTCAGCATTTATACAAACAGAAAAGGCGTCAGACCACTGTTATATTTCTTTGCACTGTGCCCTAGGTTAATAAAACCGGCTAAGACATTAATTTTCCAAATCGGACCAGCCATCCTGGAGTAATCGGGGAACATACATAAAAAAATGACGAATTTAGAAAATCCTCCTTCAAAAATGAAGTCGGTTAAAAATACTCGACAGCAAACTCAACTCAAGCGAAATCAAATCTAACGTCATAATAAGTACGAATATCGGTAACGACGCACCACTCAAAGGTTGACTGGCAGAGATCCCTTAAAGAGATAAGTCCGCCTTTGTACTCAAATTTTATTGTTGTAACTTGTGTTTTATCCTGTTTTTTGTACAATAAAGTGTTTACTTACTTACTTACAACGCGTCCCTCGCGAACGCTGCTCGCAACGTCGCATTTTTTTATCATTACATCAATGTGCGCAGGTTCAAATCCAAACCAAATTTAATGTCATATTAATTAACCGACTTCAAAACTCACTTTTTCACTTTGTCACTTTTTTTTTTTTATGTATGTACATCGATTACTCCGTCAATTGTAGACCGATTTTCAAATATATTTTTTTATTTGAATGGGTATACTCCTGAGGTGGTCTCATTGTCACCAAGTCATGATCTGATGATGGGATCCCAGGGAAATCGAGGGTAACCCTCAAATTTTACAGGCACGTACTATGTGTTTCATATATTTTCTAAGGTTATTCAAGTATTTGCGTCTGGTAGTCATCATCGCATGATGATAAGCTGATGATGGAAGGTACAACTCCTTAGCGGTTAGGAGTTGGAGGATAATTCTGAAAATGTTAAATCATTATTCGAAAGGGTATACTCTTGAGGTGGTCCCACTGTCACCAAGTCATGATCTGATGATGGGATCTCAGGAAAATCGAGGGCAACCCTCAAATTTTATAGGCACGTATCATGTGTTTCATATATTTTCTAAGGCTATTCAAGTATTTGCGTCCGGTAGTCATCATCTTATGTTGATGAGCTGATGATGGAAGGTACAACTCCTTAACGGTTAGGAGTTGGAGGATAATTGTGAAAATGTTAAATCAACGTAAAATTGTGAAATAAAAATCTTTTAACAAAAAAGTAAAACCGCCTTCAAAAAAACCTTAGAAAAAAAACGTAAGGTAATCCTCTAAAATAATGATAAATAAATAAAATAAAATAAAATGCGTTTATTTCGGACAACAGAAACTAAAGCCTTAAGTTGGTGCTTCATTCAAAGAATATTCCGCTCACACCGCACCGACTTCATATTTCTGCTGCTTAGTGCTAGGCCATAAAACTTAAGGCTTTAGTTTCTGTTGTCCGAAATAAACGCATTTTATTTCATTTATTAACCATTTTATTTTTGCATTTTAATTTTGTGTTTAACTTTCGTCATTTTTCTCGTTACATTTATAATTTACGAAAATTTTTGTTAAACGCCTGATGAAAGCTTGCGAGCAAACATTTAGTTCGAAACTGTCATAGACGTAAGTAGTATCTACACCGAAAAGCCTTATCTATCTCCTGATTGAAGAAAATATCCCTGCTATTCTTAAGATGAAAACTACTAAAGTGACCTCGTCGAGTTTGGCAGTAAACAAATTGCATTCACCCGAGAAAAAAGTGTACGAAATAATTTTAAGACTCTTACAGCAAACCATTTTTTGTATTAATTATGATAAAAACAAAAATTTTAGGCCAGTCATTCTTAACTTAGAGATACGTTTTACACACTGTATTGTTTTCAAAGCTCCACAGCGTGTATTGTTGCCATAAAACTTACGTAAAAACTACTGATTCCGCCATTTTCACCTTACCCTTCGCTTTAAGGGTGAAAAATAAGTGTTAGGCTCAGCTGGAAGCCTATCAGGAAGCAAGGCAAGCAAATGAAATTTGTTTCTAAGTTGGTTATAAATGAAGAGTTTTAGGTAATTATTATTAGGTAGGTACCTACTATCGTAGTTACAATAACACTTGACTTGAACAGTTTCAAAAATATCAAAATATCAAAAATAAAAACTATTCAACGTCATCAATCAGCCGCAATTTACCCAAAAATCCAACTGAACAAGGGTTAAAACCTTACGTAATTTCACTTAATAAAAATGTGCTGACGCCATAAAGATTTCATAAAAGCTGAACAAGGGAAACTCTCATTTAGAGCTCACTTTGATTGATGGATACCCTTATTAGAAGGTCCGAGGTCACTTGGCAGTCTTCAAGGATCAGCCAGTTTGTGCTGACCTCACCTTCCCCCCTCGGTTGTATTAAAATATGGAAGGTCAGGGGGAGAGGTTAGGCTGGTGTGGTTCGGGGAAGGTCAACGTTTATTACGAAGTGAAAACAACGATGTATGAGGACAAACCAGATTCATTATGTTCTAAATACCGTTTTGTGAGGAATTGATTGTTTCGTTTGAGAGTCGGAAAACGGTTTTCAGTGGTAAAGTTATCGTTGGAAAATGTTATGAAGTTCTAAATTTAAGAGGATAATGAACCATAAAGTCTAGCTGAACACAAAACTCTCCCACACATTCATTGTATTTGCTGGTTGTATTTGTACCTAATAAAATAACCTAAGCCACAAATTGAAATATCTCCGACATTTTTATTTCAAAGTCTAGTGTTTCAAAAACCGCCGATTCGTTTTTAACGAAACTTAGCTAAGAATCATTGCTATTATGGTAGCTTTCCGTGAAAAATAATCGCATTCGTGCGTATACATTTGAAAGCTACAGTGCCATAGACAGATACAAACGGAAAACTTATTACAATACCCTATAACTTATGTTTTGTATCGGGCGCTTAAAAGGGCCAAAGTCACAAAAACATTCACCCAACTCAAACCTGCCTCTTTATCAACTCAAACAAAGATAATAAATAATACGAAAACGTCTGCCCAACCAATCGCACAAGGGTACAAAGTGATCATCATACATTTTTATAGGAGACCCGTAAAACCGTATTGCTGTCCCTTGGGACTATAGTTTGCATCCGTTTAGAATCACGTGGTCTTATAAGAGAGGTTTATGGCCATAAGTATTACAATCTTGATTTATTTAGTACACGTGAAGCTGTGTTTGAGGTAAATGTGTGAGTGAAAAGGAACGTAAGCGAAATTGATATTAATGCGAGGCGTTTTTCTTGCGGCTTGTGTTGCCACTTAGAAAACTGCTTTTACATAAAATTATAATCTAAGATTGTTCCTTTTAATACTCTAAATGCTTGCTGGAACACTGAGATAAGAACAAGCCACGGAATCATCACGGAAAAATATAAATATTGTAAACATTAAGGCAAGGTATTAAATTTAACATACTTACTTAGACTTAGAACATAAATATAATTACCCCAATTAAATGCCATCACAATGCCGATCATCAAATGAACACAACAGAGAGCAGACGTTTCATTATACGCAGAAACGCTGTTAAACTCAAGGGTCAGTAATATCTGCACCATAAAATACCCATGCCCTGTTTCGAATACAAACCGAGCCCAATAAAATATCTAAATTCGGCAAATTCTAATTTTGAATTCGGTCCCGTCGCAGCACCATAAAGTCGACTACAGACGGCACTGCGGTAGTAAGTATTAAGGCGTTTTATGAATTTTGCTCCGCCAGGATGGTACACATGCGTTTTGGCCAGATGTCGCGCAGTTAAGCAGTTTCCTTATTAAATTTAGAGGCATTTAACGTTCCGTTTAATATAAGATATTTTGGGTTATTAAGATTTCCGTGATATCTTGCCGCTGGTTTTTCCTTGAGATAAATCGTGCGGATAATCCCCGAGATGTTTTCTTTGATGTTTCTGGGTGAATTATTAAGGAGATTTGTATGTATTAGGGAATATTAGTGAGTACGTCTTACGGTAAGAAACAGGTATTGAAAATTTTCTATCCAAAATTATAAATACAATTACTATTATTGTACTTAAGAAATAATTAGGTTTCTTCGCTGCTATCTTGGGTTGTGTAACCGTAAAGACGCAGTTACTCTACTTCTAACTACCACACTTTCCTTATAGATTTACATTGTCCGTGAAGTGTCACAAGATTACACTCAACAAGAAAAATAAGTTAGTAAGTAGTATCAAAACACAACGTGACCAAAATATACCAGCCTCATTTTTTTAGTAACACAAAATGTCAAAGTGAATTAACGACCACCGGGGTTTTAGCTAATAAATATAATCCAACAGCAAATTTGACTTCACAAATGCCTGTAAATAATTTCCTGGCGGAAAATCTCAGTTTCCCATCGAGAGACAATCGGGGAATGTTAAGAAAATTTCAAGGAAATTCAATTTCCTCTCGAAAATAGATGTTTGCCGTTGATGCAGGTTGCCTTTAAAATGAGTTCATTTTTAAATTTTGCATCGAGCCGTGTTTGATTTCAAAAGAAATATTTATTTAAAAATAAGCTTTGGAAAAATTCGTGTTAGAAAGTGCCGCGGAAATGTTGCCGCATTGCGAATATGCTAAGCTTTAGAATTA
Organism: Clepsis dumicolana; assembly: GCA_963691665.1. Lineage (NCBI taxonomy): Eukaryota > Metazoa > Arthropoda > Insecta > Lepidoptera > Tortricidae > Clepsis > Clepsis dumicolana. The sequence goes on from OY829514.1 coordinate 3,060,881, forward strand.
TTTAAGGTAAACGTCCTTAGCCCGATAGTTGAAATCTTCAATTATAATTCATAGCAAACAGGGTGTTATTTTGTTGGAATAAAGGTGTCAGATATAGGGACGGTGATCTTATTTAACAAATATTAGAAAGCCTGACGCAGACTTAGTAATATTTACGATACAAAGTAGTATAAGTAATACAGCTTGAATTCCAAATACGTATCATGTTTGTTGGTACATTTTATCGAGGAAGCAACAAAGTATTTGATGAATAAAGTTGGCGCGCAAGTGAGAACACGTAAGCAGGCTTGGATTAGTTCATTGCTTTAGTATAAACAAACGGTGCAGTTAGATCTCGCGGGGAAAACGAAAATAAAAGTTGATGCTTTGAAAAAAACCTGTTTTCCCGGTAGTTAATTATGTTTATTGGATGAATAGGTACACTAAAAGCACGAAGCCTAAAATCTGAAAACTGAAATAAATAGTGTTTTTTCTTATCTTTTTCTAAAAGGAAAAACCCGGTCAAGTGCGAGTCGAACTCGCAGACCGAATGTTTCGTTTCTAACCCCATATCGTAAGTTTTGATTTACAGACAGAAGGACAGACAGACAGACAGACAGACAAAAGGACAACGATCAGCAGATCACATAAGAGTTATTTTCTTTCTTTTGAAGAACAGAACGCTAGTTTTTCAGAAACACTGACTAGTTTTTGTGTGTTTCGCTGGGGTAATTTTGTTTAATGTCAGTATCCTGCTTACAATACAAAGTCCCATAAATATGTAAGTACGCAGACTTTATTACCACGATATCATGGTTGATGTAGGTACTTATTTGTGTCTTTGTGGGTACATATTTTTGACCTTGGCCGACTGCTAAATAATAAATATAAATAACGCCCACCATAAAGATCATAAAGTCTATTCATTACAACATAGTCACGTGCGCACTTTTTTTAGAGGGAAGTCTTCTCTATAGTTATACTCCACGTGCCCTAAAAAACCCCAACAGCTGACGAGTTGATTTTGAAAAATTCCATAAAAGAAACGTTCGAATTAATCAATGTTTGCGCCCACGACGTACGATCACGGTTTTCCATTAAGTCCTTGTTGGTGTAGTGCCGCTTCGAAAGGAAGTTACACAATTTTGACCTACTCTATCTCGTAGTGAGACTAGTGCACTATAAATAGACTCAACAGAACGCCTCTCGAACGGAAGATCGATTTGGCGCGTTCACAGAAACGATTTCATTTCAAACAAAATGTTTTGATGGCTCTTTTATACGGAAATAGTACTCAGTCGCCGAGCTGGGAAAGGTTTGGGAAATAGGGTTTGCTTGGTGGGAAAATGTTTTGTTAGAAGTTTTTCTAGGTGCAAAGGTGAAGGGGATTATAGGTATGAAATGTATAGGTAGGATAAGAAGCATTGTAATACACATACGCATTTTGGAGAGTACACAGAAAGAACATGTATAGTCGCTTTTTTTAAGCGAGATTTTAATCTCTAAATGTAGAGCACTCAATAGACCCTACCTATCATTCATTATACCTATTTTAACTGAAATGCCGTTTAATTATAAGTTCGTTTGTCCTTTTTTGTCACATTGACATTTCCGTTAGTAAGAGGAAGACAAAACCTATTTTAACTAATGGAGGCTTGAGTGACGTTTATGAACAATGGCATAAGTTACCATTCAGTTACAGATACAAATAGGTACGTAACTTTTTTTAACACTTTAAAAAATATGTATACGAAAACTGTATGAATAATTACATCGTTCCAAACTTTCAAATCGCTATAACTCAAAAAATAATAAATATCGTGTGACAATTGACACCAATTGACCTAGTCCCAAATTAAGCATTGTGTTATGGGAACTAGACAACGAATAAACATACTTGTATAGATAAATACATACACAATTACATATTAAACATCCAAGACTCGAGAACAAACGTTTCTATTCATCATACAGAACATCTGCCCCGACCGGGGATCGAACCCAGGACCTCAAGCTTCGTAGTCAAGTTCTCTTACCACTAGGGCATCCAATCAATTTATTAAAAAAAAAAACATTTTTTGTTCACAGAAGTTAACACGGTAGGCCAAGTGCATCAAAATAATAATAGGCACTTAACTAAAGCGAAGCAAAAGGCTCTGGCTCAGCGTTTGCGGTGAGGTGACCACATAGTTTTCGTTTATTAATATATTTAATTAAATAAATACCATGGGACAAATTGACACCAATTGACCTAGTCCCAAACTAGGCAAAGCCTGTACTATGGGTACTAGACAACGGATAAACATACTTATATACATATTAAACATCCAAGACCCGAGAACAAACATTCGTATTCATCATACAAACATCTGCCCCGACCGGGATTCGAACCCGGGACCTCATGCTTCATAGTCAGAGTCTCTAACCACTAGGCTATTCGGTCGTCAAAGTAATATATAATGATTTTCATTTATTAAGTGTTAGTAATTTATTTGATGAAGATTATATTATTATATTAAAAAGAATATTTATTTTATTGTTTATAAGAGTTTTATAAAGCCGTCTCACTCACTATACTGTCGTCCATAACCTATTCTACCACAAATAGACAACCTAAAAACTTGTTTACTGCAAACGTTCCTCGAATACAAAACCTCCCAATCCGTAATTACTTCCTAATACAAACATACATACAAGCCTAATTACAGTATAGCTAAGTACTTTATATTCACATCTGCCTGGCTTGAATTGCCGAACGAAGGGGTTGGACCCGTATGCTAATTGCCAGGGTGTGACTTAAATAAGAAGTAGGTCCTAATGGCGTTTCATTTCTCTTGTTTAATATTTAAATAGGAAAAAGCTGATGGACTTGTAGGGTAGATGGAGGCTAGAAAGGGTTTGGGGTCAGTCACCTTTGATTTTGTCTTTGTTCCGATTACTAAACTTATGAGGGCCTAAAAAATTTATGGCGCTGAGGACGTTCAGGGTCACTTTGTCCACATTCCCAATTCGACAACATTTCCAACATGTCCGTTGTCGGAACTTTATCTATTTATCCATTATTTATTTATTTTGTTATTTTTCTTCGTATATTCATTTTCAATTTTTTTTCAACTTCAAAAGAGGAGGAAGTTCTCAATTTGGGTGAATGTTATTTTAAATGTTTTTTTAACTTAAATTTTCGTCATTTATGGAACGACCTGCTAATAATCGATAATAAAAGTATAAGTACGATTTAAGATCTCTCAAATAATTATAAATTTTAAAAAACCCCCCACGAAAAAAAATCAGACAAACAGAAAACTAAAAAAAATTGAAAATAATGCAGTAGCTGTTGCCCGCGACTTCGGACGAATTATTTATATTATCTAAGCGTCGTCGGTGTCGGGGAATCGCTAAAGTCAACCACAGTTATTCTTCGACACCGACGACGCTTAGATAATATAGATAATTCTTCCGAAGTCGCGGGCAACAGCTGCATTATTTTTTACTTTTTTAGTTCTCTTTTTGCCTGATTTTTTTTCGTGGGGGGGTTTTTTAATTTAAATTTATAATTTAAGTTTTTATTTCATGTTTTTTACATAAATTCACCATACAATGACAATGCAAAGAAAAATTCGTTAAGCAGCTGGACTTGAACCAGCAACCTCGGTAATCCGTACCACGCTCCACCAATTAAGCTATACTTAACGTTGGTGTACCTAACGAATTTTTCAATGCCTTGTTTCATATTTTATTTTTATCAACGAGCTGCAGGATTAAAATTTCCGAACTTAGCCATACTGAAGACATCAACGGGCTCTCACATCTGGGATCTGAACTTGAGTCATTTAAAAGTTTAATATCACAAAAAGGATTGACCCGATTTTTATGAAACTTAGCTAAGAACCATCTCGATTAAACTACCTTTCGATTAAAAAATGCTGCGTCCAAATCCGTCCATCCATTCACGAGCTACGATACCACAGACAGATACACAGATACACAGATACACGGATACACAGATACACAGATACACATATCAAACTTATAACACCCCTCTTTTTCGTCGGGGGTTAAAAATATGACACAAATGCATTGAAAATTCGTTAGGTTCAGCCAGTTAAGTTGGCTTAATTAGTGGAGCGTGGTACGGATTACTAAAGGTTGCTGGTTCAAGTCCAGCTGCTTAACTGATTTTTCTTTGCATTGTCATTGTATGTTTAATGAGGCCTATCGCGATTCCAAAATCCAGTAGGATCGCTAAGTGTCGAGTGAGATCTACTTGTTAATTTCCACCAATCATAGGCCAGTAGCTTGTCTCTCATTGGTGGAGGATGACAGATAGCCTCACTTGGCACTAGCGATCGGATATTTGACTAGCGATGACCCTCATTAATGATGTTGTGTGGGGACGCCCGGCTGGATCAGGCGGGCTGTCGATCGCGCTGTGCGTTCATTCAGCCCAGTTCCCCGTGGTTGGAGCCGACGGTTACTGCCCCAGCGGAGCTCCCACGCAGCATCTTTCTTCGAATCTCTTCGTTCTCCTGCTGAACATAAGGACATATTTGAGGTTAATATCGCTCAGTTCATCCTCTCCTAACTCGCCCCTACCTAATGTCTCATAACGCGCTGCCGCGTACATGATGCACTCGGCCAGAACATGTTTGCTCGTCTCCTCCTTTCCACAGTGTGGACAGGAGGGGTCGCTAATTATTCCTATGACACTCAGGTGTCTGTTTAGTGAGTTATGGCCAGTGATTTTACCTGTCATAGTTCTCAAACTACTCTTATCTAGATTTAAGAGATACCTAGTTCTTCTTTGGAAATGATGACCCTCATTACAGCAACATCCTTACGATTACAATCAATTTCATTATAATTGCACGATTTTTACAGTTTACCTCATATCGTATTAGAACTTGATGCAATCCGCTAAAACAATTTTCGGGCATAGTAACTACCTTGTGCAAAGTCCGTCCGGATAGCTACCACCATCTTGCCGCTAAGCAGCAGCGAAGTGGAGATCAAGACAGCCGGAGAAAATTACGGGCACGAGAGGCATTTCACCGTATATCCTAGGTTCACAACGCATCTGAAATTCTGCTCGTGTTGCGGAAGTCTTTGGGCAGCGGTAATCACTTACCATTAGGTGACGCACTTGCTCGTTGACCTTCTTTGATATATAAAAGTATAATAAGACATAATGAGAGCGGGATATTGGCCGGGATTAAACGGGATTACGTCTAATACAATTAACCGCGAATAATTTAAAACTGTTAAGAGTAAAATAAATAACCATCCTAACTGATGTTATAAATGCGAAAGTAACTCTGACTAATGTTTTTTCCTCTTCACGGACAAACCGCTGCACCAATCCAGATGAAATTTGGTAAGAAGGCAATTTGAATATTAAATAAATAAAAAATAAATAAATATCATGGAACAAATTGACACCAATTGACCTAGTCCCAAACTATGCCTGTACTATGGGTACTAGACAACAGATAAACATACTTATATAGATAAATACATACTTATATACATATTAAACATCCAAGACCCGAGAACAAATATTCGTATTCATCATACAAACATCTGCCCCGACCGGGATTCGAACCCGGGACCTCAAGCTTCATAGTCAGGGTCTCTAACCACTAGGCTATTCGGTCGTCAGGCAGATTAAAGGCAGAGTCAGCCTAGGGGTAGAGCAAGTTCGCGGGAGTATGCGTTTTGGGGAGGACTCCAATAGAGAGATCTCTCTCCAGGCAGATGTTATGCCTTGGGACCGAAGTCCAAGTATATTGAGGAATAACACAAGCTAATTTTTATTCGAGAAAATTGTATGTTTCCCGTGGGATAGCGATAATCGAAATCTACGCGGACGAAGTCGCGGACAACACCTAGTATGACCATAACTGACCAATTCCTTCATTTAGTAAAGAAATTGATGAATTATGGTCATTCTTCAACCAGTAAAATCTCCTGAATAATTAGTACCTGTTGTCTTGCCTACGAGGCAAAGATAGATTTAGGTACTCATTCAGTGTTGTTTTCCAACAACTCCCAGTTGAAGCTTGCAAGTTGTCGCAAATGAGGCTTCTTCTACCAAAAAGTCCTTCATACATTTCTATACCATTTCAAAGCAAACCCAATGATGTACCGTTTAAAGTTGGAATTCAATTGTTGTTGGGAAGGATATGATATCTTTTGCAGCGTGGTTCTTCAAACCCGACGCCACAATATTTGAAAACTTATAGCCTGATAGACTAACGAACTTTTTAGACTAGCTTAGAGGTAGTTGTTTAGCTTTTACCAGAAAAAGCGTCTGTGCTCTTTGTTGCCGGCTACAAATAATAACCTAACCATTAAACTTTCATTTTTAAAACAAGCTTTTTTGTTGTCTGTACTTGTATTGTCATCCTACTTACATATCCATACCAAATTTCAAGTCGATGCCATTAATCGTTGAAGAGTTTCCTCCTGTGCAGACGATCCTGGCCGCACCACCAGAAATTCACTACCAGATTATCGCATTGTCACCAAACTTAGGTACATTAAGTATGCAACATTTTAGCTAAATGAAAATGGGTGAAATCTTGCAAGTTAAATTGTAATGTTTTTTTTAAAGGTGGAAGTTTCTAATTCAACAGTTTAATGACGCAGAGTACAATAAAATGTCACATGGCAACGATTTAGTTAGTATTTTTTTTCATACTTCTGGCATCTTTTTTCTGCTTTTCCTTTAAATACTCTTTAAGAATAGTTTTCCCCCTCAAAATTACAGGCTCTCTTTAAAATTTTACCAAAATCAATTGAAATTTAAATTTTATTAAACTTCAATGCCACAAGTGTTTACAAATAAGTTAACAAAACCGGCTCAATACTTTTGTTTCTACAGTGGGATGCAATCTTAATATAGACATCTCTGTTTCATTATCATCATCATCATGTCAGCCGAAAGACGTCCACTGCTGAACATAGGCCTCCACTGAGGCTCTCCACTCAGACCGGTCTTGTGCTTTCCGCATCCACCGCGGTCCCGCGATCTTTACCTTGTTGAATTTACCAACTCCAAAATGAAGCTGACGAAGTTTGTAATCATTTATAGCAGTGATTTTCAAAGTGTGGGTCGCGGCACTTATACAGGGGGGTCGCGAGGATTAGCTTCGAAAGCCTCGTGCTTGTGACTAGCTAAGTACATGGAATGAAGATTTTTTTAAGGACATTTAAATAAAACTGCAATATTTATTTCCTTTCAATATTTTAAAAAAATAGGATAAGTTCTGATAAATATAGGTCGCGTTTTCCAAAACGCATGATTGATTGAATGACAGAAAAGTGCGTTCTAAATATGAATTCTTAGATAATAGTTGGGTTCTAAGGTTCATTGCACAAACGGGGTTTTGGGGGGTCGCGAAGGAATTTTAATGGTCATAGAAGGGCCGTGACACAAAAAAGTTTGAAAAACACTGATTTATAGAATAGAATTCGGACTGAGATACTTTGGCTGTCAATGCCGCTTCTTATTTCGAAGAGAGAATACGAATGTCAATACGAATTCACCCGAATCCGATTCCTATATATGCTCACGTAGTGTACTAATTGAAACTACCATCTAATTTCCATGAACCCAAATGGACGAGCCAATTAGTAAGTTTCGAATGTCCCGTCTGATTGAAACGGTTTATCAGCAAATTACCAACACACGATTCATAGCTGTTTCATTTCAAAGACCGTAAAACCAAGAGGACTGCCATGTCTATACGATGTCGCGTTCCTGTAAAATAATAAGCCTACTGTAGCTAGTTTTACTACGGAGGGGTCTCTGTACCATTCATTTGGTATGACATTTAGACCTCTGGCTAACACAATAGCGCCATCTAAATTCGTTTTTTCTTTCAGTTCATAGATAGCGCTATTGTGTTAGCCAGAGGTCTAAGTGTCATACAAAACTAATGGTACAGAGATCTCTCTATAGTGAAACTAGCTACAGCAGGCTGATTATTTTACAGGAACGCGACATTGTATAGCCATTGGCAGTCCTCTTGGTTTTATCGTCCTTGTTCATTTCATGCAACTTAGAAAAGGTGAAAACCCCCAATATTGTCATTTTATAGGTCAATATTTCAGAAACGGGTGAACCGATTTTAATAAAACTATCTCGATTAAAGTAGCTTTCGATTAAAAAAACCGCATCGAAATCGGTATATCCGTTCGGGAGCTATGATGCCAAATTTAAATGACAATGTCGGGGGTTTTTCTACTTTTCTAATCGTCGTAGGTTAAAAAGTAACCTCATCTAACCTATCTTATCGGTACAACAAACAATAAAATTATCCTGATTTTAGCAGAAAATAGCTTTCGATGAAATGAAAAGCGATGAAATTGAGTTATGAAACGTTTGTCGACGATTCAATGGACTCCGGATTGAAACAGACAGAGAAAACAAAACTATACTCCAATTAATGGATGATGTTCATTTGGTTTTTAAAATATAATCCGGTGCGATTTTGCTGCGGATTTTCGAGGGAAATGGATACAAAATTACGAACAAGCCAGTTTGCGATGAACTGGTTATCTTCAGTTTTAAATGATTCGCGGTTAGTTGCATTAGACATAATGGGAACAAGCTATTGACCGCGATTACCTTATCAGTTGCTGTTGCTAGGTTAGAGGATGCTGGATGCGGCAAACTAAAGACAGGGCGCTATGGTGCTCATTAATGGAGGCCTATGTCCAGCAGGTTGCCGGCCTCTTTAGTAATGTACTATAGAACCAAACCAAGTCTATGCTCAAGGCACTCATGGCTAGGCTAGGCTCTTCAAGGCTAGAGTGAATAGGCTGTTACTGAACCAGTGAGTTACACCTTAGGCCTCATCTGCACCTTCCATCAAGTGAGATAGGGGTCAATCACTGGTCAGTTTATAGTGAAAAAAAAAACCATCTTCGACCTAATTTCCTAGTCATAGGTGAGTGAGCAATAATCTCTTTGCGTGTTTACAATTATTTCTAATGTCCTGGCAATCGCTCGAAGATCAACTGAAATACATTCCATTAAGGAATAAGTTCGCCTGCACATGTGTGCTGTCTTTTAAATTAGTTAATTTTCTTTTATTTGCAATAAAGAGTCTTGCATGCATAATATGTATGTACCAACAAAGAACATTTCTCATACTGGGGAATACACCTAGATTTTTGTTTAATTTAGATACTATCTATATTAAAGGTATATGTATAGTACATAGATTACAAGATAAGATTAAAGAGTAACTTCAGCACATTTGCAGTACCTAACTGAGATTTTTTCTAAGCAAATCAGCCACCCGTCCCAAATTGGGGTTGCTTCACGCGAAAAATTCGCACAAACGCGTAGCTGTCACAAAGACAAATCGTGGTTCCATAATGAAATTTCCACGGATCCTTAAAACTATATACGGAGGTTCCGTCGCGTCAAATTGAGATGACGGAGGACGCACCGCGACCTTATGACGGCGCTCGCGTTGACGACATCGAAATAGACCAATAGGAGAACAGTATTTAAAACAAGTGAAATTCCTTTGTAGCCACAAAAAAACATCTGTGACAGTCCACTGAAAAGTTGGCTTCCACTTCTTAGTCATGTCTCATGGGAAACCATTATAATATTTACGATACATATCGATGCATAACCATACCTAAGTATACTTAACACTTGTAAAAGACTAAACTTAAACTTTGAGGTTAGACATTCGAGTTCCAGAAACTTTTAGAATCACGTCGACTAACAGTGTCAAGACAGAGTGATTATCCAAAGAAACAAAAGCAAAATCATGAATTAAAAACAAGTAGAAGATCGCGGGATCGCGGTAGATGCGGAAAGCAGAAGACCGGTCTGAGTGGAGAGCCTTGGGGGAGTCCTATGTCCAGCAATGGGCGTCTTTGACATAATAATAAATAAATAAATATCAGAGACAATTGACACTTATTGACCTACTCCCAAACTAGGCAAAGCCTGTACTATGAGTACTAGACAACGGATAATCATACGTAAATAGATAAATATGTAGCGACCCTAGCGCCACACGCGAGTGACGTCACTGTTCTACGTCACTGTTCTACATCGCGCTAACGAAGTTTCTCAAGTCGGTTGCATAAATACAACTTCCAACTCTCTTCCTTCGGACTTCGGTCCCCAGGCATAGCATCTGTCTGGAGAGAGATCTCTCTATTGGAGCCCGCCCCAAACTGGTGACCCTCGACATTGGACAAAAAACGCAACCTTCCAAGACCTACGACAGCGACGCAGTCTCACAGCAACGCCAGACTACTACACTGTGCACCACTAGCATGTTGCTATATCTCTATGCCTGGTGTCTACAGTGTGCAACCCTCTCCTACACTGCTACGCACTCCGACGAGGATCCAGACTAGCAGCAACTCATCGCTCCCGCCAGCACAGCGGAACAACTCATCGTTTCCGCCAGCACAGCGGAGCAACTCATCGCTCCCGCCAGCACAGCGGAACAACTCATCGTTTCCGCCAGCACAGCGGAGCAACTCATCGCTCCCGCCAGCACAGCGGAACAACTCATCGCTTCCGCCAGCACAGCAGAGCAACTCATCGCTCCCGCCAGCACAGCGGAACAACTCATCGCTTCCGCCAGCACAACGGAGCAACTCATCGCTCGCCAACGAGGCTGAGCAAACCTCGCAATTGGCCCTTGCAAGCGTCCTCACGACGCACAGACTGCGCTCCCACACCGACCTCCGGTCTAAAAAGGGGGTCTGGTGTAGCGACCCTAGCGCCACACGCAAGTGACGTCACTGTTCTACATCGCGCTGACGAAGTTTCTCAAGTCGGTTGCATAAATACAACTTCCAACTCTCTTCCTTCGGGCTTCGGTCCCCAGGCATAACATCTGCCTGGAGAGAGATCTCTCTATTGGAGTCTTCCCCAAAAATACATACTTATATACATATTAAACACCCAAGACCCGAGAACAAACATTCGTATTCATCATACAAACATCTGCCCCGACCGGGAATCGAACCCGGAACCTTAAGCTTCATAGTCAGGGTCTAACCACTAGGCTATCCTGCCGTCAATGATGATGATGATGATAAAAAGATTTCATTTTGATGAGTCTTCAACCCAGTTATTCAAAAGCACAACGCTGTTCGGCGTTCAATGCGCCGCCATTAACAGGTGCAAAGCCACAGGCCTGTACATTTCCCATCTCTGCCGCATTTCGCTCCGTTGCTTTTTTCCTTCTATTTCGTATAAAACTAATTTTGTGCTTTGTTGGCTTTCCCTGTTATTTCATTTTAGGCTCTTTCTTGGCGCTACGTGCGAGTGGCTCGCGCCGATATTTGTGTGAGACGCTCTAATTTGTGTGATGTATTGATATGGTATGCCTTTCATTCGGTTATTGCTGGTTCGATATCTTTGTTATCTTTACGTTCTTCCTGATTGTAGATAAATATCGTTTGGGAACGGGATGTTGTTTTAGTGTCAGGGGCACTTGCGGGTGGTAGGACCTTGTGCGAGGTTCGTTCGGAACGCTACTACCATCTTACTCGCTAATCCTGCCGCTAAGCAGCAGTGCTTGCACTGTTGTGCTGCGGCGTGGAGAGTAAGACAGCCGGTGTAATTACGAGAGGCATTTCATCTTATCTCGCTAGGTTGGCAATGCATCTGCTTACCCTCCGGCGTTGTGGGTGTCTATTGGCAGTGGTGATCGCTTACCATCAGGTGACCCACTTGCTCATTTGTATTGTAAAAAGGGGGGGTTATCGAACAAGAAATTAGGCCCATTTTATATTTTTAACGTGGAACTACCGTGAGAATCAATCACAGTGAAATAAAACAGATCGCTCACGTATATAAGTCGAGCCCGTCATGTTTCGCACCAACTGGGAGCGCACGATCCAGCGGCAGCGAGACCACACTGCGCGCCGCGGCTCTGCTCGCGCGACTACTAGGCGCAGCTGACAGCGGCACACAACTACCTACCCTCTTCTTCATCGTCATTTTTACTATCATCTTGTATTATAATTAGAATGTGCACACAAATATGGATCACAGTTATCCGAAATAAACGATATTTTATTACTTTTTTTTTTATGTAGGGTAGCACACTACACTGATCATATCACACTCACCGTTGACGCAGTATTTGACACAGTATTCCAACTTGGGGGCACCGACCATCCACTATCACGGTTAAAATTGGGATGACGACTAATTTCTATGGCTTCACGTACTTTCCGCAATTTTATATTGCTGTCAGAGTTAGGACGTTGCCCAGGGATATCTGCTAATTTTATGGCTACATTAGTAAAGTCGGACTTTTTAAATAATTTGGTACTTCTACCCGCTACGGGTATTCGTGTTTTAAAGTACCCTGGCGAGTGCCGCTGGGTTGAATTTATGTAAAAAAGCAGAGTTTTGTGGGTTCGAACCCCAGCGGAATTTAAGTGCGAAAATTGCATTTAGTAATTTATCATGACCTTTTCAGTGAAGGGAAACGTCATAAAAATCTAAACATTAATGCGAAGCAATTCAATGGTGTGTGTGAAGTTACCATTCCGCACTCGGCTCGCGTGGGCACTATAATCCACTGCGCCTAGCAGTGGGGTGTAAAATGGCTGGTAATTATTATGATAAAAAAAATCCTTTATACGTATACTATATGTGGTATATGTATATAATGTATTATTATTACCAGCCCGATGCTACTCACGAGTATAGTTAAAGTGAGAAAAGCTTTCCTGTGTCAAAATGTTTGTATTGATTTTTGCACGGCCCGTGAAAAAGGTTTTATATACACATATCATAAGTCCTCTATAATGCGTTCAGAAACCGTAGAAAATGACCAGCATTGCAGCACGACGACGACTTCGCCGCCAGCCGTCGTATCGAGTTTTCGATATCGAATTCGATGTTTAAAATTTGAAAACCAAGGTAATTTACACTCATAGTGAAATAAAACGGATCACTCACGTACATAAATCGAGTTCAGTCCGACATATATAAATAATAATGTGATAATTTACAGTATAAAAAAACAGTTTACTGAACGTCAGCTCGGTATGTTTGTCTATGATTAAAAAAAACAGTTAAATTCATGACAGGTATGGGTATGATATGCCTTCAGCTTCTGAACCCATCTTAGAGTACTTATAATATAATATGAGTGTACATAAAGTAATGTATGCAACTCCACATAATTAGGCCTTAAAACACTCGTGTGATCCTATTATGAAACGAGGCGAAAGGACCCTCATTATGTAGCAGTTGCATAAACTACTATTACATTACTTTTTCTACACTCATATTATAAGTACTCTAAAACGGGTTTAGAAGCCGAAGGCATATATCATACCCATATCTGTCACGAATTTGACTGTTTTTTTTAATCATAGACAAACATACCGAGCTGACGTTTCGTAAACTGTTTTTTTTTATCGTAAAAAAAATCACATTATTATTTATACATGTCGGGTCGAACATGACTTATATACGTGAGTGATCCGTTTTAAACATACAATGACAATGCAAAGAAAAATTCGTTAAGCAGCTGGACTTGAACCAGCAACCTCGGTAATCCGTACCACGCTCCACCAATTAAGCTATACTTAACGTTGGTGTACCTAACGAATTTTTCAATGCCTTGTGTCATATTTTATTTGGAAGATCTCTCCTCAGCGCCATCTATGAGTAGCTTAATCAAGCGGCTCACCCACTACGGAACTTCTACAGTTACGCATTAGTGGCAAGAGATGGAGCTATTTTCTGAATCAATGAAAATAATCGATTTATTGATTATTTTTGTTTTTATTTTTATGAAACATTCATAGAATGAAATTCAACATACAATGACAATGCAAAGAAAAATTCGTTAAGCAGCTGGACTTGAACCAGCAACCTCGGTAATCCGTACCACGCTCCACCAATTAAGCTATACTTAACGTTGGTGTACCTAACGAATTTTTCAAGGCATTAAAAAATTCGTTAGGTACAGGACATCGAATACGATGTCGTAATGACTACTATACTGCTGGGGTGGTGGTGGTGCTGGGGCTGGCGGCGAAGTCGTCGTCATGCTGCAATGCTGGTCATTTTCTACGGTTTCTGAACACATTATAGAGGACTCATGATATGTGTGTAGATAAACTACTATTTCACTATGCCTATAATATTGAAAACTTTATGAGGCGATATTAGCAACTATTTAACCACTGCGCCTAAATACGCGACGTGTGGACAATTTAAGTGTAATTAGTATGCAAGGCTACTAGTTCAACAGTGGGCTAGTACGTTAAAATATCTTATTCATGTGTTAATTCGGAGTTGGCAAGTATTGTGCAGTGGCAGGGGGCCAGCTGAATCAGGTTACGGAATTTTAGTACTTTGGACACAAAGTACTTATGACGGTAGACGTCTTTTTAACGTTCCAAACTGTCACAGGCATTTTATAAATTAAAAAACCGGCCAAGTGCGAGTCGGACTCGCGCACGAGGGTTCCGTAGAAAGATTTTAACGCTTTTCCCCGGTATTTTAAGAAGTCCAGTGTTAGCAGAGCCCTGCTCTTAAGCAAAATGTACGCAGTGTGGGGTCAACTTATATTGGTGTGCGAAATCTACAGACAGACATAAAAAATTAAGATTTTGAGACTCTTCGGAGTGGTTGTGATGAGCTACCTTCATACCAAATTTCAAGTCTCTAGGACATCTGGAAGTACCCTTTAAGTTTTTGGAAATCGGCAGTTTGTATGGAAATGGCCTTTTTAATTACTGTTTCTTTTGATTGCGTTGACTTAGAAGGTTGATTTTTCTCAGCCCCAAGGGACCGCAGGCTTGAATATTTGATAGTAATTTCAGCATGCTACCTCCACGCGTTCCAGAGAAAAAGGGTCTTGGCAGACAGACAGACAGACGGACAACAAAGTGATCCTATGAGGGTTCCGTTTTTTCCTTTTGAGGTACGGAACCCTAAAAAACTACAAAATGTGTACCTATTAATTAAATTTGGAGCTAAAATAGCTTATCTTTGCATTCAATTTCTGGTACATTCTTGGGGGGATGAGCACAGAGCATAGACAGAAAGAGATGTTAACAAGCATTTCGGGGCAAATGTTTGTATGATGAATACGAATGTTTGTTCTCGGGTCTTGGATGTTTGATATGTATGTAAGTATGTATTTATGTATATAGGTATGTTTATCCGTTGGCTCGTACCCATAGTACAGGCTTTGCCTAGTTTGGGACTAGGTCAATTGGTATCAAAAAAAATCCAAGTACCATTTTCGATTAGAGTAACGTTGTTTTGATGCGTTTTTTGGCATTTGTGTGAGAGTTTTAATTTAGTATGAGTATGTAGGAACTACAGACTGTTAATGTATGGTAATCCTTATGAGATCAGCATTTAATATGGCAATGATTTTGTATGTATTTTTTGATGAAAATACTGTGGCAACATCGATCTGTCTCTTCCGTTTCGTCCTCCTTGCGTATAGCATGCATTGTTTAATTCCCAATATCAAATCTGTATTAATCCTAAGTAATTACTGCAATAACTCATATAAATGTGTTCAATAATAAACGAGGCTGTTCCTGAAGGTTGCTGGATTGTTATTTGCCGCCCGCTGATGTTTTTCCTGAATCTCCACGCCGCCGCACTCTGCTAGACAGACAAGTTCTGCTTTTTAACCGACTCTATGTTCCACTGTATGTATTTTTTTATTCGAAAGGGTATACTCCTGAGGTGGTCCCATTGTCACCAAGTCGTGATCTGATGATGGGATCCCAGGGAAATCGAGGGCAACCCTCAAATATTACAGGCACGTACTATGTGTTTTATATATTTTCTAAGGCTATTCAAGTATTTGCGTCCGGTAATCATCATCTCATGTTGATGAGCTGATGATGGAAGGTACAACTCCTTAACGGTTAGGAGTTGGAGGATAATTCTGAAAATGTTAAATCAACGTAAAATTGTGAAATAAAAATCTTTTAACAAAAAAGTAAAACCGCCTTCAAAAAAAAAACTCAGAAAAAAAACGTAAAATAATCCTCTAAAATAATGATAAATAAATAAAATGAAATAAAATGCGTTTACTTCGGACAACAGAAACTAAAGCCTAAAGTTTTATGGCCTAGCACTAAGCAGCAGAAATATGAAGTCGGTGCGGTGCGAGCGGAATATTCTTTGAATGAAGTGCTAGGCCATAAAACTTTAGGCTTTAGTTTCTGTTGTCCGAAGTAAACGCATTTTATTTTATTTTATTTATTTATCATTATTTTAGAGGATTATTTTACGTTTTTTTTCTAAGGTTTTTTTTTTAAGGCGGTTTTTGAAACTAAGATTTAGGTACAAGCTAAGATAGAGCCTGCATTTTCCATAGTATTCCACTGTAATTCTCAGCAACGATGCAGCAGGCCCCTTATTCACCAACTTAACAATTGTCAACTTTCAATGACAATTCTGTGTCAACTGCTGACTTGAAGAGCTTTTGTTTTAGCGCGCTTCATATTGTCAATGAAATGTAGTTCGAATTGTCATATAAAACTGACAATTGTAAGATGGTGAAATAGGGTTCAGATTGGGAGATTTTCCTTGCCGCCAATTTCGTCCTTAAATTTGATTTTTCAGTAAATTAATTATTAATTTATTATTTAAAACACTAGACAGTTAAAATATTCCGCCTTAAGTAATAAATTTGCAAAACCTGCCTAATTTACCACTTCAGCGACATCAACTAGAATACGCAACAATTTAAGGGTCGTTAAACTTAACGTCCAAATGATTTATACCCTTATTACTTTCGCAACAAGTTTCATTTTAATGCGACGAAACTAATAAAACTGGAACCGTGGTGCATTAAGTGAATTTGCACATAAATCTCTTGCGTCATTGCCACCGAGTTGTAGCGGGAGCTAGGAAACGTTAAAGGATAGGTACAGTCGAGGAAATCAATTCCTGACCCACCATAGAACATTTTCATAGTAAACGTCATAACGATTTTCCTTGTCAAACTACGCGATGTCACTATGACGTTTACTGTGAAAAGGTTCCATGGTGGCCACAGACATCACAGACCCCATGTAAGCAGCTGTCAAGCGTACCCGATTTTTATTTGTGTAGCCTGTAGTCATTGGTCAATTCTGTAGCCAATTTACCCGATAAAAAATAGAAGCATCGGTCGTCTCTAGGTAGTCATTCAAATAAAGTGTCACTGAATGAGATCGGGTTATAATTGTGATCAAAGGCGCTCCCTCACACATTCAAATACTGACTCACACTACAGATTAAAAAAACGGTACGACTCTTGAAATCGGAGCATACAGTTGTCTCTTTTTAACAAAGGGCATTAGTTACATGAGCGAAGGGTATAACTATACGGCCATAAAGTTTACCATCCATCTATTGACTTCATTAATCTGAGATGGTGGCTCAGGAATTAATTTCCTAAGAATACATAGAAAACCAGGGCATCTAAGTGCGATCAATGGTCAAAAATATGTCTCGATCGCGTTCGCGTTACGGGTGTCAAATAGTATGAAACTGTTTGTTGTCGATACGTGCCACTAGTGGCGTTGCTAATGTGCCCATAGTAATTCAGACGTAAACGCGAACGCGATTGAGACGTGATCGAGACGTTTTCTTGTGTCAAAAATTACATTAGAGCCTCAGAGTGTCCGTAAGGCGAACGCCATAGAGACGTATTTTCGTCCGCTGATTACACTTAACTAGACGCCCTGAGTTCGAGCCGTTCTCTTATATCAAACATTACACTAAAAGATCAAAACCTAAACGTTACTTAAGACGGTATTTTTATGCAATTCACTTAATTAGTGCTTTGTAATATGCTGAATATTGATGCATTATCATCTTGTCATTTGACGTTTTCCTAATAATTACCTACCTGTGTGGTGATGAATTTGACTACCTCATCCAAAACGGGCCGCATCCATTTCTGCTTCTCTGTAGCTGCATGCGACGGAGTAACGGATTAACTTCCAAGAAAAGTTGGCAAAATCCATACCTGCCCCGTAAATCAAGAGACCAGGCTGAAATTTAACTTTGAGCTAACTTTAAGGATTTTTCTAAGTTATTTTACACTTACATTGTATGAATGTGGATATGATGGAGGTTGAGTATACATACTTTAGGTATCGAAGCATCAAGATCATTCTAAATCATTAAGCTTATTTAAGTAGGGTAGTAACATTTAACCGGTTAGTTTACTTTGTATGCAAAATACGTTTAAGAACCCGACAGAAAGATTTAGATATTTGAAGAAACTTTTAAGAATCTCTATTGCGCATAAAACAAGGTTACGAGACAAAAGCTAAAGTACAAAAGGAGAATTATCCCTTAAAGGGATCTCTACCAGTTATCATTCGGGCGATTGACATGACGTCAGAAAAAACCGGAACCTGAAATTAACCTAATTGCATCCTGACACTGAATTTCGTATAATTTCTGAAACATGGTCGAATAATTAAAAAAATAGCTACTGGCAGCCCTAAATAAGTATCCTTTGGAGAGTTTATTATTAAAAACTGAAATTAATTCGTGTGCTGTGTAATACCGTTTTTTTTGACCCAATAAAAATAATGTCCACAGGTTTCCAGCAACGATACCATAACCTCACCTCTGTGAGCTAACAAAATTTTGGTTCAACAAAAAACGCTGAGTATTTTTAATTTATCGGCAAAAAGATTTATTTGCAGCAAACACTGGGATCGGCGTGGAACAAATTAACGGAAGGCAAACTCTGGTATTTGACATAAAAAAGTATTAGTTTTTTTGTATTAGTAAACATTGGCCGGTTCAAATTGAGCTAAAAACTGTTTTTTTTCTGGTACACATTTATTGTTTCCGTATATCATTTAGAATTACTGCATCGCAATCTACTAGAGACGTTAAGGATAATTATGAATTTTTTTAAAGATAAATATAGGGATAATATTATGCTGATTTTAGCTATGGTTACAGACATGAAATTATTTCAATGTATGAGTCTTTAGATTTGTTTCAGCTGTGGGAGTGGCATAGGAACTACAAAGCTTTTTAGTTAATGGTTTTTGCCGTCGAGTTACCTATTTGTTTCGTTTTTCTAAAAAAAAAATGTGTCTAAAGTTGTTTGGTATCAAATTATCTACCTCTACATAATTTGACCTTGCTAGGTACATTATTTACGTTAGTTACAGCCAGCATTACACAACATTCCTCAGGTGTCATTCAGTGCGCGCTTTGGTAGCCTTTTCTGGTAAAAAAAAACTCCACTTTAAAGCTACATGAACACTCTTTCAATCGCTTTGGAACTGAAGAAAAAAGTCACCTGTACCTACCCAGAATACATCACAACACTCACGCATCTCCATAACCAAACAGACTCGCGCCACGCACACAAGCAAACTTATCAAATACAGGGTGAAGTGAATCAACTTCAAAGCCACGATTACAAGCAAAGGAGGCATCGTTCGCCGCAAATTCACACCAATTAAAATTCCACACGTGTCAGTTACCATTCGTTTTGTTTGAACGTCTCGTGAAATACGTCGGTATTGTTCGGCGCTTGAGGACGTGCCTGGTCTACACATGCGTTTCGGTGCAAGTTGAAAGCAATAACGATATAGAGAAGTGTTAACAACATTCATAAATAAATAAATAAATATTGTGGGATGTAATGTTGGGGTGTAATGTTGGTGAAATAGGGACTAGGACTTGGGCCCTGGAGAGGAACGGGGTCGTGGCCTAAGTGTAAAATATCTAAAGCCCTGCTTAACTAGTTGGTAGTAAATAGAAATACACTTTTAGATCTAAGAGTAAGATTTAAGAGTGTGCTTCTATTTACTAGTATAGTAAAATAGTTTTCAAGTAAATACAGAGGCTTAAAGGTAGTACAATGTTAACGCGGTCATGGATCCAGCCCGAATGATCTGCCTCCGAAAACAAAGACTATTGCTTTATTCTAAAACCATTATGAATTCTTTAAAAGTCTTGTGTGACGACTTAAGGATCTGAGACGTGAGCGCTAGCGATGGGCCTCATAAGGAAACTCAAAATCATACAGAGGGCGATGGAGAGGGCTATGCTCGGGGTTTCTCTGCGGGATAGAATCAGTAACGATGGTAACCGCAGTAGAACTAGGGTTACCGACATAGCCCGAAGAATTGCGAAACTTAAGTGGCAGTGGGCGGGCACATTGCTTGCAGAACTGATGGCCGATGGGGTCATAAGGTTCCTGAATGGCGTCCACGGACCGGGAGACGAGCTGTCGGTAGGCCCCCAACAAGATGGAGCGACGACCTACAAAAGATCTCGGTACCGCGGTGGATGCGGAAATCGCAAGACCGGTCTGAGTGGAAAGCCTTGGGGGAGGCCTACGTCCAGCAGTGGACGTCTTTCAGTTGACATGATAATGATGATGATTCTCAATTCAAAACCAAATAGTTCGGTATAGCCCGCCAGACCTGCATCATAATATGCAGTACATCTCTACAGTACATTATTATTTAACCGCTTCAACTTCTCCCTTGACAATCCCTAGAACGAAACGGTCGACATAATTAAAGGATATTTTGCGTAGACAATAGGTAAAGGCCCTGCATGCAGAATTTTAATTCTAACCGTTCGGCCCTTTAGATTTGTCGCGGGTTCCGTACGTGTCCCGAATTAACTTATCTCAATTGTTTTTCAGAACCTTTCGGAATATTTTTAGGGATTTCGGAGCTTCAGCGTTTCAGGGTTATTTGCATTTTTCCGTATCGACTGTGGGGGTAATTCTGTGTTTTTAACAAGGGTGAAAGTGGGTTTTAAGGAGAGCGTAAGAGGAGATGGAAGCGTCGTATAAACACTGCGGAGAGTTGGGACTTTTGCTTTTATTAAAAAGAGATAAAAGCCTAGAATTATCAAACACATGAAATACAAGCATTTGATGAACGTTATTACTTGATTCATATTGAGCTGGTAACATCTTTGTATGACTTAAGCAAGGACCATAAAACCAAGAGAACTGCCAGTGTCTATACGATGCCGCGTTCCTTTGAAATAATAAGCCTACTGTAGCTAGTTTTACTACGAAGGGGTCTCTGTACTGTTCATTTGGTATGACATTTAGACCTCTGGCTAACACAATAGCGCCATCTAAATTCGTTTTCTGTTTCAGTTCATAGATGGCGCTATTGTGTTAGCCAGAGGTCTAAGTGTCATACAAAATTAATGGTACAGACACCTTATAGTGAAACAAGCTACAGCAGGCTCATTATTTTACAGGAACGAGACATTGTATAGCCATTGGCAGCCCTCTTGGTTCTATCGTAATTAAAAAATGAACCAATATTAAGTGCTAGAAATCTTTTTAAAAATTATGGAAACTTCTAGTCACTCATAATTTTGCCACGACAAAAAAGTCACGGTACAGAAAGGTACTCCAGTCACTGACAATTCATCAACCTAAAAACAACTTAGTCAAAACCTCCCAAATACACACTGAACGAACCCGTTACAAAAACACTAGAAGCATTACCTACATAAAATTAGACCACCCTTTCATAACGGAAGGGATAACAGCACTTATACCGTCAAATAATAGTTATCATTTAACTAGAAAGGCTGAAATAACGTTAAAACGCAGGCAATTAGTATTATCTTAACGTTATCTCTTAATGGGTGGTTAGCTGGTTAATAGACGCGCGACGTGTTGGTCTCGCATTTATTTTAGGCGTAAAAGGGTATGGTTATTACGAGAATGTTTACTAAACAGGGAACATGTTTAAATTTAAGGCTGAGTGTTCACCAGAGCTTCGTGAAACAAACCACAGTATCCAAACAAAAGATGTTGAAGCGCGCATTCTCCTTGCCAAAAATTTGACATTACGTTGACTGTTTTTAGGGTTCCGTACCTCAAAAGGAAAAAAAACTGAACCCTTATAGAATCACTTTGTTGTCCGTCTGTCCGTCTGTCTGTCTGTCTGTCTGTCTATCAAGACCCTTTTTCTCTGGAACGCGTACAGGTGGCATACTGAATTAATACCAAATACTCAAGTCTGCAGTCCCTTGAAGCTGTGAAAAAATCAAACGGTCAACGCAAGCAAAAGATACAGTCATTAAAAATATTGTTTCCTTAAATATCGCCATACCTACCCTGAAAACCTAAAGGGTACTACCAGTTGTCCTAGAAACTTGAAATTTGGTATGAAGGTAGCTCTTATAGCATAAAGTCAGAAAATTCTCAAAATGTAATTTTTTTATGTCTGTCTATAGATTTCACAGACCAATATAAGTGGACCCCACACTGCGTACATTTTGCTTATAGCAGGGCTCTGCTAGCACTGGACAACTTAAAATACTTTGGAAAACCGTTAAAATCTTTGTACGGAACCCTCGTGCGCGAGTCCGACTCGCACTTGTCCGGTTTTTAGTATTTTTTTGACACAGACAAAAATAACTTAAAGCTCGCTTTCCCTCTGTCAAAAATTCAACATTATGTTGACCGTTTTCGGACAGGGTAATGAGTGTTATGGCATTAGTGTGAGAGAAGTGTTCACAAATTACAAAACACACACAGAGAGAGATTTTAAAACGCACTTTCTCTCTGACAAAGGTTTAAACTGCACCAAAATAGATTAGTGATCAGCGAGGTAGGCACAAAAGGTCATTGTCAATTTTTTCGCCTGCCCTAGAAACAGTATAGATGGGTACATTTAAAGTCGAAAAACAAGCAACTCAGTTTCACATGATTCATCGTCATTGTACAGTCGAGTTCTCCAATATCTGTACAGCCAACGGTTCATAAATATCTAAGCATGGACCTTATGTGACTGGCAATAAGGTCTGTGTATAGATATTTTTGAACTGTTGACTGTATAGATAGTGGAAAATTCGACTGTAACTGACGCGCTAGGAAACTTTTTGGTCTTCATCTGTGCGTGCCTATGCTGTCGGATCGGCACCACCTGCTGTGTTGGTTTTTTTTTTTCCTATTTGACATCGCTAGATGGATCATTAATAAAAACTAATGTATTTACTTTAAACGAGATACTAATTATAATTTGCTTAAAAAGTACCCACTTTCATTTAGTTTTACGCCTTCAGAGACATTTTTTTTTTTTTTCGCTGACACGTTTCAAACTCTCTACTATCTATCTCTACTAGAATGGGCTCCATTCTCAAAGCACCAAACCCAACGTTTAACGTGGTACCGGTGGGTTTAATAACAGCGACCTAAACCCTACTGTAGCACCCAACCATTACCTACAAAGGTTCTTAAGGCGTTCAAGTTTGATTAAAGGCCGGGGTATAAGTTATAATTGAAACATTATAGGCCCTTTGTATAATAGGGCCAAAGTAGAATATTCCATTATCAATACTAGCTATTGATTAAGTTCGTGAATATGCCTAAGGGTCTTTCAATGCGTACATAATGTAATTAATGTGTCACCTATCAAACGTGTACATTTATTGGGACGTTATTTACCTACTTATCACAGAGAGGTTTGGTATATTCAGCGTGAAAAGTAGCTTCTCATTTGTAAAGACGCGGAATTTGAACGTTTAGCAGGTTGACATACTACTTGCGTAAATTTGCAGTATTATACGAAACTTCAGTAAATATTTTTCGTTATCACTTATCAGTCTTGTACAGGTGTAGTGCAGAATGATTTTCCATCGGGAAAACTCGGAACTCAATCGGAATACGATGGCACCCGAACTGTCAATCAATGATTGTATTAAATGAGTGGCGTTTTTATATCCGTTAATATGGAACTTTATTGTTCAGTGTCAAATGTCAAATTGAAAAATATTATGTAGTATACCTACGGCTGTATGATGGGTACTGAAGCTAATTGAGAGAGCACAATAAATACGAACTTTTCCAATAAAGTACGAAGGAAAATCATTTTGCACTACATCTGTAGCGTCGGGAATTGTAATACTGCAAGTTTAAGTAGTGTAAGTAAGTGTAAATTAAGTGGTTTATCAGTTTAAGTGTCGACTTGCTAAACATTCAGATTTGTCGACTGTAGTTTGTCGCACTACAGAAATAGTAGTTTATGTAACTGTTACATAAATGAGGGTCCTTAAAACACGAGTGTGTTTTTATGAAACGAGGCGAAGCTGAGTTTCATAATAGGATCACACGAGTGTTTTAAAGCCTAATTATGTGTAGTTGCATACATTACTTTATCTACACACATATTATAAGTACTCTAAGATGGGTTCAGAAGCCGAAGGCATATATCATACCCATACCTGTCACGAATTTGACTGTTTTTTTTAATCATAGACAAACATACCGAGCAGATGTTTCGTAAACTGTTTTTTTTTTATTGTAAAAAAACATATATCACATTATTATTTATACATGTCGGACTGAACTCGACTCATGTACGTGAGTGATCCGTTTCATTTCACTATGATTGCAAATTACGTTGGTTTTCAAATTTGGAACATCGAATTCGATATTGAAAACTCATTACGATATCGAATTCGATGTCGTAATGACTATTACTTTACTGGAGGTGGTGGTGGTGGTGCTGGGGAGAAGGCGACGGCGTACTGAAATGCTGGTCATTTCCTACGGTTTCTGAACGCATTATAGAGGACTTATGGTATGTGTGTAGATTATAGTAGTTTATGTAACTGTTACATAAATGAGGGCCCTTAAAACGAGCCGAGTTTTATAATAAAATCACAAGAGTGTTTAACGGTTTTTTTTAATACACTATGTTTACGTAAAAATAAAAGGTACTGATTTTAATCAATCTTGTAGTACTTATTTTCCTGCTTAGTAATCATACAAATAAGCAGTTAAAACACTTTTAATGTAATTACGAAAAATACACGTCCTAATTACAAGGTAATTAAGTACGTAACAATTTTCCTCCATAAATAATTATACGCCAATTACGTGTTTTAAATTAGGTATTATGTAGAGTTTAAAACCCCAAAAAAAAACATAAAATAATCCCCAAAAAGCCATGACTTTTATGGCCTAGCAGAAATATGAAGTCGGTGCGGTGCGAGCGGAATATTCTTGGAATGAAGCACCGACTTCATATTTCTGCTAGGCCATAAAACTCATGGCTTTTTGGGGATTATTTTATGTTTTTTTTCTGAGGTTTTTTTTGAAGGCGGTTTTACTTTTTGTTAAAAGATTTTTTATTTTACAATTTTCAGTTACGTTAATATTTAAAATATTATCCTCCAACTCCTAACCGTTATGGAGTTATACCTTCCCTCATCAACACGAGATGATGACTACCAGACGCAAGTACTTGAATAGCTTTCCAAAACATATGAAACACATGATACGTCCCTATAAAATTTGAGGGTTGCCCTCGATTTCCCTGACATCCCATCATCAGATCCTGACTTGGTGACAACGGGACCAACTAGAAAGTATACCCTTTCAAACAAAAAAAGAATTTTTGAAATCGGTCCAGCCGCCTTCGAGTAATCGGGGAACGTACATAAAAAAAAATTAAAAAATATTCCGACGAATTGAGAACCTCCTCCTTTTTTGAAGTCAGTTAAAATGTTTTAAATTATGTACTTAAGTATTACTCTGTGGCATCCGTTGCTAATGATTTGGTCTGAGTAGAATTGCAGTGATGACTGTTACTTTACTGCTTCCGGCGGTTGGCGGCGGCCATTGGCGAGCAGTCGTCGTCGTGCTGCAATGCTGGTCATTTTCTACGGTTTCTGAACGCATTATAGAGGACTTATGATATGTGTGTAGATAATAGTGGTTTATGCAACTGCTACATAATGAGGGTCCTTAAAACACGAGTGTGTGCTGAGTTTCATGAGTTTCATAATAGGATCACACGAGTGTTTTAAGGCCTAATTATGTGGAGTTGCATACACTACTTTATCTACACACATATTATAAGTACTCCAAGATGGGTTCAGAAGCCGAAGGCATATATCATACCCATACCTGTCACGAATTTGACTGTTTTTTTTAATCATAGACAAACATACCGAGCTGACGTTTTGTAAACTGTTTTTATATTGTAAAAAAAAAAAAATATCACATTATTATTTATACATGTCGGACTGAACTCGACTTATATACGTGAGTGATCCGTTTTATTTCACTGTGATTGTAAATTACGTTGGTTTTAAAATTTGAATTCGATGTCGTAATGACTATTACTTTACTGCTGGTGATGGTGGGTGGTGCTGGGGCTGGCGCTGTCGGCGAGAAGGCGACGGCGTACTGCAATGCTGGTCATTTTCTACGGTTTCTGAACTCATTATAGAGGACTTATGATATGTGTGTAGATAAAAAAAGGTTACAAACTTAACCCTCTTCCCGCCCGGGGCCAAAACGGCCTGGGTCTATTATTTATGTGCTCAGATGACACCATTCACCTGCCGGCACTTGGCTCTGCGGGCACGTCCCAGACCCGAAATATTTCAGTAACAAACTAGCCGGGTATCGCAATTTTTACTCACGCCATTGCTATACCAAATAATATTCACAACACACGTACAAAGTGTGCACTGTTTCCATAGGCAGGGTTGAATTTTGACGGTTACGTTGACGATGGCGTATTCTGAGAAGCTACGCACTCTATGCTACATTAATGTACCTACTTGGCAGTTAATCTATACAAATCTCCTAGTCGTTTAAATCGTACCAGTAAAGTGAGGTGTTCTGTTTTTGCTGTGCTATATTTTTTTCCGCTCTTGTTGCTGTAATTTTGTTTATTTGTATTTTGTAAGAGCTATTGTGACTTGTTTTTAGAAAATAAAATATCCTGGCGAATTGAAAACCTGCTCCTTTTTTACCCGACTGCGAAACGCAAAAGAGGGTAATGTGTTTTTACCCGACTGCAAAACGCAAAGGAGGGTAATGTGTTTAACAGCCTATGTATGTATGTATGTTTGTTCCTTTGTGGCACTTTAGACACCGAACGCGTTTGCCGATTTTAATGATTCTTACGTCAATCGATTTGTATTAATCTTGCGAGTATCACTAAAGACATGACAGTAATTTAAATTTAATATGGCAACCACCACACGCCATGTTGTGAAAAATAAAATAAATAAAGTCGACAAACTATATCAAATGGTGCATCAATTAATAGGTATTTGAAAATTAACTTTAGGTTTCTTTAATCATTTTTTATTTTGAGTGACCGTTTCGGATCTATAACTGGTTAAAGTTTGTTCGCAAACATATGACTAAAATGCTTTTAAATAAAACAAAATGATTAAGAAACAAAAAAACCCGACTGCAAAACAATTAACTAAAAAGAGAAAAACCAGCTTATTATAAGTAGTTTGCACATAGGTAGCTTGAATATTATAAGGAGTGCAGGCGGGGGCAATAAAAATTACGAAACAGCAGCTGTAACATGTTTTTTTTTAATAGTCGTCACGACCGTGTCACTGTGGGCACTCGCCGTAAGTCGTTCGCTCCGGCCATCTGTTCCCGGCGACGTGACAATTGGAGGCGTGACACGTGCCGCTGACGGCCGACTATGTAACTTTGAGATACAGATTATCGCTGACGATAAATGGCAGCATAATTAGGACTACCGATGTTTCCTTTTTTTTGTTTATTTTACCAAGGAATTAAAAAATGCCTTAACTCAAATTAAAGCATCCTGCAGTCTTTAAAAAACGTTTTGAAATATGAAATAAAAGAAAAGCCTTCCCTCCTTTGTTTTCCTTTTTATACAAAAAAAAACCTTTTTTTTTTAATAGTCGTCACGACCGTGTCACTGTGGGCACTCGCCGTAAGTCGTTCGCTCCGGCCATCTGTTCCCGGCGACGTGACAATTGGAGGCGTGACACGTGCCGCTGACGGCCGACTATGTGACTTTGAGATACAGATTATCGCTGACGATAAACGGCTGCATAATTAGAAGGTAGACAAATTACGCAGACGCTAATATGAAAGCAGCGTGCCTACTGTTTTCTCACGTGGCTTTTTCCCTGACGGTAGGAAATTGACGGTACTCTGACTCAACCTCGTATATAAATTTTGACGAAATTGGAATAACCAAACCCTCTAGACCAAAGTTATCGACATAGCTCAAAGAATTAGCAAGCTGAAGTGGCAGTGGGCCGGCCATATCTCACGAAGAATCGACAACCGTTGGGGTAAACGTGTACTTGAGTGGAGACCGCGACTCGGCAAACGTAGTTAGGACGCCCTCCGGCCAGGTGGGATGACGATCTGCGAAAGACTGCAGTCAGATGCTGGATGCGGCAAGCTGAAGACAGGGCGCTATGGCGCTCATTAGGGGAGGCCTATGTCCAGCAGTGGACTAGAATAGGACCGCGAACCAAAAGTGGTTATTCCAATTTCGTCTAAGCTTGAGGTTGAGTCAGAGTAAGTACAGTCGAAATGATTTAAGGTACCTAAGCATCCCAATGAATAAAGCGTTAATTCCTGCTTGTCGTCATGATTGCTACGTATTAAGATTGAAGGTGTCAACTATTCTGTGTCGGGCACAGGGACAATTACTTTCTTAGGAATATGAATTAAAACTAAATGTTTTTGAATGCAATTTGTACTATAGTGCACCGCCGCTATGAAGCTAATCCTAACACATTGCACAGCTATGAATTTTATTTTCTGTTCGCCACACGCAACAAGCAAGTCTAGCATTTCTCTCCTATGGTTAACATTGCCAATAATAAGAAACTTCATTGCTGTGTAATGTGTCAGGATTGACTTCATAGCGCAGGGCACTATAGTTATGCCGACATTTTGTTAGTGCCCACAATATCAGAGGGTCTCGACTTTTCGAATCTTGCGTCACGTAAATTCGAATATAAACGTTGTCGAGTTTGTATGACGTTTGGAACAGCGCCCGCCCGCGAGCGTATTTGGAACTAAAATTTGGTATGAGGTTTCTCGATCTCGATATGATAACCATAACGGTACGCAGCATTCGTAAAGTCGTGCTTCAAATATTAAAAGACAACTCTAGATCGAAACCGGGATCCATTAATAATTGTACTTTATTGTCTTTGTAGGTTCTCGTTTTACCGAGCGACTTCAGTTTCAGTTGTAATTAGAATCGATTCTCAAAGGCTAGTAGTTTGATCTGTAAATGATATTTTGTTTATTGATAGTATTGTGATTTAGAATAACGTTAACGTCATATTCAATCACGGTACTGCCCCAATACATTTCATATAAAGCAATAAAGATGCCAAGCATCCTGCTATCATTTTTAACATGAAACTACCGTGAGACTCAATCATAGTGAAATAAAAACCGACATGTTTCGGACTAATTCGTAGTCCTTCCTCTGGGTAATACTGCGTCAACGGTGAATGTGAACGAGCCTTTACAGAGTGATGTGGTCAGTGTAGTGTGCTACCCTGCATTTGACAATAATAAAAATGACGATGAAAACGAGGGTGGTTATGTGCCGCTGTCAGCTGCGTCTAGTAGTCGCGCGAGCAGAGCCGCGGCGCGCAGTGTGCGTCTGGGTCGTGCGCTCCCAGAGGAAGGACTACGAATTAGTCCGAAACATGTCGGGCTAAACTCGACTTATATACGTGAGTGATCCGTTTTTATTTCACTATCACCCTGCTATCAGGTAAGTTATCGTCATTATTGAAACTAGTGTCAAAATATTGGAAGGTTTTCCTTACTGGAAGCTAAAAACTGTGTACACATTATAATCTAAAGTATTAACCTATAGACTTCTAATTTGGCGAAGGCACTGCCGCGCTCTAAATTTTACTGATGTGTTATTAAACGTTACTAAGTTGAACATAAAGATTTTGCACCATGCTTCCTCACTTTACATCAAAAAAACCGGACAAGTGCGAGTCAGACTCGCCCACGTGGGTTCCGTAGAAAGATTTTAACGCTTTTCCCCGGTGTTTTTTGTCAGCAGAGCCCTGCTCCTAAGCAAAATGTAAGCGGTGTGGGGTCAACTTATATTGGTCTGTGAAATCTACAGACAGACATAAAAAATTTAGATTTTGAGACTTTTTTGAGTGGTTGTGCTATAAGAGCTACCTTCGTATCAAATTTCAAGTTTCTAGGACAACTGGAAGTACCCTTTAGGTTTTCGGATTTCGGCAATTTGTATGGAAATAGCCTTTTTAATGACTGTATCTTTTGATTGCGTTAACTTAGATGGTTGACTTTTTCTCAGCTTCAAGGAACCGCAGGCTTGAGTATTTGATATTAATTTCAGCATGCTACCTCCACGCGTTCCAGATAAAAAGGGTCTTGACAGACAGACAGACAGACAGACGGACAACAAAGTGATCCTATAAGGGTTCCGTTTTTTCCTTTTGAGGTACGGAACCCTAAAAACGAGTCAGTGCAGTGACACCCTCACTATGTTGTCTTTTTCGGCAAACTGTGACACGCCAGCATTATTTTTACACAAAAGAAAGATGAAGCAACGTTTCCAATCTTCAGAATGGGTGTTAGCTACGAAGTGTAAATGCTACGCCGCTACGAGCTACGCCGTGGATGCGTAGCATTACGTATCGTTCGAAGTTTAGGACAGCAGTGCCCTAAGCACGACTTGTCGAATCCTGCGTTACGTTACGGTTATCGTATCGAGATCGAGAAATCTCATACAAAATTTTAGTTCCAAATACGCTCACGGGCGGGCGCTGAACCAAACGTCATACAAACTCGTTATAGTTTACTATTCGATTTTACGTGGCGCAGGATTCGACAAGTCGTGCTTAGGGCACTGCAGAGCTTGGGTCGCAAAAACTTTGCAAAAAAATTTAAACTATTAGTTGCCCAAGGTTTTAATTAAAAAAACTTAACCTACCCTACGTATAGAAATACAAATTCCTGATTTTTTTTACGGTTTCAGACAAAAAAGAAGTTATTTTCTAGTTATAGATTAGGTGAAACATTACATTATGACTTTGATTGTATGGGAAACAAAGGGGCTTGATATAGAATAGACATAGATATAAATAGATCAAGCAAAAAATACGTGACAGCTATATCAGTGCCCTAAGCACGACTTGTCGAACCCTGCGTCACGTAAAATCGAATAGTAAACTATAACGAGTTTGTATGACGTTTGGAACAGCGCCCGCCCGTGAGCGTATTTGGAACTAAAATTTTGTATGAGATTTCTCGATCTCGATACGATAACCGTAACGTAACGCAGGATTCGACAAGTCGTGCTTAGGGCACAGGAGTGTTCATTAAATCATTTCGAGATCGCTTCAGCAGCAGAGCCGCGTAAATTAGAACGTCAGTCACAGACACTCCATTAATAAGCGAGTGCATCTGCACTGCAATTGGGGCAATAGATATTCAAATATGCTCTTAATCTACTAGAAAACCCTCTGAATTTTTTTTAAGAAGTCTTCGGTGGCGTGAGTCTAAAATTCTTCAAAAGTTTTGCGACTCCTGGCCATTGTCACCATCTTTGCAATTGTCAGTTTTATATGACAATTTGAACAACATTTCTTTGAGGATATGAAGCGCGCTAAAACATAAGCTCAAAAGTCAGCAGTTGACACCGAATCATCATTGAAAGCTGACAATAGTAAAGTTGGGGCCTGGCTTCGTTTTCACCACCGTGACAGGCAACAGATAATAATAAGCTATTTACTCTACTAACTACGAGTAAATGACTTGACCAAAATTTTATAATATTATCAAAAGTTATTTTGTCTTGAAATGTATGTGAACCAATTTTATTCTGCCTATATCTAAACAACCTCTACAATACATCCGCAAAATCACCACACAAATTCAAATAGCTTAATAGCATACGTAGCATTAGTGTTGCCATGGATTATCATTCAATAGAATCCCTTGTCCAACAACCGCCCATTGTTTTGCAAAGCCGGCCATGCATTATCGCGCCGGATATTCAATAAAAGGACAAAGTGAACGCAAATGAATGGCCATAATAAAGGAAACAACGCGCGCGACGCTTGATCGATGCGTGACCCGTATTTAAGGGGATGTAGCTTACACCGTTTTACTATAAAATTTATAATACGTACTAAAACACACCATATTTTTTAGCAGATTTATTTTTATGGTTTCGTACCATAAAAGATAAAACGGAACCCTTATAGGATCCCTTTGTTATCCGCCTGCCTGTCTGTCTGTCCGTCTGTCAAGACCCTTTTTTCTGGAACGCCTAGAGGCAGCATGCTGAAATTAATGACAAATACTCAAGTCTGCAGTTCCTTGAAGCTGTGAAAAAATCAAACTTCTAAATCGACGCGATCACAAGATACAGTCATTGCGTGACGTGTGCATGCATGCATGTCACAAGTAATGTTCCATCTCTTATGCGGATTCACACTTTACAACGCAATGGAACGCGCATGTCAATGTGCACGCGCGCACGCGCACCAGGTGTGGCTCGGCTTTTAAAATCATCTAGTCCTAGAACGTCACGAACAAACATAATTTAAAAATATGGCACCGACCATTTGTAATAACATCATCATCGTCAAACTTAAAGAGTCATTTCTCTTGTCGGTGGAGTGTTTTCCCAATCATCTCTCCTATGAGTCACTTCCTTGACCTCCTGATACGACACGACATAGGCCCTCTCCTATATCTGGTCCATGTAGCTTCGCCTAGGCCGACCTCTTCCTCTCTATCCTTAAATTTTCCTTCTAAAGTTTTTTTAAAGAAGTTTTCGTGTGTTTACTTAGTATTCGGGATATTTAGTTATAGTGACAGTTTACTATTAATTATAAAATGAGATTCCACTTTGCAACTGACTTGTTATTTGCAGTGCTGTAATCTATGCTCTAACTCGTCATCTTTGTGATAATAAAATGATTGATCGAAGACCCAACCACTACCCGTTGCGCTTCGGTGTGACAGCGACCTACATTAGAGCATTTGCCGAATATAAACTTCATTACGTGGACGCATTTTGCGTTTAACTTGGTTTAACAGACTAACACACGTTCGCTTAGCCTAATAAGAGTCTGTTTGTTTACTTGACGCGAATCACGTACAGGTAAATATGGGAAACAATAGGTACGTTAATCAAAACGATTGGTTAGTTGTTCATATTAAAATTAACGCTAGTGACTCTGTGAGCTGTGTAGACTCACACAAAAATGAATCGACCCCCGGTTGCCTTGAATACGGGACATGCATAAGGCGCATTTTCCTCACTTAAAAAAAGGGGTGTATTCTTTAAGGTGACAGCGTTACGTTCACGGCAGTTTCAGTGTCAAAGTGAAAAAATAATCCATACTAAGTAAATTACAGCTAATTGACATCGTTGGTACAGAAGTGAACAACCTTAGAGCAGGGATGACCAAGAGGTCGATGAATGGAAAAGACTAAAGTTCGCGGCATTCAATGAGGTTCTCAGACCTTCTTTTTGGCATGTGATGTTCTGTGATATGAATTTCAGTGATAAGTGAGGCAAGAGTATTTTCGATAACTTTAAACTACTTCTACGGAGCATGTTCGACAAAATGACAGGTTCCAGTTCTAGTCTAAATCCGAGCTTAGATCTGCGAGAAAAATCATGCAAGATGCAATACAATGCGAGGCCGTAATGCGAATGAGTTTGGAGTGGGCGATCGAACGACGCAATCTATTGCAACTTGCACGATTTTTAGGGATCCGTACCTCAATATTTTTTATTTTATTTATGACGACCGGATGGCCTAGTTGTTGTTGTTTGTTGTAGAAACTGGAAATTTGGTACGAAGGTAGCTCTTATAGCACAACCACTCCGAAAAGTCTCAAAATCTTAAAATTTTATGTCTGTCTGTAGATTTCACAGACAAATATAAGTTGACCCCACACTGCGTACATTTTGCTTAGAAGCAGGGCTCTGATTACACTGGACTTCTTAAAACACTGGGGAAAAGCGTTAAAACCTTTCCACGGAACCCTCGTACGCGACTCCGACTCGCACTTGGCCGGTTTTTTCTCACAGGACCTTGTCTTTGGGGACCAAAATAGCAACCCCCAAAATTCTAAGCAAAATCATAGCAGGTAAATTAACCCAAACGAATTTAAGGTACGCATACTCGTAATAATTATAATTAAACGCAAGTAACCTCAAGATTAGAAGTCATTTAGTCCGACTAATAAGTGCCACATATCACAGCTTGTACTTCGCCAACTGTACTAGTTAGCGAGAAATGATGGCACTCGCTGGACGGAGGACAGTCCGCTGGGGTTTAAAATCTTAAATGTTAAATCACAGATATATTTACAGCTAGTAAGTAAGTAAGTAAGTAAACACTTTATTGTACAAAAAACAGGATAAAACTCAACTTACAACAATAGCATTTGAGTACAAAGGCGGACTTATCCCTTTAAGGGATCTCTGCCAGTCAACCTTTGAGTGGTGGAGAGGAATAGTTCACTGGGGATCGACACAAAGTGAGTTCATAATTATAAATATCGAGAGACAATACAATACATACACACATACAAAATCCTACCATATTACAATATACTACTAAATACAAAGCAGAAGTAAATACTATATGAACATAATATATGAACAAAATAATCATTTATTAATACATACAAAACTACATCATTAATATTAAGTGCAATGTCAACTAAAAGCATTTACATTGAAATACATCAGCAACAGGCCTCGTCAACTAACTTAACCTAAATTACAGAACATCATCAGCAACAGGCCTCGTCAACTAACTTAACCTAAATTACAGAACATCATCAGCAACAGGCCTCGTCAACTAACTTAACCTAAATTACAGAACATCATCAGCAACAGGCCTCGTCAACTAACTTAACCTAAATTACAGAACATCATCAGCAACAGGCCTCGTCAACTAACTTAACCTAAATTACAGAACATCATCAGCAACAGGCCTCGTCAACTAACTTAACCTAAATTACAGAACATCATCAGCATCAGGCCTCGTCAACTAACTTAACCTAAATTACAGAACATCATCAGCAACAGGCCTCGTCAACTAACTTAACCTAAATTACAGAACATCATCAGCAACAGGCCTCGTCAACTAACTTAACCTAAATTACAGAACATCATCAGCAACAGGCCTCGTCAACTAACTTAACCTAAATTACAGAACATCATCAGCAACAGGCCTCGTCAACTAACTTAACCTAAATTACAGAACATCATCAGCAACATGCTTCGTCAAAAACCCTAACCTAAAATCCCCCACCCCGCATCGTACCCGGCTCAAAGGTCCCCATGATACCAGCAGCATTACCCCGCTGAATGGCAATGGAGACCTGTTGCACCAAATACGTATACATAATAATATAATACATACAATAAATAACAAGCACAGGAGAACTCCCAAATATAATTTGAATTGTTTTTACCGTTTTTACCTAGTATAAGTATATCCCAGCCGTCTCATTCTGAGACGAGGCCGGTTCCAAGCAGTGGGACGTCAATAACCTAACCAACTTTAAATAAACACAGAGACCACAAAACAGAAAAAACAGAGACGAATCTAATGACAGCTCATACGTTGAAATACGTGAAACGATTTAGGCTGTAGAGCATGCCAAAAAATTGGACATACATACATACAAGGGCTGTTTGATAAGTACCCGTTTTCCAAATATGTTAATATCACTGGCCGCAAATAAATGTACCACCTTTTTAAGCCATTTTTCAGAGGCGGGAAAATTAAAAAAAAAGGCATTCTTTTGTTTTTTTTTCTCATTTGACAACGATTCAGTGAAGGCGTGAACTTAAAATTGTTAAAATGGAGAAGGAACAGTATCGGTCTGTAATTAGATTCTTATTTTTGGAAGGAAAAACATGTGATGAAATAAAAGTAAGAATGCAAGCGGTTTACCATGAATGTGCTCCTTCTATGACAACCGTCAGATATTGGTATAACGAGTTTAAGCGGGGGAGAACAACCGTCTTTGATGAGGATCGCCCAGGCCGGCCAGTTGAGGTGACTACAGATGATATGGTTAAGAAAATTGAAAATATCGTTTTAGCCGACCGCCGAATTAAACTTCGAGAAATCGTTGATGCTGTAAACGTTTCAATCGAGAGGGTACAACACATATTAGAAGAAAAATTGGGTATGAAGAAAGTATCGGCGAGGTGGGTGCCGCGCTTACTCACGGAGGAGCAAAAACGGAACCGACTGACTACTTCGGAGCAGTGTTTGGCCGTGTTCAAACGTAACCCGAAGGAGTTTCTGCGTCGTTTCGTGACCGTGGACGAAACGTGGGTCCACCACTACACCCCGGAAATAAAAGAGCAGTCGAAGCAGTGGATTTTACCGGGTGAACCTGCTCCAAAGAAAGCAAAAACCGTCCCATCGGCTGGAAAGGTCATGGCGACCGTTTTTTGGGATTCGCAGGGTATTATACATATTGACTATTTAGAAAAGGGAAAAACAATAACAGTGCAGTACTATGCCAATTTATTGGATGAATTTGACGCCGTGTTGAAGGACAAACGACCCCATTTAAAAAAGAAAAAAGTACTGTTTCATCACGACAACGCCCCGGCTCATTCGTCCAGAGTTGTGACGACTAAATTAGCACAGTTACGCTACGAACTATTGTCTCACGTCCGTATCTCCAGATTTGGCCCCATGCGATTTCTTTTTGTTTCCCAACCAAAAAAAATGGCTCGGTGGCAAGCGATTTGGATCAAATGACAAAGTCATTGCCGCCACAGAGGCATATTTTAATGACTCTCCAAAATCATACTTTTTGGATGGTTTATTGAAGCTTGAGTATAGGTGGAACAAATGTATAGAGTTAAAAGGTGACTACGTAGAAAAATAAATGCATGAATACAAAAAAAAAAAAAAAATCAAACAGCCCTCGTACGCTCGAAAAACATAACCCTTCTTCAGCAGCCGGGTAAAAGGACTGGTGATGATGATGAATCCATGAATATTCTACGGCATGTACTATCTAAACCCACACGACTGTACAATACAAAGCGCCACACCGTATTTCGTCACAGGACACACTTAATTAAGAGTAGTCACAGATCTCGAGCGCACTTAAGGCTGAATGAGCAAAAGGCGGAGTCGACTGACAACTACACGGCACAATTAGAACGGTAGATTGCGGGGCCTGCGATATTGGTGTGTGTTTACAGCGATTTTACAGGGTTTAAGGTACATATTTAATTAGCAAAATGTAGTGGGACCTCAAAGTTCATAGTCAGAGGGTCCAGCACGACTTTTCGAAACCTTTCGAAACGTTGTCGAGTTTGTATGACGTTTGGAACAGCGCCCGCCCGTGAGCGTATTTGGAACTAAAATTTAGTACGAGGTTTCTCGATCTCGATACGATAACCGTAACGTTACGCAGCATTCGTGAAGTCGTGCTCGGCCCTCTGGTTCTATGTTCTAGGCTATGCGGTCGTCAGTTGTGTAAAAAAACTCTCTGGCAAATAAACTTCATTTTATTTTATTTTCATCACTTATTCTCTTAAACCACGTTGCATTTAAATTGAAATCCGGTTTGTAAATTCGATTTACATCCTTAGGGATGTAAGAACATACCAATATACCAATTCAAACTCATAAATTCTCATGACTTTGGTTTTATTTTTACAAGGGCACTGAAAAAAAAAACGGTTTGGCGCGCTAAATAATGTTCTTGTTGAAATCATTGTTGCAAATTTTATTGAAAATGAATATTTTTAGCGAAAAATTACTAGCTCAAGTGAAGTTTTGGATTTGACGCCTGAATCGGTAAAGCCAGCTAAGGCAGTCATAAAACCCATAAAATAAATTATTACCCAAAATTTCAAAGGAAATACAATTTTCTTTATTTCTTTGCATTTATGATGAAAAGAAGAGTGTTCAACTCGAGTGTAAGTGATTCGTTACACCCTCGAACTATAAGCAGCCTAGCTAGCTTCGCTCGCTCGTGCGCCTAAATACCTCAGATGTAATGGATTACTTACAACCCTTGTTTATCAAACTACTATTTAGTCACATTATTAAGTCCCCGAAATCTCATAAGTGTTTACTTAACTAAAGTTCAAGACAAGATTTTTTCTGGCACCCTATTTCATAGCCATCAATAAATATTTCGTAGTCTTATTCTTCCTGAATATTCTCATTTACGTACGTAACTACTACAGGCTTCCTACACTTGGTTTGGACGGACGAAAATTTGTGGAAACAATACTCGGGGTAACGAACCTCAGACTAATTATAGGGTTTCCCTCTATGAAAGGGAGGTAGTGCATTTGCAGGTCAAAGGTAACTCGGTTCTTTTATCTAGTCATCCTATCACACTGAACTTGGATAATGGATATACTTAGGCGAAAGTTTTTTTTTTTTTTTTCAATTTATAGTTCTGCGGTTTTATTAAACTTCTACTTTTACTGAAACAGAAAAACGAAACAATCCGGAAAATGTAGCTTCTAACCAGAAAATCGAAACCGATTCCTTGACATGTCCGTTTCACGTGAAAAAACCTCCGACATTGTCATTTCATTTCAATATTTCGAAAACGGGTGAACCGATTTTAATAAACCTCTCGATTAAACTAATTTTTGATTAAAAGAAACCGCATCGAAATCGATCCATCCGTTTAGGAGGTATGAGGCCACAGACAGATACACAGATACACAGACACACAGGTCAAACTTATAACACCCCTCTTTTTCGTCGGGGGTTTAAAAAATAGTCGATACGAAACGTCAGCTCGATATGTATGTCTATGATTTAAAAAAAACCGGCCAAGAGCGAGTCGGACTCGCGCACGAGGGTTCCGTAGAAAGATTTTAATGCATTTCCCCCAGTGTTTTAAGAAATCCAGTGTTAGCAGAGCCCTGCTCCTAAGCAAAATGTACGCAGTGTGGGGTCAACTTATATTGGTCTGTGAAACAAAAAACACAAAAATTTAAGATTTTGAGACTTTTCCGAGTGGTTGTGCTATAAGAGCTACCTTCATACCATATTTCAAGTTTCTAGGACAACTGGAAGTACCCTTTAGGTTTTCTCAGTACGGCGATTTGTATGGAAATAGATTTTTTAATGACTGTATCTTTTGATTGCGTTGACTTATAAGGTTGATTTTTTCACGGCTTAAAGGCACCACATGCTTGAGTATTTGTTATTAATTTCAGCATGCTACCTCCACGCGTTCCAGAGAAAAAGGGTCTTGACAGACAGACAGACAGACAACAAAGTGATCCTATAAGGGTTCCGTTTTTTCCTTTTGAGGTACGGAACCCTAAAAAACAGTCAAATTAGTGACAAGTTTATTATGCCTTCTGTTTCTGAAGGTAATGTATGCAACTCTACATAATATGGCCTTAAAACACTCATGTGATCCTTTATGAAGCTCGGCTTCACATCGTTTCATAAATACACACTTGTGTTTTAAGGACCCTCATTAATGTGCCTAACAGTTGCATAAACTACTATTTTAATGTCTCTCATACTATCGTATCAAAAAACGATGTAGTGCAAAAGGTATCCTATTGAAGATTCAGCGAGTGATCTCACCGCGTGGCATTCCACGCGCCTTGTTAGTGCCGGATAGTTCTAATTGTCGGTACGTCCGAACCGTTTTCCGGTATCTTACGTAAACCGAATGGGGTTTGTTACACCAATGCGCAGTGTTATTTATATTTTAACTACACACATATCATAAAGTCCTCTATAATGCGTTCGGAAACCGTAGAAAATTACCAGCATTTCAGCATTATCGTCACCTGCTCGCCGCCAGCAGTAATGAATGTCGTTTGAAACATCTTCAAAAACCAACATAATTTACAATAAAAAAAAGGTCTGCGAAACGTCAGCTCTGTATGTTTGTCTATGATTTAAAAAAGACAGCCAAATTCGTGACAGGTATATGTATGATATGCCTTCGGCTTCTGAACCCATCTCAGAGTACTTATTATAATATGTGTGTAGATAAAGTAATAACACAACTCCACATAATCTGGCCTTAAAACACTCGTGTGATCCGCGTGTTTTAAGGACCCGTATTATGTAGCAGTTTCATTTATAAACTAATATTTCGTCAATTTACAATGACATTAAATCCAAGCTAAAACTAATTGAACTAAAACCTAACTAAATAAGGCCGTAGCATGGTGCCCAAAAGGCTGGCAGCGTTGCCTCGCTGACTAGCGATGCTAATTCTTTGAAAGAGAAAACTGCCAGCCCTTTGGCCATAAGTTGCATAGACCAAGCGCTTTTGCAACGCTGAAATAAGCTTGTAAGCCCCGGGACCCCATAGACCTAGTTTAAATTTTTTAATTTTCTTCGAATATTTTTTTGTAATTTTTTCAAACCTGCTCACTAAGTTTTACGACAATCGGTTTGAAAATGCGACCTGAGGGTCGAGCACGACTTTTCGAATCCTGCGTAACGTTACGGTTATCGTATCAAAATCGAGAAACCTCATACTAAATACGCTCACGGGCGGGCGCTGCTCCAAATGTCATACAAACTCGATAACGTTTACTATTCGATTTTACGTGACGCAGGTTTCGAATATTCCTACTCGGGCCTCTGAAGTTGAGAACAGCCGGACGGACTTACGAAAGCATTTTTGCCCAAGCTGAAATGGAAACGCATAACTCGGTCAATTAGTTAGTAGGATTAGCAGGATGTAACGGTAAAGTTTTCACGCCTATTCCTAGGATGAGCATCCTAACTAATATTATAAATACGAAAGTAACTCTGTCTCTCTGTCTCTGTCTGTCAGTTTGTCACCTCTTCACGGGAAAACCGCTGCGCCAATCTAGATGAAATTTTGTCAGAAGATAGTTTAAATATTGAGGAATAACATAAGCTACTTTTTATTCGGGAAAATTACAGTTCCCGCGGGATAGCGATAACCGAAATGTACGCGGACGAATTCGCGGGCAAAAGCTAGACATACTTATTACATTTCCGTCAAGAAACTTACTCCCATATACCTATTTCGTTTGCGTGTGACTTATCATACGCCGTAAACTGCCCTAAATGGGAGCATCGGTGTAACCGTCAGCCTTCTAATGTTCGAACCATTGTTTTTAATGTAGGTACCTACTGTTTGGTTTGGGCGTGGCACCATTGTGTCTATTGTAGTCACACTGTTACATTATTGTACGTCTACGAATTGCGTATTATTAGGGTCGTGTGAGACATTTGATTATGCATTTGGGTACGAGTCTTCGGACAAAATCTTTGTGTACGTTGGCGTGTCCTTGACTTCAATTTTAGTCTCAAATAAAGTGTTACTTATAATTTTATAGGTTTCTACATTTTTATGGGTGTTTGTGTTTCTGCCTACAGCTAGTTAATGCTTTGATTTAAGTATTTGCTCCAAAAGCTGAGATTTCTTTCAAAGGATCGATTATAATCTTTTTTTTTAAGTATTATAATTATAAGACAGGGAGTCGTCGGAGATCAGAGGAGAGGCCTTTGTCCAGCAGTGGGACATAGTACAAAAAAAAATTTACATCTCAATAGCGCAATAATAGATAAACAATAAATTGTATGAACTAATAGTTATTTGTTATACAAGGGTGCAAAGTTGTATTTTACCTGCGAGTGTAAGCGAGTGGTTCTAAAATAGAATCCTGAGCGTAGCGAGTGTTTCAGCACACGAGAAGTAAAATACATTTGCACCCGTGTGTAACACAAAACTTTTCACCTCACTGTAGCGAGGAAAGCGCAACATGCAAAAAAACAGCTCATAAAAATAAATCTTCATCACTGGAATCAAAAATTTTTTTACGATATTATACCTAACGGAAAACTCCGGAAGTTGTGTATTTTTACGTGAGTCGGAGTCGGTGAGAAAAATTTTGTTGACAATGTTGACATTTCTAACGATGTGTTATGAAATTGCATCGACTCAACTTGTGCGTTCAGAATTATATTCAACATCATTATAAAAAACTAACGTTTCTTACAGAATTTTAAGGACCATTAAATAAAGCTGAATATCTAAGCTAAGCTGGTATCTTTTGTTAAATTCTCAAACCATTTATCATTTATTTAATGATAGGTAATATCGAACGAACCATTATTATGAGCGTTTTACGTTTTGTTATCTGTCAAAAGCTACTTAAACACGCTCCACTCCAAGGTCAAATCACTTTCCCCACTAGTGGATAAAATTGGATTTTACCCGCTCGTATTAAAGGATAAAAGACGGCTTTCCGAGGTAGTTATGGGAAAAAACAATTACTTTGCTCACCCGTCCAGATCAAAGATATCTTTATAGCTGAGAGTTCCAAAAATATAATATTTATGTAACAAAAGGTGTAAATATAATAATGTGACTTTGAAAGAAAAGTTTCAAGTGCCATTTCTATTTGTAAACATATTTATGGAACATTGACAGGAAATA
The DNA here is from genome assembly GCA_963691665.1 of Clepsis dumicolana. Classification (NCBI taxonomy): domain Eukaryota; kingdom Metazoa; phylum Arthropoda; class Insecta; order Lepidoptera; family Tortricidae; genus Clepsis; species Clepsis dumicolana. The sequence goes on from OY829514.1 coordinate 3,103,111, forward strand.
TGATTCTGTAACGTGCATCGTAAACATAATATATTTGTCACAATGTGTGACAATGATTCTATGAAAGAAAGGTTGTAAACTTAACTATGGAGCGTGGAGTGAAAAGATGAAAATTGTCACATGCTGTGCAAGCTAGTATTTGTCACACTGTTTGTAAGCTTATTTAATTGTAAAAATATTTATGGAACTCTCAACTGAAAGATATCTTTGACCGCGACTGTACCAAATATATTCTTTTTAGTTCATAAATATGGACCTCCGCAAAGTAACGCCTGATTCAATAAATTCATAAATTATAACAGTTTTAAATGATTCGCGGTTAATTTCATTAGACATAATGAAAACGGGATATTGGCCGCGAGTATCTTATAGGTTTGATGAGCTCCGGATATTTTATAAGATATCCCGTTTTCATTATGTCTAAATTCATAAACTATGTTTTAAATAAAACACCATCATTAATATACAAAACTTTGTAACTTGTCCCGTTGTTTTACATCCAGCGAGCAATCGTTAACAATCTTGCCCAACGTTAATTGTTACGCTCGAAAAGAGCCGGTTTGAATAAAATTAACCTTTTAAAAAAAACAAAATATTCAACTGACTCATGATTTTTTACGGCCCGAAAGGTTTTGAAATTAATAATTCTCATTTATAGCTCATTTGAAATGCGGAAAGTGTGGAGTGTGTACCTCAAAATGTGCGAGGCATAACCTTTTTACTTTGTATTTGAGTAAGTAGGTAATTTTCAAATGATCAATCTGTATAAAAAGTTTTATATACCTACTTATGCAGGGTCGGTAATGCGCGAATGTTGCAAACTTTCCTAGGCGACGGTAATCGCTTAATATCAGGCCAATTGCACACCTGTTTGCCACCGACTACCACACGTTTTTAGGTGATTCGTAGACAAATGGGAAAAAACACATACAAACATTCATTAGCATCAGCATACAAGTTCACACAATTTTAAATAGCGTCTTTGTTTTTCTTTAAAACGTGAGCAAATTTCAAAAGTTCAAATTATTATTATTTAATCGTATGGCGTTATTATACAAGTATATAGGAAATCACACAAAATCATATCATAAGTCAACATCCAGGTTGCGCAGCCAGTCAACGGCATCAGGTGTCACGTTCACATAGAGGTCCTCCGGGTCGCTCCGGTAGCATCGCTTTGGGCAGCGCTCCACAATATGCTGTGCAGTTTGGTCTTCGAGGCTGCAGTTACAAAGCGGGCTATTGCTCCATCCCCATTTGAACTTAAAAGAGTTGCACCTACCGTGGCCTGCGCGGATGCTGTTGAGGCGACACCAGTGTTTCCTCTGCAAAGAGAAGCTCTTCGGCTTTTGAGTAGGATCCGGAAAGATGCTACGTTCAAATAAACGGAATACAGAGGTCTATTTCGCCTACTTCTCTTTTTAATGGGAATAAAAAAAATAGTGCTTAAGTATACTTTTAGCATGATACTACCGTGAGATTCAATCATAGTGGAATAAACGGATCACTCACGTATGTGAGCCGCCGTCAGCTGCGGCGAGCAGCCGCGCGAGCAGAGCCGCGGCGCGCAATTTACGTCTCGCCGCCGGCGTAGCGTGTGCTCCCAGAGGAAGGATTACGGGTTAGTTCGAAACATGTCGGGCTATACTCGACTAACATACATGAGTGATCCGTTTATTTCACTAGAACTTAAGCATAGTCGCGGAATGAAGAAGTTCGTCACTTTTCGCCTCTATGTCAACAAGTTAAGAAGGAAAAGTGACGAGCCTTTTTATTCAGCGACTATTATACCTACCTACATACCTATCAGAAACTGGATGCTGACGGGTCAGAGGGTCGAACACGACTTTACGAATGCTGCGTAACGTAAAATCGAATAGTAAACGTTATCGAGTTTGTATGACGTTTGGAACAGCGCCCGCCCGTGAGCGTATTTGGAACTAAATATGAGGTTTCTCGATCTCGATACGATAACCGTAACGTTATGCAGCATTCGTAAAGTCGTACTCGAACCTCAGTCAGTGAACGAGTCAGAACTTTTCTTTCGTCATTACAATCTCACTCGTCACAAATTTCAGGTACTTAAAACAAAGGCTTGTGATTGGCCATTCGTTTGTGTTTTGTGCTAGATGCATTGTGGTCGGTGTACAGGGGCCATTAATTGCGGTTGGACCCTTTTATACTGTCTCGTTGTCGGTTAACGTTATTTGAATTTAAATACCTCCCGCGCCACTTTGGTTTCGATTCGAATACAAACAGTGCGTAAATAAAATAAAATAAAATAAATAAATAAATATCATGGGACAAATTGACACCAATTGACCTAGTCCCAAACTAGGCAAAGCCTGTACTATGGGTACTAGACAACGGATAAACATACTTATATAGACAAATACATACTTATATACATATTAAGCATCCAAGACCCGAGAACAAATATTCGTATTCATCATACAAACATCTGCCCCGACCGGGATTCGAACACAGGACCTCAAGCTTCATAGTCAGGGTCTCTAACCACTAGGCTATTCGGTCGTCTAAAAAAAAAATTAGTAATAATTTAATTTATAATAATTTATCTAAAATTTCCTGATACAATTTTTTTAACATACAATGATAATGTACAGAAAAAATAGTTATGCAGCTGGATTTGAATCCACAACCTCGATAATTAGGACGTATTTTTAATCAATTCGACACGTATGGATATATAATATTATCGGAACTGCAAGATATTCACATATCGACGGTACTCTGACTCAACCTCGTATATAAACTTTGACTAAATTGGAATAAGCACTTTATGATCGCGGTCTAGAGTAGTTATTCCAATTTCGTCAAAGTTTATATACGAGGTTGAGTCAGAGTACCGTCGATATGATAATCTTTTAAGGCATTTTGGTCGTCGATTACACTAACCTAGGCGTTTTGTAGTATTGCAGTGGGGCAGTGTAGCTTACCCTTAAGCATTCACTAAGTACATTTTCACCTGCTATGTGCAAAGAGACATAAAGAGGTGAAAACATTCATAACGTGTAGGTACCTCTACATAGTTGCAAATTTGTAAGTTCAAAGCACTTCGTGAAGTCACTTAGTAAATTTAAAACAATAATATACTAGCAATCAAACTCACGACCCTAGCAAAGTAATATTAGCTGCCAGTAACGTTTTAAAAATTCCCGGTACACCCCACACAATGCTTTCGAATTTCAATGTTTGCTCAAGTTCCTATTGAATAGGTGGGGTAGGTACTTGTGTTTCCTTTAGTACGATTGGGTAGGTACTGCCCGCCATTATTTTTATTTCGTTAACAAGGGTCCGGTAATGAATTCAAGGGTTCAATTAGTAAGATTATACAGAAAATTGGTTCTGACGCTAATGTATAGAAAGCGGGAATGTATGGAATAAGTAATGCCGAGTAAATCACACGGGAATCTTTATATTCAAAAATTCTCGTGTATTATCAAGTAAGTAAGTAAACGCTTTATAAGAAAATACAGAAATAGCCTTTTTTGAAGTCGGTTAATAAACGCAAGTTACAAACAGTGAGATACAAGTGCTAAGGCGGACTTATCCCTACAAGGGAACTCTACCAATCAACCTTTGAGCGGTAGAGAGGAGTGTGGTTAAAGAGTGCATTTGTAATCATAAATAAATTTGTTTCCCGATTCTGACAAACATAGAACGTTCTAACAGTAAACGTCATAACTGTGTTTTTCTCAAACAATACGATGTCGCGAACTTTGACGTTTACTGTGAAAAGGTTTCACGGGGGTCAGGAATCAGTTTGTTCCGCGTTTGTACCTGGCTTTTGTCAGACTATTTTTAAAAAGCCCTCCGACACCCAATACGTAAATTTTTTTAAGAAGTCCTGGAACTGCATTAAAAAAAATTAAGCCAGTATTATTGAAACAGTACATACTCTAAAGATAATGAATGCAATAAAAGAAAGAGGAACAAATGCCAAAGCAATAAAAAACCAAAACGATAAAAAGAGTCATGAAAACGAACATAAAGTTGATGTAAGAAGTCTTTCAATTCGGCCTTTATTGATACTAACAATTGAGAAGTTTGATTAAATTTGACATAAAAGTCAAGTTCCCCACGCCCAGGTACTTGCCGTTAAAAAATAAACAACTGAAACGACAGGGAAAAACAAAGGATAGAACGGGACAATTACAAATAACACAATTTTGTCGCTGTCGGGTTTGAAACCTTGGGTCCATGGGGTCCCGGCGCTTACAAGCTTATTTCAGAGTTGCAAAAGCGCTTGGTCGCTGCAACTTGTGACCAAAAGGCTGGCAGTTTTCTCTCTCAAAGAATCTGTGCCCTAAGCACGACTTGTCGAATCCTGCGTTACGTTACGGTTATCGTATCGAGATCGAGAAATCTCATACTAAATTTTAGTTCCAAATACGCTCACGGGCGGGCGCTGTTCCAAACGTCATACAAACTCGTTATTGTTTACTATTCGATTTTACGTGACGCAGGATTCGACAAGTCATGCTTAGGGCACAGCATCCCTATTCAGCGAGGCGACGCTGCCAGCCCTTGGGCACCATGCCACGGGGGCTTTATTTAGATATAATTCTGTTTTCAATTTTAGTTTAATTGGTTTTATCTTGGATTTAATGTCATTGTAAATTGCTTTTATTGTGTAAATAAATTAATAAAAATAATATCAATTGACCAAGTCTCAAACCAGGCAAAGTCTTTGAGTATGGGTGCTAGATTAACAGAGGCCTTATTGTTTGGCCTTGTATATGTGAGTTATCCGTTATTTTACTATGATCGAGTCTCACGGCAGTAAATTTTCATGTTAAAACTATAGTATTTAGAACCCACAATTTTTTAACGGATTATTGCTTCTACTTCCAAGTCAAAGTGCTTGTAAAAATGCTCTCTGATTTTTCTTAGTTTAACCTACCAAGTTCTATTAGCATTTTACAAGTCACTGTTCAATTCACAGAAGTTTGTGTGACCAGAGGACTGGCTTTTTCTTAGCAGTAAGGCTAAGTGTTGCCATCAAGCGCGGCAATGCTAACACACTTCTGGGCACCTAACCACACTGTCGAAAGAATTTATAGAGGCTTCGGGTGACCAGAAGACTGGCTAGAAGGCTGGCATTATCTTAGTAAAGGACTAGGTATTGCCATCCAACGTGGCAATCAAATTTCTGGGCACTATACCGCCAGGCAGTGATTTGGGACAGCTTTTTTATTTTTATAGCTTTAGTTTATATTCTTAGTTTGAAGTTTGGTGTATGAAGGGAGAGTGAATGAAAAAGTGGGAAAGGGAAGACCTCGGTGAACGTTCTCCGATCAAATCGGTGATATTCTGGAAAACGGACAGGTCAGGAGTACCCACAAACGGAGAGCTTGTATGAAGAATGTTATGAGATTAAGGGAAGCAAAGGTTGTATGTCAGATCGTAGCAAGTGGAAGTCCGTGGTCTCTGCCTACCCCTCCGGGAAAGAGGCGTGACGTATGTATGTATTTTTTTTTTACATAATACCTCATCATCAACATCAGCCTATTTACGTCCCACTGCTGGGCAAGGCCTCCTCTCAGAATGAGAGGGCTTGCGCTATATAGTTCCTACGTGGGCCCAGTGCGGATTGGTAACTTCACACACACCATTGAATTGCTTCACAGGAGTGTGCAGGTTTCCTCACGATGTTTTTCCTTCACCTTCAGCTTATGATAAATTACAAATGTAATTTCGCACATAAATTCCGAAAAACTCAAGAGGTGCGAGCCGGGGTTTGAACCTACGACCCTCTGCTTGAGAGGCGATAGGTCAAACTAGGCTATCACGGCTATTTAAAATAATACCTAAGTATTTGAAACAAATTTTACTGCCTACTAAATAAATTCTCGTCGTCCACCTGCTGCGACACTCCGACTTTCCACAGCACATCCCAAATCCAGATTACCGTTTACAAATGAGAGATTTGTCTAAAAGTTCGCAAAGCTAACTTCCATTAGTAGTACTTCGAGTAACTGACGACTCGAAGTTAGACCCAATCCTATGTCAATGATAACAGCGATTTAAGGATTCAAACTCAAAATGATAAACTGGAAAACGATTATTCAGAAAACAGGCAAGAACAATAATACTCAACTTAATCAATCAAAGTTTGCGGAATCCATTCTGAGTGGAGCCGGGTTTGTCCAACGAAATAAGTATTTAATTTAAATCAGTATTTGCGAAGGCCTGTACTAACACCGCGAAGATTGCGGGCCTTGTAAAAATGATAGAATTTCTGCGGTTGTCGTGTCGAAATTGTGTCTTGAGCTTGGCAGTGAATAAAATTAAATGTTTAGTGGAAGTGGAAGTTTTAAATAATTTATTGAATCAGTCGTTACTTTGCGGAGGTCCAAATTTATGAACTAAAAACAATTACTTTGCTCACCCGTGACCACTAGTGAAAAATAGTTAATCTGTGCGGCAAATGTATGTTTCCATACAGCACCTCCGCCTCCACTGCTACACGAATCAACACATGCCACACAGACCCAACTATCACCACCACCACTAAACTACACGCTGACGCGTTTCGGCACTCTCCACGAGGCCATTATCCAAGCTAAGCACTACAACAACCATTCACCAAGACACCATTACCACTAGTTACCATTAGTTCATAGTGAAAGTTTTTTTTAAGACGAGTAGAGCTCAGGGAGACGCTCTTGCTCAGCAGTTCACTGTAATAGTATTCCAATACTATAAGAGTCTGAAAAAAAATGGTCGTTGCACAGAAGCATCGAATTAACGCAGAGAATTTTGAAAAATTCAGAGGTGTGAGGATTCGAACCCACGACCCTCTGCTTGAGAGGCCATAGGTTACACCACTAGACTATCACAGCTATTCTGTTTCTGTATGGTTTTCTAATTTGTATAGACATAGTAGAAAAAACCTTTCCCACGGTCCAGACAAAAATGTATCTTATGACAATGTCATAAACATTTTAACAGGAGAAAGCTTTCTCATTTTGACTATACCTATTGCTTACATAATTTATTGAATCGGCCGTTACTTTGCGGAGGTCCGTATTTATGAACTAAAAACAAAAAACAATTGCTTTGCTCACCCGCGACAAGCTTGTCGCCTTTTGTTTCAGGTACCTTCTTGTCTTAATAATAAATGCCGAGACCGAACCGCATTTACTTCTGACGCCAATCCCTACTCGTAACGTGACACCCTTAAGACTCTCCACCACTCTTTTGTCGCATATTCGTAACGTCTCTATTTAATACCTAATATTGGTTTAATACGGGCAGTATATCAGCGGACCTCGGCGATAAAGAAACAGTGAGAGACCTTGGCCATTAGTATTTTCGTGTTTCAAAGTATAATAGGTACTTACTAGCAGTGAAGCAAAACGATTATTCCACAGATTTTGTTAAAGAAACATCAAAGTGAAATAAACGGATCGCTCACGTATGTCAGTCGAGTATAGCCCGACATGTTTCGGACTAATCCGTAGTCCTTCCTCTGAGAGCACACGCCACGCCGGTGGCGAGACGTGAGTGATCGTGAGTTTATTTCATTATGATTGAGTCTCGCGGTAGCTTCATGTTAAAACAAACATCAAGTTCGCTTATGGATCATTATGATATCTTCTTTTTGTTTAATGACGAAAAAACCGGCCGAGTACCAGTCTGTCTTGCACGGGGCTTTGTACCTAATAATTATAACATTACTCTACTTAGTGTTTCCCTTTATATGTCTAACTGTTTACCAACCGCAAGTCAAAGTACATCGGATAACTGTTAGTTTGTAGTTAATGTGATAAATATTTTTTGCTCACTTTCCATTATTAAATCCACAAGAACGTTTTTCGTCTCTGTTAACAGATGATTGAATTTCATACTTGAACACACACACATTGTCTCCCCAGACATCAGTGGAAGCTGATTTGCTACGCAAATTAATGAAATCTTTCCTTCTTTCCCAATATAATAGTTCTGTGACCAAGACACACTTTGGGGCGTTACGCCAAAGAAGTGGTAGTAGTACACGGAGTATTTTATACCCGTTCCGTGTCCCTGTTCCTGTCGACATCCCTACAGGTCCCTAAAAGAAAAGCCTACCCGGTAATAGGTTATCGATAGAGGCTATTTTCATGTTATCGCCCCAATAATGGCCCATTTCGGTTTCGACTCGCGTGTATCAATCAATTTAGCTGATTATTTACCCTGATGATGCTTTCAGTGAAACTCGGGGGTAATGTGTGGAATGCTTTTCTTTTGTTTTTGTTGTAGGTATGTAGATGATTTTCTTGTTGATTTTAATTCGCGGGAGTCGCGAGGGTGTTTCTTTTGGTATTACTAGTTCCATCCGTTACTCTTATTAACTTTTTCTCTAACTTTTCAAGAGTCTGAATAATGTCAGGTCACCCTCCTAATGTTCGACATCTTAATTTCAATAATTGACACACTGACTGTCACGTTTATTACTATGAATGAAGATTTAAAAAGCCAAATATTGCGTCACGTCGGACACTGGGATCTTATTATGTTCTGAGGTTTCAACTTTTCACAATTATTCAAAATTGAAATGAAATTTTCTTGTGAACAAATCTGCACTCCTGGTGTATGTGAAGTGTCAATTCAATGGTGTGAGTAAAGTACATATGATGATGATGACACAATCTTCGTAGAATCGGGCTTCGTACCTTATTAGATATTATTATAACTCATATTACCAAATCAATATGTATGACAGCTCTCTTACACAATTGCCGTATCCGCAATCTATTCCAGCGCCCAATCTAGAATTCAGTTCATTGTAATTGATTACTCAGCCCCTTATACATGTACAGTCAGCAGCAAAAGTAGCTAAGCAACCGAAGTGGTCACAGTGATCTGCACAAGCTCTTATGTCTATAACAATAGAGCCGTGATTAGATCATTGTGACCGCTTCGGTTGCTTAGCTACGAGGGGCGGCTGAAAAGTAATCTACCTAACAATGAAACAAAAGACTGTCGTGGCAATTTTTTTTTTATTTTTCTATATAGTCCCCTGCTAGTAAAATGCACTTATTAAATTGTTCAAATATTGAATTTAAACCATTAAAAAAAAACTTTCGGTTTGTCGTCAAAAAAGTCAGTAACCGCAGCCTTCATTTCGTCATCGGTCATAAACCTTCGTCCCCTGAGGTCTTTCTTGAGAAGTCTAAACAGAAAATAGTCACAGGGGGCTAAACTTGGACTATAAGGGGGGTGGTCAATGGTTTCGAAGCCATTGTTTTTAATTCCTAGCTTCGTTGTGCGGGCGGTATGCACTGGGGCGTTATCGTGCAAAATCAGAATTCCTTTGCTTAGTTTACCTCGCCGTTTTTCTTTTATTGTCTCTCTTAGTTTACTATATGTAAGTTTGAGTAATAATCAGCATTCATTGTAGTTTTTTTCGGTAAATAATCTATGAGCAAAATCCCTTCTGTGTCCCAAAAGATTGTAGCCATAAGTTCACTTGCCGATGGACAGACCTTGAATTTCCGAGGCGGCTTCTCATCCTTAAATTTCCACTGTAACGACTCTTGCTTACTTTCCGAGTCCCATTGTCGAACCCAAGTCTCATCACATGTTACAATTGTAGAAATTATTTCTTCCTCTTTCCCTCGACTCATGTCCAAAAACTCTTCGCAACATTTGACACGCCTCTCCATGTCAAATGCAATCAACATTCTGGGGACCCAACGTGCACTAACCTTGGACATGTTCAAATGCTCATGAATTATTTCATTGACTCGCACTTTACTGACGCCCACATCTCTAGCTACCTCCCACTGCTTCACTCGTCGGTCCTCTTATATAAATTTTTTCACCCTAGCTACATTGTCATCGGTGACGGCCGAAACTGGTCTTACGCTACGAGGATCATCTTCCAGGCTCTCACGACCTAACTTAAACTGCTTTGACCAAAACTTAATAACAAATTCGGAAGAACACGAACTACCAAACACACGTAACATACGCTGTCTGATCTCCGAAGGCGTATTCCCTTCTTTAGTCAAAAACTTAATCACCGCACGCTGCTCGATTTTATCCATTTTCACTTTTTCTACCGACATGTTTGAAACAATTGTAGGAGACAAATAAACGTGATGCAATAAACAAATGAATGTAATACATTTTGAAAATAGAATAACAAACGAATATAAATCCATACCAGCCAGCATTATTTTTGTATATATTTCTGAAAAAGGAGATTAGTTATCAGCCGCCCCTCGTACTTCTGTTGCTAACTGTACCTAGCCGCTGTTTACAAAGCAAGGCTCACCGAAACTCAAGAGGCCCAGACTTGAATAATTGAGCGGTGTTAAGTGGACCGTAACGCACGTCGCATAGATTGCTAGATTGCTACCACTAGCACAGACTACTGCATCCGCAGGCAAGAACAAAATATTTAATAGTACGCTATACACAGACTTATGCAGGCTGTCCCAAATATGGTACGTCACAGTGACACCGCATTAGGAACAAGAATAAGAATTATTTATTTGCTAAAAGCGGCAGGCTTACTTTCCAACTTGCTCGCAATCGACATCGTGTTAATTTTATCAGTTTTTGTATGGGCTGACAGTTGGTATCGGAAACAGCTAGCTGTCACAGTCATATAAAAACTAATTTCAATTCGATGACGAGTGTGAAAATAGTTGCGCAGTTACCCTACTGCCGGTGTACAGAAATGATTTTAAATTTAATCTGGATAGATCTACACTTTCTACATAAAAATGCATTCAAAAAAATTGCTGTCTATAGTGTCATTCTGTGGAACTTGCTAACTGTGTAAACGAACCGCCCATTGAATTAATTGTCTCTGATGGTCGAGTACGACTTTGCGAATGCTGCGTAACGTTAGGTACGGTTATCGTACCGAGATCGAGAAACCTCATACTAAATTTTAGTTCCAAATACGCTCCGGGCGGGCGCTGTTCCAAACGCCATACAAACTCGACAACGTTTACTATTCGATTTTACGTTACGCAGCTTTCGTAAAGTCGTGCTCGACCCTCTGAATGATGGATTTACTATGGAGGTTTGTTTACATAGTTAGCAAGTTCCATAGAATGGCACTTCAAAAGTTTTTTTTTTAAACTAGCAGTGGCAATGAATGTACTGGAGTGTTTGTTTTAAATTTTTCAAATAAAAACTTTGGCGGGGTAAATACTTATAGACTTATGCGAAGAGGTTGTCGTATATAAACGGTTAAATATTTATAACTGACTCTCATAGTAGGGGCTAGAAGTAATCTTGGTCAGTCAGATGTTCCTCTAGAGGCGATCTGTTGTACAGTGCTTTGGTTCTGATTTAACCATGATTTACAATGCATTTGCATCTCAAATAAAGAGTTAGAGTTTAATTAAATTTTGAGTAATATTATTTACTTACTTATATAACTTGCTTTTTAGTGTGGGACTAGGTCAATAAATTGGTGTCAAATTGCCCCATCAGTATGGAGGTGCTGGATTCGAACCCCAGTTCGAGAATATTTTTTCTGGTCTTTCTCTATATTTTTAAATTTGCCTATGATACTTATTTTATTTTTATTTATTTTTACTAGAGTTGTTGCCCGCAATTTTGTCTGAATGGAATTCAGTTTATCGATTCTGCGGGGTCTATGCGAATTTCCGGGATAAATGATAACCTATGTGTCAATCTGGTGTAAATAGTCTACACTAGACGACCGAATAGCCTAGTGGTTAGAGACCCTGACTATGAAGCTTGAGGTTGTACCAGACCTACTATAATATTGCCTTAATTGGCTATATTTTATAAGAATAGATATGAGAATAAAATTTTCATTTCTAAATAATATTAATTGACTTTAATAAAAGCATACATTCTATTCCAAATCACATCTTTCGTCAATTTAATAAATAATTTCAAGATTAAACTAATCAATCATTTTATGCATAGAAACTAGTGACATCTCTGGACAAGTAGTGAAGTTAGTCCCTTAATTAGAAAGAGTTTTCAGTTTATCATACAGCTGTGTTGATTGGGTAAAGAGTTTCCCTACTCAACAATAGATGTCACCATGTAGGAGGTAATTGGATACTTAAGCGACACCTAGAGTGAGTTGACGAACTAAAAGCTTCAGGTTATTGGTTTAAAATTAGGAAATTATCTACTCGATAATAGATGGCGTTGTAATAGAAAAATCAATAAAACAGGGTATAATATATGAGGTTTATTTATTCTCCTTTTGTTGTTTTATAAGCATAAGCAATTAATTCTACAACAGGCGATACTATTACTGTGAACTTCTAGCAAAAGCAGGTCTAACTAATGTAAAATAGTTATAAAAATGTTCCATTTATAGGATTCTTCTTATGATGTCCTCCATCAGCTGAAAAGCCCATTGAATCCGTGTCCAATAAAGCATTTCTTTTATTTTCTGTTCATTTAAGCGGCACAGGCAATTTTGATACCAAATAGTTCAACATCCATGGCGTAGTTTAAAAGTTTCTCTGTAATAGGAATTTTTACCGAGTTAATCCAACATCATTTTGAATGTTTCATTCTCATTTTAAATACAAGCTAGATCTAAGCTCTTATGCTAACATCTGTTCCTAATATCGGTTCTAAAATAGAATTAGTTAGTTCATTTCGGATCTATTAGTTAAATGATTCAATATAAGTAATTTATTGTATGGGATATTTTGCTCCGGAGACTGAAATTGTTATATCATCTAATATTATACAGTATTGTGTGTTTATAGTCAAAATCTTTATAAGCCTTATCCCTACACCCTAATACACTATATTTATACAATAACTAGTATTTTGGGTGGGGGCCGCGGGCCCCGAGGGGCCCGCGGAGGGTTCTCTGCCACCATGTTTTTTTTAATATCCTAACCAATTATCAAACTAACAAACTAAGCAACTAACCAACTGTCCAACTAACCAACAAACAAACTAACCAACCAACCAACTAACCAACAAACAAACCAACCAACTGTCAAACTTTAAAACTACCAAACTAACCAAGTATCAAACTATTAAACTACCAAACTAACCAACTAACCAACTATCAAACTATCAAACTAACAAACTAACCAACTATCAAACTAACCAACTAACCAACCAACAATTTAACAAACTAACAAACTAACCAAGTAACCAAACAACAAACCAACTAACCAAATAACCAACCAACCAACCAACCAACCAACCAACCAACCAACCAACAAACTAACCAACTAACCAACCAACCAATCAACCAACCAACTAACAAACTAATCAACTAACAAACTATCAAACTACCAAACTAACCAAATAACCAACTATCAAACTACCAAACTAACCAACTAACCAAGTATCAAACTACCAAACTAACCAACTAACCAAGTATCAAACTATCAAACTACCAAACTAACCAACTAACCAACTATCAAACTACCAAACTAACCAACTAACCAACTATCGAACTCTCAAACCAACAAAGTATCAAACTATCAAACTACCAAACTAACCAACTATCAAACTATTAAACTACCAAACTAACCAACTAACCAACTATCAAACTATCAAACTACCAAACTAACCAATTAACCAAGTATCAAACTAACCAACTAACCAACCAACCAACCAACAAACCAACTAACCAAATAACCAACCAGCCAACCAACCAACCAACCAACCAACCAACCAATCAACCAACCAACAAACTAACCAACTAACAAACTAACCAAATAACAAACCAACCAATCAACCAACCAACCAATAAACCAACCAACCAACCAACCAACCAACCAACCAACCAACAAACTAACCAACTAACCAACCAACCAAGTATCAAACTACCAAACTAACCAACTAACCAAGTATCAAACTATCAAACTACTAAACTAACCAACTAACCAAGTATCAAACTACCAAACTAACCAACTACCCAAGTATCAAACTACCAAACTAACCAAGTATCAAACTATCAAACTACCAAACTAACCCACTAACCAACTATCAAACTACCAAACTAACCAACTAACCAAGTATCAAACTAACAAACTAACCAAGTATCAAACTATCGAACTACCAAACTAACCAAGTATCAAACTATCAAACTACCAAACTAACCAACTAACTAACTATCAAACTACCAAACTAACCAACTAACCAAGTATCAAACTAACCAACTATCAAACTATCAAACTACCAAACTAACCAATTAACAAAGTATCAAACTAACCAACTAACCAACCAACCAACCAACTAACCAATCAACCAGCCAACCAACCAACCAACCAACCAACCAACCAATCATCCAACCAACAAACTAATCAAATAACCAACCAACCAACCAACCAACCAACCAACCAACCAACCAACAAACTAACCAACTAACCAACCAACCAAGTATCAAACTACCAAACTAACCAACTAACCAAGTATCAAACTATCAAACTAACCAACTAACCAAGTATCAAACTACCAAACTAACCAACTAACCAAGTATCAAACTATCAAACTACCAAACTAACCAACTAACCAACTATCAAACTACCAAACTAACCAACTAACCAAGTATCAAACTACCAAACTAACCAACTAACCAAGTATCAAACTACCAAACTAACCAACTAACCAAGTATCAAACTATGAAACTACCAAACTAACCAACTAACCAACTAACCAACTATCAAACTACCAAACTAACCAACTAACCAAGTATCAAACTATCAAACTACTAAACTAACCAACTATCAAACTACCAAACTAACCAACTAACCAACTATCAAACTACCAAACTGACCAACTAACCAACTGACCAAGTATCAAACTATCAAACTACCAAACTAACCAACTAACCAACTAAACAACCAACAAACTAACAAACTAACCAACTAACCAACCGACCAACCAACAAACCAACTAACCAAATAACCAAAGAACCAATCAACCAACCAATCAACCAACCAACTAACCAACCAACAAACTAACCAACTAATCAAACAACCAATCAACCAACCAACTAACAAACTAACCAAATAACCAACTATCAAACTACCGAACTAACCAACTATCAAACTACCAAACTAACCAACTAACCAAGTATCAAACTACCAAACTAACCATTTAACCAAGTATCAAACTATCAAACTACCAAACTAACCAACTAACCAACTATTAAACTACCAAACTAACCAACTAACCAACTATCAAACTACCAAACTAACCAACTAACCAAGTATCAAACTATCAAACTAACCAACTATCAAACTATCAAACTACCAAACGAAACAACTAACCAAGTATAAAACTATCAAACTACCAAACTAACCAACTAACCAACTATCAAACTACCAAACTAACCAACTAACCAACTATCAAACTACCAAACTAACCAACTAACCAAGTATCAAACTATCAAACTACCAAACTAACCAACTATCAAACTATCAAATTAACCAACTAACCAACTATCAAACTACCAAACTGACCAACTAACCAACTAACCAAGTATCAAACTATCAAACTACCAAACTAACCAACTAACCAACTAAACAACCAACAAACTAACAAACTAACCAACTAACCAACCGACCAACCAACAAACCAACTAACCAAATAACCAAAGAACCAATCAACCAACCAACCAACCAACCAACTAACCAACCAACAAACTAACCAACTAATCAAACAACCAATCAACCAACCAACTAACAAACTAACCAAATAACCAACTATCAAACTACCGAACTAACCAACTAACCAAGTATCAAACTACCAAACTAACCAACTAACCAAGTATCAAACTACCAAACTAACCATTTAACAAAGTATCAAACTATCAAACTACCAAACTAACCAACTAACCAACTATCAAACTACCAAACTAACCAACTAACCAACTATCAAACTACCAAACTAACCAACTAACCAAGTATCAAACTATCAAACTAACCAACTATCAAACTATCAAACTACCAAACGAAACAACTAACCAAGTATAAAACTATCAAACTACTAAACTAACCAACTAACCAACTATCAAACTACCAAACTAACCAACTAACCAACTATCAAACTACCAAACTGACCAACTAACCAACTAACCAAGTATCAAACTATCAAACTATCAAACTAACCAACTAACCAACTAAACAACCAACAAACTAACAAACTAACCAACTAACCAACCGACCAACCAACAAACCAACTAACCAAATAACCAAAGAACCAATCAACCAACCAACCAACCAACCAACTAACCAACCAACAAACTAACCAACTAATCAAACAACCAATCAACCAACCAACTAACAAACTAACCAAATAACCAACTATCAAACTACCGAACTAACCAACTATCAAACTACCAAACTAACCAACTAACCAAGTATCAAACTACCAAACTAACCATTTAACCAAGTATCAAACTATCAAACTACCAAACTAACCAACTAACCAACTATCAAACTACCAAACTAACCAACTAACCAACTATCAAACTACCAAACTAACCAACTAACCAAGTATCAAACTATCAAACTAACCAACTATCAAACTATCAAACTACCAAACGAAACAACTAACCAAGTATAAAACTATCAAACTACCAAACTAACCAACTAACCAACTATCAAACTACCAAACTAACCAACTAACCAACTATCAAACTACCAAACTAACCAACTAACCAAGTATCAAACTACCAAACTAACCAACTAACCAAGTATCAAACTATCAAACTACCAAACTAACCAACTATCAAACTATCAAATTAACCAACTAACTAAGTATCAAACTACCAAACTAACCAACTAACCAAGTATCAAGCTATCAAACTAACCAACTATCAAACTAACCAACTAACCAAGTCTCAAACTATCAAACTACCAAACTAACCAACCAACCAACTATCAAACTATCAAACTACCAAACTAACCAACTATCAAACTAACCAACTAACTAATCAACAAACTAACAAACTAACAAACTAACCAACTAATCAACTAACCAACTAACCAACCAACCAACCAACAAACTAACTAACCAACCAACCAATCAACCAACCAACCAACCAACCAACCAACCAACAAACTAACCAACTAACCAACCAATCAACCAACCAACTAACAAACTAACCAAGTATCAAACTATCAAACTACCAAGTTAACCAACTATCAAACTACCAAACTAACCAACTAACCAAGTATCAAACTATCAAACTAACCAACTAACCAAGTATCAAACTATCAAACTACCAAACTAACCAACTAACCAACTATCAAACTACCAAACTAACCAACTAACCAAGTATCAAACTACCAAACTAACCAACTAACCAAGTATCAAACTACCAAACTAACCAACTAACCAAGTATCAAACTATCAAACTACCAAACTAACCAACTAACCAAGTATCAAACTACCAAACTAACCAACTAACCAAGTATCAAACTACCAAACTAACCAACTAACCAAGTATCAAACTATCAAACTACCAAACTAACCAACTAACCAACTATCAAACTACCAAACTAACCAACTAACCAAGTATCAAACTATCAAACTACTAAACTAACCAACTAACCAACTATCAAACTACCAAACTAACCAACTATCAAACTACCAAACTGACCAACTAACCAACTAACCAAGTATCAAACTATCAAACTACCAAACTAACCAACTAACCAACTAAACAACCAACAAACTAACAAACTAACCAACTAACCAACCGACCAACCAACAAACCAACTAACCAAATAACCAAAGAACCAATCAACCAACCAACCAACCAACCAACTAACCAACCAACAGACTAACCAACTAATCAAACAACCAATCAACCAACCAACTAACAAACTAACCAAATAACCAACTATCAAACTACCGAACTAACCAACTATCAAACTACCAAACTAACCAACTAACCAAGTATCAAACTACCAAACTAACCATTTAACCAAGTATCAAACTATCAAACTACCAAACTAACCAACTAACCAACTATCAAACTACCAAACTAACCAACTAACCAACTATCAAACTACCAAACTAACCAACTAACCAAGTATCAAACTATCAAACTAACCAACTATCAAACTATCAAACTACCAAACGAAACAACTAACCAAGTATAAAACTATCAAACTACCAAACTAACCAACTAACCAAGTATCAAACTATCAAACTACCAAACTAACCAACTATCAAACTATCAAATTAACCAACTAACTAAGTATCAAACTACCAAACTAACCAACTAACCAACTATCAAACTATCAAACTAACCAACTAACCAACTAACCAACTATCAAACTACCAAACTAACCAACTAACCAACTATCAAACTACCAAACTAACCAACTAACCAAGTATCAAACTATCAAACTAACCAACTATCAAACTATCAAACTACCAAACGAAACAACTAACCAAGTATAAAACTATCAAACTACCAAACTAACCAACTAACCAAGTATCAAACTATCAAACTACCAAACTAACCAACTATCAAACTATCAAATTAACCAACTAACTAAGTATCAAACTACCAAACTAACCAACTAACCAACTATCAAACTATCAAACTAACCAACTAACCAAGTATCAAACTATCAAACTACCAAACTAACCAACTAACCAACTATTAAACTATCAAACTACCAAACTATCAAACTAAGCAACCAACCAACCAACAAACCAACTAACCAATTAACTAATCAACCAAACAACCAACCAACCAACCAACCAACCAACCAACCAACAAACTAACCAACTAACCAACTATCCAACCAATCAACCAACCAACCAACTAACCAACTAACCAAGTATCAAACTATCAAACTAACAAACTATCAAACTATCAAACTACCAAACTAACCAAGTTTCAAACTATCAACCACCAACTAACTATCAAACTACCAAACTAACCAACTAACCAAGTATCAAACTATCAAACTAACCAACTATCAAACTAACCAACTAACCAAGTATCAAACTGTCAAACTACCAAACTAACCAACTAACCAACTATCAAACTATCAAACTATCAAACTATCAAACTAACCAACTATCAATTTAACCAACTAACTAACCAACAAACTAACAAACTAACAAACTATCCAACTAATCAACTAACCAACTAACCAACCAACCAACCAACCAACCAACAAACCAACTAATCAACCAACCAATAAACCAACCAATTAACCAACCAACCAACCAACCAACCAACCAACAAACTAACCAACTAACCAACTATCAAACTACCAAACTAACCAACTAACCAAGTATCAAACTATCAAACTAACCAACTATCAAACTATCAAACTACCAAACGAAACAACTAACCAAGTATAAAACTATCAAACTACTAAACTAACCAACTAACCAACTATCAAACTACCAAACTAACCAACTAACCAACTATCAAACTACCAAACTGACCAACTAACCAACTAACCAAGTATCAAACTATCAAACTATCAAACTAACCAACTAACCAACTAAACAACCAACAAACTAACAAACTAACCAACTAACCAACCGACCAACCAACAAACCAACTAACCAAATAACCAAAGAACCAATCAACCAACCAACCAACCAACCAACTAACCAACCAACAAACTAACCAACTAATCAAACAACCAATCAACCAACCAACTAACAAACTAACCAAATAACCAACTATCAAACTACCGAACTAACCAACTATCAAACTACCAAACTAACCAACTAACCAAGTATCAAACTACCAAACTAACCATTTAACCAAGTATCAAACTATCAAACTACCAAACTAACCAACTAACCAACTATCAAACTACCAAACTAACCAACTAACCAACTATCAAACTACCAAACTAACCAACTAACCAAGTATCAAACTATCAAACTAACCAACTATCAAACTATCAAACTACCAAACGAAACAACTAACCAAGTATAAAACTATCAAACTACCAAACTAACCAACTAACCAACTATCAAACTACCAAACTAACCAACTAACCAACTATCAAACTACCAAACTAACCAACTAACCAAGTATCAAACTACCAAACTAACCAACTAACCAAGTATCAAACTATCAAACTACCAAACTAACCAACTATCAAACTATCAAATTAACCAACTAACTAAGTATCAAACTACCAAACTAACCAACTAACCAAGTATCAAGCTATCAAACTAACCAACTATCAAACTAACCAACTAACCAAGTCTCAAACTATCAAACTACCAAACTAACCAACCAACCAACTATCAAACTATCAAACTACCAAACTAACCAACTATCAAACTAACCAACTAACTAATCAACAAACTAACAAACTAACAAACTAACCAACTAATCAACTAACCAACTAACCAACCAACCAACCAACAAACCAACTAACCAACCAACCAATCAACCAACCAACCAACCAACCAACCAACCAACAAACTAACCAACTAACCAACCAATCAACCAACCAACTAACAAACTAACCAAGTATCAAACTATCAAACTACCAAGTTAACCAACTATCAAACTACCAAACTAACCAACTAACCAAGTATCAAACTATCAAACTAACCAACTAACCAAGTATCAAACTATCAAACTACCAAACTAACCAACTAACCAACTATCAAACTACCAAACTAACCAACTAACCAAGTATCAAACTACCAAACTAACCAACTAACCAAGTATCAAACTACCAAACTAACCAACTAACCAAGTATCAAACTATCAAACTACCAAACTAACCAACTAACCAAGTATCAAACTACCAAACTAACCAACTAACCAAGTATCAAACTACCAAACTAACCAACTAACCAAGTATCAAACTATCAAACTACCAAACTAACCAACTAACCAACTATCAAACTACCAAACTAACCAACTAACCAAGTATCAAACTATCAAACTACTAAACTAACCAACTAACCAACTATCAAACTACCAAACTAACCAACTATCAAACTACCAAACTGACCAACTAACCAACTAACCAAGTATCAAACTATCAAACTACCAAACTAACCAACTAACCAACTAAACAACCAACAAACTAACAAACTAACCAACTAACCAACCGACCAACCAACAAACCAACTAACCAAATAACCAAAGAACCAATCAACCAACCAACCAACCAACCAACTAACCAACCAACAGACTAACCAACTAATCAAACAACCAATCAACCAACCAACTAACAAACTAACCAAATAACCAACTATCAAACTACCGAACTAACCAACTATCAAACTACCAAACTAACCAACTAACCAAGTATCAAACTACCAAACTAACCATTTAACCAAGTATCAAACTATCAAACTACCAAACTAACCAACTAACCAACTATCAAACTACCAAACTAACCAACTAACCAACTATCAAACTACCAAACTAACCAACTAACCAAGTATCAAACTATCAAACTAACCAACTATCAAACTATCAAACTACCAAACGAAACAACTAACCAAGTATAAAACTATCAAACTACCAAACTAACCAACTAACCAAGTATCAAACTATCAAACTACCAAACTAACCAACTATCAAACTATCAAATTAACCAACTAACTAAGTATCAAACTACCAAACTAACCAACTAACCAACTATCAAACTATCAAACTAACCAACTAACCAAGTATCAAACTATCAAACTACCAAACTAACCAACTAACCAACTATTAAACTATCAAACTACCAAACTATCAAACTAAGCAACCAACCAACCAACAAACCAACTAACCAATTAACTAATCAACCAAACAACCAACCAACCAACCAACCAACCAACCAACCAACAAACTAACCAACTAACCAACTATCCAACCAATCAACCAACCAACCAACTAACCAACTAACCAAGTATCAAACTATCAAACTAACAAACTATCAAACTATCAAACTACCAAACTAACCAAGTTTCAAACTATCAACCACCAACTAACTATCAAACTACCAAACTAACCAACTAACCAAGTATCAAACTATCAAACTAACCAACTATCAAACTAACCAACTAACCAAGTATCAAACTGTCAAACTACCAAACTAACCAACTAACCAACTATCAAACTATCAAACTATCAAACTATCAAACTAACCAACTATCAATTTAACCAACTAACTAACCAACAAACTAACAAACTAACAAACTATCCAACTAATCAACTAACCAACTAACCAACCAACCAACCAACCAACCAACAAACCAACTAATCAACCAACCAATAAACCAACCAATTAACCAACCAACCAACCAACCAACCAACCAACAAACTAACCAACTAACCAACTAACCAACCAATCAACCAACCAACTAACAAACTAACCAAGTATCAAACTATCAAACTACCAAACTAACCAACTAACCAACTATCAAACTACCAAACTAACCAAGTATCAAACTATCAAACTAACCAACTATCAAACTATCAAACTATCAAACTACCAAACTAACCAATTAACCAAGTATCAAACTAACCAACTAACCAACCAACAAACTAACCAACCAACCAACCAACAAACCAACTAACCAAATAACTAACCAGCCAATCAACCAACCAACCAACTAACCAACCAACCAACAAACTAACCAAATAACAAACTAACCAACTAACAAACTATCAAACTACCAAACTAACCAACTAACCAACTATCAAACTACCAAACTAACCAACTAACCAAGTATCAAACAATCAAACTAACCAACTATCAACTTATCAAACTACCAAACTAACCAACAATCAATTTTGTATGGCGGCCATCTTGTTTTCGCCATGTTGAAACAACTTTGACCGGCTCACTCATTGGTTGGCTGTTCTGAGCGGCTTTAGTTCCGGGCAAACTCGGTAGGTCAAGCCGTTACAGAGAGCTACCCCATGTGTTGGGTCAGTGTCCAAGTTCAGGTCGATTTCATATTTTTTTGTTGGTCGTGGCGGCATTTCTGATGTGATGGTGTATAGAGTCGAACCCAACCTCTAAGGTCAGACATAACATTGTATGGCCGCCATCTTGGAAAATTGAGAATTCGAAAAAAATATTATGGCGTTGAATATTGTACCCTTTAAGAGCCCTGGATGCAAAATTTTAATCGAATCAATCAAAAAAAATTTCGCCGCCATTTTGAATCCGCCATCTTGGAAAAAAAAAATTTGCTTCATTAGATTACCCTTTCTATTTTGAACAACATTAGTTCAAGCACCTTGTATCTATCTAGACTGGCCTCTGAGATATTCGCTTTTCAATTTTGTATGGCGGCCATCTTGTTTTCGCCATTTTGAAAAAACTTTGACCGGCTCACCCATTGGTTCGCTGTTCTGAGCGACTTTAGTTGCGGGCAAACTCGGTAGGTCAAGTCGATACATAGAGCTACCCCATGTGTCGGGTCAGTTTCCAAGTTCAGGTCAATTTAGTATTTTTTTTTGGTCGTGGCGGCATTTCTGATGTGGTGGTGTATAGAGTCGAACCCAACCTCTAAAGGCTGCTACAAAACAACAGTAAGTCAGTGAGTCAGACATTACATTGTATGGCGGCCATCTTGGAAAATTGAGAAATCGAAAAAATAATTATGGCGTTAAATATTGTGGCCTTTAAGAGCCCTGGATGCAAAATTTCAATCGAATCAAACAAAAAATATATTTTGCCGCCATTTTGAATCCGCCATCTTGGAAAAAAATTGCTTCATTCGATTGCCCTTTCTAATTTGAACAACATTAGTTCAAGCACCTTATATCTATCTAGACTGGCCTCTGAGATATTCGCTTTTCAATTTTGTATGGCGGCCATCTTGTTTTCGCCATTTTGAAAAACTTTGACCGGCATACCCATTGGCTGGCTGTTCTGAGCGACTTTAGTTTCGGGCAAACGCGGTAGGTCAAGTCGTCGCGGAGAACTACCCATGTGTCAGGTCAATTTCCACATTCAGGTCAATTCCATACTTTTTTAGTGGTCGAGGCGGCATTTCTGATGCGATGTTGTAGAGAATTAAACCCCACCCTTCATGGGTTCTTCAAAACAGCATGTCAGTGGGCCAGATTTTCCATCGTATGGCGGCCATCTTGGAAAATCGCAAAATCGAAAAACCAATTACGGCGTTTGATTCAGTGGCTCTCAAGAGCCCTGGATGCAAAATTTCAATCGAATCAGAGCAAAAAAGAAAATGGCCGCCATTTTGAATCCGCCATCTTGAAAAAAAAATTATCCCGATAGATTACCCCTCCCACCCTGAATGACATTTGGTCGAGCACCTGTCATCAATCTCTATTGGTTTGCGAGATAATCGCGTTTCAATTTTGTATGGCGGCCATCTTGTTTTCGCCATTTTGAAAACATTTTGACCGGCTCACCCATTGGCTGGCTGTTCCGAGCGACTTTAGTTTCGGGCAAACTCGGTAGGTCGAGCCGTTGCAGAGAACCGCTACTTGAGTCAGGTCACTTTCCACATTCAGGTCGATTTCGTATTTTTCCTGGGGTCGTGGCGGCATTTTGGATATGACGACGTATACAGTTCCACCCCACCCCTCGTAGGTTCTTCAAAACAGCATGTCAGTGAGTCAGTGAGTGGGTATCGAGCTATATATATTATAACTAGTATTTTGGGTGGGGGCCGCGGGCCCCGAGGGGCCCGCGGAGGGTTCTCTGCCACCATGTTTTTTTTAATATCCTAACCAATTATCAAACTAACAAACTAAGCAACTAACCAACTGTCCAACTAACCAACAAACAAACTAACCAACCAACCAACTAACCAACAAACAAACCAACCAACTGTCAAACTTTAAAACTACCAAACTAACCAAGTATCAAACTATTAAACTACCAAACTAACCAACTAACCAACTATCAAACTATCAAACTAACAAACTAACCAACTATCAAACTAACCAACTAACCAACCAACAATTTAACAAACTAACAAACTAACCAAGTAACCAAACAACAAACCAACTAACCAAATAACCAACCAACCAACCAACCAACCAACCAACCAACCAACCAACAAACTAACCAACTAACCAACCAACCAATCAACCAACCAACTAACAAACTAATCAACTAACAAACTATCAAACTACCAAACTAACCAAATAACCAACTATCAAACTACCAAACTAACCAACTAACCAAGTATCAAACTACCAAACTAACCAACTAACCAAGTATCAAACTATCAAACTACCAAACTAACCAACTAACCAACTATCAAACTACCAAACTAACCAACTAACCAACTATCGAACTCTCAAACCAACAAAGTATCAAACTATCAAACTACCAAACTAACCAACTATCAAACTATTAAACTACCAAACTAACCAACTAACCAACTATCAAACTATCAAACTACCAAACTAACCAATTAACCAAGTATCAAACTAACCAACTAACCAACCAACCAACCAACAAACCAACTAACCAAATAACCAACCAGCCAACCAACCAACCAACCAACCAACCAACCAATCAACCAACCAACAAACTAACCAACTAACAAACTAACCAAATAACAAACCAACCAATCAACCAACCAACCAATAAACCAACCAACCAACCAACCAACCAACCAACCAACCAACAAACTAACCAACTAACCAACCAACCAAGTATCAAACTACCAAACTAACCAACTAACCAAGTATCAAACTATCAAACTACTAAACTAACCAACTAACCAAGTATCAAACTACCAAACTAACCAACTACCCAAGTATCAAACTACCAAACTAACCAAGTATCAAACTATCAAACTACCAAACTAACCCACTAACCAACTATCAAACTACCAAACTAACCAACTAACCAAGTATCAAACTAACAAACTAACCAAGTATCAAACTATCGAACTACCAAACTAACCAAGTATCAAACTATCAAACTACCAAACTAACCAACTAACTAACTATCAAACTACCAAACTAACCAACTAACCAAGTATCAAACTAACCAACTATCAAACTATCAAACTACCAAACTAACCAATTAACAAAGTATCAAACTAACCAACTAACCAACCAACCAACCAACTAACCAATCAACCAGCCAACCAACCAACCAACCAACCAACCAACCAATCATCCAACCAACAAACTAATCAAATAACCAACCAACCAACCAACCAACCAACCAACCAACCAACCAACAAACTAACCAACTAACCAACCAACCAAGTATCAAACTACCAAACTAACCAACTAACCAAGTATCAAACTATCAAACTAACCAACTAACCAAGTATCAAACTACCAAACTAACCAACTAACCAAGTATCAAACTATCAAACTACCAAACTAACCAACTAACCAACTATCAAACTACCAAACTAACCAACTAACCAAGTATCAAACTACCAAACTAACCAACTAACCAAGTATCAAACTACCAAACTAACCAACTAACCAAGTATCAAACTATGAAACTACCAAACTAACCAACTAACCAACTAACCAACTATCAAACTACCAAACTAACCAACTAACCAAGTATCAAACTATCAAACTACTAAACTAACCAACTAACCAACTATCAAACTACCAAACTAACCAACTAACCAACTATCAAACTACCAAACTGACCAACTAACCAACTGACCAAGTATCAAACTATCAAACTACCAAACTAACCAACTAACCAACTAAACAACCAACAAACTAACAAACTAACCAACTAACCAACCGACCAACCAACAAACCAACTAACCAAATAACCAAAGAACCAATCAACCAACCAATCAACCAACCAACTAACCAACCAACAAACTAACCAACTAATCAAACAACCAATCAACCAACCAACTAACAAACTAACCAAATAACCAACTATCAAACTACCGAACTAACCAACTATCAAACTACCAAACTAACCAACTAACCAAGTATCAAACTACCAAACTAACCATTTAACCAAGTATCAAACTATCAAACTACCAAACTAACCAACTAACCAACTATTAAACTACCAAACTAACCAACTAACCAACTATCAAACTACCAAACTAACCAACTAACCAAGTATCAAACTATCAAACTAACCAACTATCAAACTATCAAACTACCAAACGAAACAACTAACCAAGTATAAAACTATCAAACTACCAAACTAACCAACTAACCAACTATCAAACTACCAAACTAACCAACTAACCAACTATCAAACTACCAAACTAACCAACTAACCAAGTATCAAACTATCAAACTACCAAACTAACCAACTATCAAACTATCAAATTAACCAACTAACCAACTATCAAACTACCAAACTGACCAACTAACCAACTAACCAAGTATCAAACTATCAAACTACCAAACTAACCAACTAACCAACTAAACAACCAACAAACTAACAAACTAACCAACTAACCAACCGACCAACCAACAAACCAACTAACCAAATAACCAAAGAACCAATCAACCAACCAACCAACCAACCAACTAACCAACCAACAAACTAACCAACTAATCAAACAACCAATCAACCAACCAACTAACAAACTAACCAAATAACCAACTATCAAACTACCGAACTAACCAACTAACCAAGTATCAAACTACCAAACTAACCAACTAACCAAGTATCAAACTACCAAACTAACCATTTAACAAAGTATCAAACTATCAAACTACCAAACTAACCAACTAACCAACTATCAAACTACCAAACTAACCAACTAACCAACTATCAAACTACCAAACTAACCAACTAACCAAGTATCAAACTATCAAACTAACCAACTATCAAACTATCAAACTACCAAACGAAACAACTAACCAAGTATAAAACTATCAAACTACTAAACTAACCAACTAACCAACTATCAAACTACCAAACTAACCAACTAACCAACTATCAAACTACCAAACTGACCAACTAACCAACTAACCAAGTATCAAACTATCAAACTATCAAACTAACCAACTAACCAACTAAACAACCAACAAACTAACAAACTAACCAACTAACCAACCGACCAACCAACAAACCAACTAACCAAATAACCAAAGAACCAATCAACCAACCAACCAACCAACCAACTAACCAACCAACAAACTAACCAACTAATCAAACAACCAATCAACCAACCAACTAACAAACTAACCAAATAACCAACTATCAAACTACCGAACTAACCAACTATCAAACTACCAAACTAACCAACTAACCAAGTATCAAACTACCAAACTAACCATTTAACCAAGTATCAAACTATCAAACTACCAAACTAACCAACTAACCAACTATCAAACTACCAAACTAACCAACTAACCAACTATCAAACTACCAAACTAACCAACTAACCAAGTATCAAACTATCAAACTAACCAACTATCAAACTATCAAACTACCAAACGAAACAACTAACCAAGTATAAAACTATCAAACTACCAAACTAACCAACTAACCAACTATCAAACTACCAAACTAACCAACTAACCAACTATCAAACTACCAAACTAACCAACTAACCAAGTATCAAACTACCAAACTAACCAACTAACCAAGTATCAAACTATCAAACTACCAAACTAACCAACTATCAAACTATCAAATTAACCAACTAACTAAGTATCAAACTACCAAACTAACCAACTAACCAAGTATCAAGCTATCAAACTAACCAACTATCAAACTAACCAACTAACCAAGTCTCAAACTATCAAACTACCAAACTAACCAACCAACCAACTATCAAACTATCAAACTACCAAACTAACCAACTATCAAACTAACCAACTAACTAATCAACAAACTAACAAACTAACAAACTAACCAACTAATCAACTAACCAACTAACCAACCAACCAACCAACAAACCAACTAACCAACCAACCAATCAACCAACCAACCAACCAACCAACCAACCAACAAACTAACCAACTAACCAACCAATCAACCAACCAACTAACAAACTAACCAAGTATCAAACTATCAAACTACCAAGTTAACCAACTATCAAACTACCAAACTAACCAACTAACCAAGTATCAAACTATCAAACTAACCAACTAACCAAGTATCAAACTATCAAACTACCAAACTAACCAACTAACCAACTATCAAACTACCAAACTAACCAACTAACCAAGTATCAAACTACCAAACTAACCAACTAACCAAGTATCAAACTACCAAACTAACCAACTAACCAAGTATCAAACTATCAAACTACCAAACTAACCAACTAACCAAGTATCAAACTACCAAACTAACCAACTAACCAAGTATCAAACTACCAAACTAACCAACTAACCAAGTATCAAACTATCAAACTACCAAACTAACCAACTAACCAACTATCAAACTACCAAACTAACCAACTAACCAAGTATCAAACTATCAAACTACTAAACTAACCAACTAACCAACTATCAAACTACCAAACTAACCAACTATCAAACTACCAAACTGACCAACTAACCAACTAACCAAGTATCAAACTATCAAACTACCAAACTAACCAACTAACCAACTAAACAACCAACAAACTAACAAACTAACCAACTAACCAACCGACCAACCAACAAACCAACTAACCAAATAACCAAAGAACCAATCAACCAACCAACCAACCAACCAACTAACCAACCAACAGACTAACCAACTAATCAAACAACCAATCAACCAACCAACTAACAAACTAACCAAATAACCAACTATCAAACTACCGAACTAACCAACTATCAAACTACCAAACTAACCAACTAACCAAGTATCAAACTACCAAACTAACCATTTAACCAAGTATCAAACTATCAAACTACCAAACTAACCAACTAACCAACTATCAAACTACCAAACTAACCAACTAACCAACTATCAAACTACCAAACTAACCAACTAACCAAGTATCAAACTATCAAACTAACCAACTATCAAACTATCAAACTACCAAACGAAACAACTAACCAAGTATAAAACTATCAAACTACCAAACTAACCAACTAACCAAGTATCAAACTATCAAACTACCAAACTAACCAACTATCAAACTATCAAATTAACCAACTAACTAAGTATCAAACTACCAAACTAACCAACTAACCAACTATCAAACTATCAAACTAACCAACTAACCAAGTATCAAACTATCAAACTACCAAACTAACCAACTAACCAACTATTAAACTATCAAACTACCAAACTATCAAACTAAGCAACCAACCAACCAACAAACCAACTAACCAATTAACTAATCAACCAAACAACCAACCAACCAACCAACCAACCAACCAACCAACAAACTAACCAACTAACCAACTATCCAACCAATCAACCAACCAACCAACTAACCAACTAACCAAGTATCAAACTATCAAACTAACAAACTATCAAACTATCAAACTACCAAACTAACCAAGTTTCAAACTATCAACCACCAACTAACTATCAAACTACCAAACTAACCAACTAACCAAGTATCAAACTATCAAACTAACCAACTATCAAACTAACCAACTAACCAAGTATCAAAC
The DNA here is from genome assembly GCA_963691665.1 of Clepsis dumicolana. Taxonomy (NCBI): domain Eukaryota; kingdom Metazoa; phylum Arthropoda; class Insecta; order Lepidoptera; family Tortricidae; genus Clepsis; species Clepsis dumicolana. The sequence goes on from OY829514.1 coordinate 3,133,562, forward strand.
TGTCAAACTACCAAACTAACCAACTAACCAACTATCAAACTATCAAACTATCAAACTATCAAACTAACCAACTATCAATTTAACCAACTAACTAACCAACAAACTAACAAACTAACAAACTATCCAACTAATCAACTAACCAACTAACCAACCAACCAACCAACCAACCAACAAACCAACTAATCAACCAACCAATAAACCAACCAATTAACCAACCAACCAACCAACCAACCAACCAACAAACTAACCAACTAACCAACTAACCAACCAATCAACCAACCAACTAACAAACTAACCAAGTATCAAACTATCAAACTACCAAACTAACCAACTAACCAACTATCAAACTACCAAACTAACCAAGTATCAAACTATCAAACTAACCAACTATCAAACTATCAAACTATCAAACTACCAAACTAACCAATTAACCAAGTATCAAACTAACCAACTAACCAACCAACAAACTAACCAACCAACCAACCAACAAACCAACTAACCAAATAACTAACCAGCCAATCAACCAACCAACCAACTAACCAACCAACCAACAAACTAACCAAATAACAAACTAACCAACTAACAAACTATCAAACTACCAAACTAACCAACTAACCAACTATCAAACTACCAAACTAACCAACTAACCAAGTATCAAACAATCAAACTAACCAACTATCAACTTATCAAACTACCAAACTAACCAACAATCAATTTTGTATGGCGGCCATCTTGTTTTCGCCATGTTGAAACAACTTTGACCGGCTCACTCATTGGTTGGCTGTTCTGAGCGGCTTTAGTTCCGGGCAAACTCGGTAGGTCAAGCCGTTACAGAGAGCTACCCCATGTGTTGGGTCAGTGTCCAAGTTCAGGTCGATTTCATATTTTTTTGTTGGTCGTGGCGGCATTTCTGATGTGATGGTGTATAGAGTCGAACCCAACCTCTAAGGTCAGACATAACATTGTATGGCCGCCATCTTGGAAAATTGAGAATTCGAAAAAAATATTATGGCGTTGAATATTGTACCCTTTAAGAGCCCTGGATGCAAAATTTTAATCGAATCAATCAAAAAAAATTTCGCCGCCATTTTGAATCCGCCATCTTGGAAAAAAAAAATTTGCTTCATTAGATTACCCTTTCTATTTTGAACAACATTAGTTCAAGCACCTTGTATCTATCTAGACTGGCCTCTGAGATATTCGCTTTTCAATTTTGTATGGCGGCCATCTTGTTTTCGCCATTTTGAAAAAACTTTGACCGGCTCACCCATTGGTTCGCTGTTCTGAGCGACTTTAGTTGCGGGCAAACTCGGTAGGTCAAGTCGATACATAGAGCTACCCCATGTGTCGGGTCAGTTTCCAAGTTCAGGTCAATTTAGTATTTTTTTTTGGTCGTGGCGGCATTTCTGATGTGGTGGTGTATAGAGTCGAACCCAACCTCTAAAGGCTGCTACAAAACAACAGTAAGTCAGTGAGTCAGACATTACATTGTATGGCGGCCATCTTGGAAAATTGAGAAATCGAAAAAATAATTATGGCGTTAAATATTGTGGCCTTTAAGAGCCCTGGATGCAAAATTTCAATCGAATCAAACAAAAAATATATTTTGCCGCCATTTTGAATCCGCCATCTTGGAAAAAAATTGCTTCATTCGATTGCCCTTTCTAATTTGAACAACATTAGTTCAAGCACCTTATATCTATCTAGACTGGCCTCTGAGATATTCGCTTTTCAATTTTGTATGGCGGCCATCTTGTTTTCGCCATTTTGAAAAACTTTGACCGGCATACCCATTGGCTGGCTGTTCTGAGCGACTTTAGTTTCGGGCAAACGCGGTAGGTCAAGTCGTCGCGGAGAACTACCCATGTGTCAGGTCAATTTCCACATTCAGGTCAATTCCATACTTTTTTAGTGGTCGAGGCGGCATTTCTGATGCGATGTTGTAGAGAATTAAACCCCACCCTTCATGGGTTCTTCAAAACAGCATGTCAGTGGGCCAGATTTTCCATCGTATGGCGGCCATCTTGGAAAATCGCAAAATCGAAAAACCAATTACGGCGTTTGATTCAGTGGCTCTCAAGAGCCCTGGATGCAAAATTTCAATCGAATCAGAGCAAAAAAGAAAATGGCCGCCATTTTGAATCCGCCATCTTGAAAAAAAAATTATCCCGATAGATTACCCCTCCCACCCTGAATGACATTTGGTCGAGCACCTGTCATCAATCTCTATTGGTTTGCGAGATAATCGCGTTTCAATTTTGTATGGCGGCCATCTTGTTTTCGCCATTTTGAAAACATTTTGACCGGCTCACCCATTGGCTGGCTGTTCCGAGCGACTTTAGTTTCGGGCAAACTCGGTAGGTCGAGCCGTTGCAGAGAACCGCTACTTGAGTCAGGTCACTTTCCACATTCAGGTCGATTTCGTATTTTTCCTGGGGTCGTGGCGGCATTTTGGATATGACGACGTATACAGTTCCACCCCACCCCTCGTAGGTTCTTCAAAACAGCATGTCAGTGAGTCAGTGAGTGGGTATCGAGCTATATATATTATAACTAGTAATTCGCGTGGGAGCCGCGGGGCCCGAGGGCCCCGCGGATGGTTCCCTGCCACCTTTTTTTTTTCTAACCTTATCTATTTTTTCCTTTATGCGTTTATAGACGTGTCTTTTTTTAACTATAATCTCACCAATAAATTGACCCCTATCTCACTTGATGGTATAGGACGGTATAGAATTAGTTTGTAATAACATTTATTTTTATGTTACGATGGTATGGTACTTTGGTTCGTTGATTCAGTTCTGAAGGATCGCAGTTCTAACCTAACCTACTTTCCTGGTAGCGATTCGGTTCTGAAGGATCGCAGTTCTAACCTAACCTAACCTACTTTCCTGGTAGCGATTCGGTTCTGAAGGATCGCAGTTCTAACCTAACCTAACCTACTTTCCTGGTAGCGATTCGGTTCTGAAGAATCGCAGTTCTAACCTAACCTTCTTTCCTGGTAGCGATTCGGTTCTGAAGGATCGCAGTTCTAACCTAACCCACTTTTCTGGTAGCGATTCGGTTCTGAAGGATCGCAGTTCTAACTTAACCTAAGCTACTTTCCTGGTAGCGATTCGGTTCTGTAGGATCGCAGTTCTAACCTAACCTTATCTACTTTCCTGGTAGCTATTAGGTTCTGAAGGATCGCAGTTTTAACCTAACCTACGTTACTGGTAGCGATTCGGTTCTGAAAGATCGCAGTTCTAACCTAACCTAACCTACTTTCCTGGTAGCGATTCGTTTCTGCAGGGTTCGCAGTTCTAACCTAACCTAACCCACTTTTCTGGTAGCGATTCTTTTCTGTAGGGGTCACAGTTTTAACCTAACCTAACCTACTTTCCTGGTAGCGATTCGGTTCTGAAGGATCGCAGTTTTAACCTAACCTAACCTACTTTCCTGGTAGCGTTTCGGTTTTGAAGGATCGCAGTTCTAACCTAACCTAACCTACTTTCCTGGTAGCGATTCGGTTCTGAAGGATCGCAGTTCTTACCTAACCTAACCCACTTTTATGGTAGCGATTCGTTTCCTTGAGGAGCCCGCGGAGGGTTCACTGCCACCCTGTTTTTTTTTAATATTTACGATACTAATAACTCTTTAAAGAACACCATATCATATAACAAGCATGACAGAAAAAAAAGCACAAGGAAAGTAAAAGGTAACGATAGGCGGCCTTCTCGCAACAGAGCGATCACTACTCGGTAACTATAATGGAATAAAGGTAAGAACAGATTAAAGCAGGTGGTGCTAATCCTCTGTATCTTGCAATTTAATAATGGTACATGCATAAAAATAACTTTATATTAAAGATACCGAATGATATAAAACCTTGAATATTACATATAACGTGAACATTAAGAACAAATTTAAAAATGCTCGAATTTGGTAATAAATTCAAATCACGTTTGTTTTACTTTTGCTTTCTTCTCGCTTTTGATTTCAATTTGTTAAATCAAAATGATAAAAGGCAGTCATTGCCGTCTTTCACGGTCATTATTGAATTACTATCATGTCGCTAACACAAGATGAATGTACACGTATCGTCACTGTGCTGTAAGAAGGCAGAAGTCAGAGAAGTACAGCGAGAGTAACAGGCGTGTCACTTTCTACGGTGCAGAGAGTCGTCCAACGTAACTGAGAAACTGGGCTAAACATAAAAAGACCAGGAACCGCAGACCGAGATGTACCAAGGCTCGAGAGGATCGATTTATTGTTACGAGCATGCTACGAAATCGGCACCTCACTTGAAGTTGAAGTAACAAATCAACTTCGAGAGACCCGAAGAGACGACGTAAGCAATCGGACTGTGAGGCGGCGGCTCCAAGAAGCCAATTCGACCCCACGTAGACCCGCAAATGGCCCAAATTGTGAAAGGAAACACCGAGTAGCAGCCAGCGAACATGCACAATGGGGAGACGAAGAATGGGTAAGAGTAATGTTTTGTGACGAATCCAGATTTATGCTCTATGCAAATGATGGGCGGCGAAGAGTCTACCGACGACCATGGGAACTTTTTATTCCAGCTTGTTTTGAGGAAAAAGTATCGTTCGACGGTGGATCTGTTATGGTTTGGGCTGCGGTCTCTTCAGAGAGTCGCACGGAGTTAGTGCTGAGAGAAAATGGTACGCTAAATAATGTAAGATATGTAGAAGAGATCTTTGATGAGCATGTTGGCCCATACTTAGTGATTATGGGTGAATATTCCATATTCATGCATGACAACGCTAGGCCACATACAGCTCAAATCGTAAATGAGTATTTTCAAGACGTTGGCATCAATTGCATGGACTGGCCCTCGAGAAGCCCTTACTTAAATCCGATTGAGCACGCTTGGGACGAGCTTGGGGGGTGTATAAGACAACAGAACCCCGCCCCAGCTACACTTAGAGACCTGAAACATGCGTTAGTGGAAGAATAGACCAATATCCTGCAACATCGCTTAAGAATTTTATAAACAGCATGCCTAATCATCTGACAGCTGTAAGAAGGGCCCGTGGAAGCAATACGAAGTATTCATTTTGTTTTTGTGCGGTATGTGAGGAAACGTCTTTTGATTTTCCTAAGCAATAATTGTTGGCATTTTGTTTCTTATGTAATTTTAATAAACAAACAAATATTGTTTTCTACATTTAATGTTATTTCATTAACTAAGAAATTATCTCCAACATACGGTTTAATCCATGCCGCTAGCTCTATTACTTTAGGAGATATTCTAGTTTTTCGTAGTAACCCGTATTATTTGACCGCGAGTGTATTTAGAAAGTTTTTAGGTAACGAATTTATAGCAGGTAGGTACACTAAAAAAAATACGTAATAAGCATAAAATACACATAAATGATGATAACAGATACATACATTAAATACTATAGATTGATTTTTAAATTCAGCCACAAAACTCACGTACCTACAAGTTGACAGATAGTGCTCGTTCAGCATAGTTTTAATTAAAGGCAAAAATTTAGCGGTCTTTAGGCTTATATTGTATTTCTAACCTTAAGTATTTACTTTTTCGTCATATTTTATAGCCCTTTATATATACTGTAGCACATGTTTCCCACATTGTCTTTGTTAACTTTAAAAAAAGTAAGTGATATATCCAGTATATCTACGTCAGGCGATACATTTTGCGACGTTACACTGCTATACGAACTATCTTAAGGTCACTAAAGGCGTTGGAAATAAATTATAAGAAACTTGGAGCGCGTTGGGCTAGGCGGAAAAAAGCGTTACGCCTTATTCACAAATGAGATTGTCAAAAAATCGTTTTTTTCTTTCATCGTAAAGAAAAGCCAATTACTTGTAGGAGCCTAATTTTGACATTTAGTCATATAATTCAATCCTTTTCAAAACAATTTTTTGACGCAAAAAGAGGGGTATTATAAGTTTGACCGCTGTGCGTGTCCGTGTGTTTGTGCATCTGTCTGTAGCACCGTAGCTCTTAAACGGTTGGACCGATTTGAATGCGTGTTTTTATTTGAAAGCTGGTTTTCCAGCGATGGTTCTAAGATGTGTTTCATCAAATTCGCTTTAGTTGTTTTTGAGATATTAGATTTTAAAATTAAAATGTCATGGGGGTTTTTTCAAGTTCAAATCAAAAACGTGAGAGCCCGTTGATGTCTTCAGTATGCCAAAATTCGGTAACCAGAATCTAATATCTTGGAAAGTGAATGATATGTAAAAAGTGTAAAAAAAAAAATAATTTGTAAAACTTCAGACGAAAAAAAACCTGTAAAAAGTTAAATACGAAATTGGTACTAAATTTAAGAACTGTGTTAACTTTTGCGCAGTCGGCTGCCTTAGGTACCTAATGAGGGCCTACAAATACAAAAAGACGGCACCCGACTGCGCAAATGATAACATAGTTCCTAATTAAAGGACCAACCCCAGAAATTTCATTTCTTTTCTTTTTATAGGTTTTTATTCTCAGCTAATTGTGAGTTGGCGGAGGTAATCGAATTATGAATACAATTTTTTCGTCTCAAACTGAAAAGCATTTTTGAAATCTTATTATGCACGCATTTTTACGAAACAATAAATTAACAACTCGCACAGATTTTTTTATGAAAATAGCTGTAATAATAAAGAAATTATAAACGTTTTTGCATTTGGACTTTCTCGTGTAAACCTACGATTTTCGAGTTGGCGAAGTGTTCATTGGAAGTGATGAAAAGGTTTCCATACAAATTGCCGTGGATTGAAAACCTATAGGGTGCTTACAGTAGTCCTAGAAACTTGAAATAATTTATTGAATCAGGCGTTACTTTGCGGAGGTCCATATTTATGAACTAAAAACAATTACTTTGCTCACCCGCGACCACTAATGACAAATAGTTATATCTGTGCGGCAAATGTATGTTTCCATGCAACACCTCCGCCTCCACTGCTACACGAATCAACACATGCCACACAGACCCAACTATCACCACCACCACTAAACTAAACGCTGACGCGTTTCGGCACTCTCCACGAGGCCATTGACGAAGCACAACAACAACCGCTCAACATGCCACCACTTCTACTACAGTGGTTGTAGTGGTGCATGGAAACATGCATTTGCCGCACAGATATAACTATTTGTCATTAGTGGTCGCGGGTGAGCAAAGTAATTGTTTTTAGTTCTAGAAACTTGAAATTTGGGATGAATGTTGACGTTCGCGGACGGGCATTCCATAATATCTTTTTGGCATAGTAGGCTCGCTTATTTGGGGCAGTATTAGCAAGTGCTGGTCGGAATAATTTTCCAAACAACTCTACCTATAATGTCATCATAAATTTTATGACATGTTTAAGCGTAGGTACCAGCCCTCCACTGTGTACAGCTAGTTTTGCCTTTTTCGACATGAACCATACTTATACTACGGGGAAGGAGGAGTAAAACAGGATGTTTATTGTTAGAAATAATAGTAGCAAGTAATAAAAAAATACTTACCTACATTTTCGAGAGAGTCCAACAGTTTATTTTCCTACAAATCTTATGTCCTATCGAAGAGAAAGGAAAGATACAGTACAACACCCGGTAATGCCAACAAATACAAATGCATTGGGGCCGTTCTACTTTGCTTGCTACTTAGCGTATTGTTGTCCCCTTCATACATTGGAATAAAGTTTAAAATTTGCATTTAGTATGGTTAATACTGTGTTTAAGGACGCCATGGCAATTTTATTACTAATTACTGATATTAAGTAAGTAAGTAAGTAAGTAAACAACGATGAATTTTCTTACAAACCAGCTTCTCTCACGAGAGGAGGGGAAGAACAGGTTGTTTGTTGCTAGAAATAACAGTAGCAAGTGTAACGCTTTTGATTACTGACATTTCCTATAGTATCTAACTGTTTATTCTCTTACCGACCCTTATCTCCTATCGGAGAGAAGAGGAAGATACAGTAGAGCTCCCGGTAATGCCAGCAATCACAAATGTAGTGCGGCCAACCTACTCTGCTTGTTTCTTTGCATATATTGTTTTCCCCTTCATAACTAACCAACAAACCATTTAACCAACTAACGAACAAAGGAACGTCTCTGGCCTACTCTGGGTCGTCATAAAAATAAATAAACTAAACCTAACCAACTCTACTCGGGGTGCCCCAACCCCGCGTCAATTCCGTGTAATCATTAAAAATGTAATCTAAGTACGTGTATCAAATGTACTGTCGTTGAAACGTATTATCAAGTTACACCGGTAAAACGGTTTTCTATTTTTTAAGAATTTTGAGAACTTAAACTTACGTTAAACCAAAACCGGAATAAAAGAAATCCGCGATCCAATCAATTTAATAAGATTCAAAAAAATTCATCAGCTCATCTTTCGGCCGGCTGTTCTGAACGACTTTAGTTCCAGACAAACTCGACAGGTAATGTGGTTACGAAGCGCCGCTCCCTGTGTCGAGTTATTTTTCATGTTCAGGTCGGTTTTGATTTTTTTGATACACGTGGTATAGTAAAGCGGATATCTTGGAAAATGGCGGAAACGAAAAACAAATTAAGACGTTGCATTTGGTCGCCTTGAAGGGCCCCGGAAGCGAAATTTCAGCATGCTCGGATTAAAAAAAAAGTGATTCAATCAATTTTGTACGGCGGCCATCTTGTTTTCGCCATTTTGAAAAAACTTTGACCGGCTCACCCATTGGTTGGCTGTTCTGAGCGACTTTAGTTCCCGGCAAACTCGGTAGGTCAAGTCGTTACAGAGAGCTACTCCATGTGTCGGGTCAGTTTCCAAGTTCTGGTCAATTTAGTATTTTTTTGTTGGTCGTGGCGGCATTTTTGATGTAACCGTGTATAGAGTCAAACCCAACCTCTAAAGGCTGCTACAAAACAACGGTAAGACAGTGAGTCAGACATAACATTGTATGGCGGCCATCTTGGAAAATTGAGAAATCAAAAAAATTATAATGGCGTTGAATATTGTGGCCTTTAAAAGCCCTGGATGCAAAATTTCAATCGAATCGAACAAAAAAAAATTTCGCCGCCATTTTGAATCCGCCATCTTGGAAAAAAAAATTGCTTCGTTAGTTTAATCCTCTTATTTTGAAACACATTAGTTCAAGCACCTTCTATCTATCTAGACTGGCCTCTGAGATATTCGCTTTTCAATTTTGTATGGCGGCCATCTTGTTTTCGCCATTTTGAAAAACTTGGACCGGCTTACCCATTGGCTGGCTGTTCTGAGCGACTTTAGTTCCGGGCAAACTCGGTAGGTCAAGTCGTCGCGGAGCACTACTCATGTGTCAAGTCAATTTCTACATTCAGGTCAATTTCATACTTTTTTAGTGGTTAAGGCGGCATTTCTGATGCGATGTTGTAGAGAGTTGTACCCCACCGTTCATGGGTTCTTCAAAACAGCATGTCAGTGAGCCAGATTTTCCATCGTATGGCGGCCATCTTGGAAAATTGGAAAATCGAAAAACCAATTACGGCGTTTAATTCAGTGGCCCTCAAGAGCCCTGGATGCAAAATTTCAATCGAATCAGAGCAAAAAAGAAAATGGCCGCCATTTTGAATCCGCCATCTTGGAAAAAAAAATATCCCGATAGATTACCCCTCCCACCCCGAATGACATTTGGTCGAGCTCCTGTCATCAATCTCGATTGGTTTGCGAGATACTCGTGTTTCAATTTTGTATGGCGGCCATCTTGTTTTCGCCATTTTGAAAAAAAATTGAACGGCTCACCCATTGGCTGGCTGTTCCGAGCGACTTTAGTTTCTGGCAATCTAGATAAGTCAAGCCGTTGCGGAGAGCCGCTACCTAAGTCAGGTTACTTTCCACGTTCAGGTCGATTTCGTATTTTTCCTGGGGTCGAGGTGGCATTTTGGATACGATAATGTATATAGTTCGATCCTACCTCTCTTGGGTTCTTCAAAACAGCATGTCAGTGAGTCAGTCAGTCAGTGAGTGGGTATCGAGCTATATATATTATAACTAGTAATTCGCGTGGGAGCCGCGGGGCCCGAGGGCCCCGCGGATGGTTCCCTGCCACCTTTTTTTTTTCTAACCTTATCTATTTTTTCCTTTATGCGTTTATAGACGTGTCTTTTTTTAACTATAATCTCACCAATAAATTGACCCCTATCTCACTTGATGGTATAGGACGGTATAGAATTAGTTTGTAATAACATTTATTTTTATGTTACGATGGTATGGTACTTTGGTTCGTTGATTCAGTTCTGAAGGATCGCAGTTCTAACCTAACCTACTTTCCTGGTAGCGATTCGGTTCTGAAGGATCGCAGTTCTAACCTAACCTAACCTACTTTCCTGGTAGCGATTCGGTTCTGAAGGATCGCAGTTCTAACCTAACCTAACCTACTTTCCTGGTAGCGATTCGGTTCTGAAGAATCGCAGTTCTAACCTAACCTTCTTTCCTGGTAGCGATTCGGTTCTGAAGGATCGCAGTTCTAACCTAACCCACTTTTCTGGTAGCGATTCGGTTCTGAAGGATCGCAGTTCTAACTTAACCTAAGCTACTTTCCTGGTAGCGATTCGGTTCTGTAGGATCGCAGTTCTAACCTAACCTTATCTACTTTCCTGGTAGCTATTAGGTTCTGAAGGATCGCAGTTTTAACCTAACCTACGTTACTGGTAGCGATTCGGTTCTGAAAGATCGCAGTTCTAACCTAACCTAACCTACTTTCCTGGTAGCGATTCGTTTCTGCAGGGTTCGCAGTTCTAACCTAACCTAACCCACTTTTCTGGTAGCGATTCTTTTCTGTAGGGGTCACAGTTTTAACCTAACCTAACCTACTTTCCTGGTAGCGATTCGGTTCTGAAGGATCGCAGTTTTAACCTAACCTAACCTACTTTCCTGGTAGCGTTTCGGTTTTGAAGGATCGCAGTTCTAACCTAACCTAACCTACTTTCCTGGTAGCGATTCGGTTCTGAAGGATCGCAGTTCTTACCTAACCTAACCCACTTTTATGGTAGCGATTCGTTTCCTTGAGGAGCCCGCGGAGGGTTCACTGCCACCCTGTTTTTTTTTAATATTTACGATACTAATAACTCTTTAAAGAACACCATATCATATAACAAGCATGACAGAAAAAAAAGCACAAGGAAAGTAAAAGGTAACGATAGGCGGCCTTCTCGCAACAGAGCGATCACTACTCGGTAACTATAATGGAATAAAGGTAAGAACAGATTAAAGCAGGTGGTGCTAATCCTCTGTATCTTGCAATTTAATAATGGTACATGCATAAAAATAACTTTATATTAAAGATACCGAATGATATAAAACCTTGAATATTACATATAACGTGAACATTAAGAACAAATTTAAAAATGCTCGAATTTGGTAATAAATTCAAATCACGTTTGTTTTACTTTTGCTTTCTTCTCGCTTTTGATTTCAATTTGTTAAATCAAAATGATAAAAGGCAGTCATTGCCGTCTTTCACGGTCATTATTGAATTACTATCATGTCGCTAACACAAGATGAATGTACACGTATCGTCACTGTGCTGTAAGAAGGCAGAAGTCAGAGAAGTACAGCGAGAGTAACAGGCGTGTCACTTTCTACGGTGCAGAGAGTCGTCCAACGTAACTGAGAAACTGGGCTAAACATAAAAAGACCAGGAACCGCAGACCGAGATGTACCAAGGCTCGAGAGGATCGATTTATTGTTACGAGCATGCTACGAAATCGGCACCTCACTTGAAGTTGAAGTAACAAATCAACTTCGAGAGACCCGAAGAGACGACGTAAGCAATCGGACTGTGAGGCGGCGGCTCCAAGAAGCCAATTCGACCCCACGTAGACCCGCAAATGGCCCAAATTGTGAAAGGAAACACCGAGTAGCAGCCAGCGAACATGCACAATGGGGAGACGAAGAATGGGTAAGAGTAATGTTTTGTGACGAATCCAGATTTATGCTCTATGCAAATGATGGGCGGCGAAGAGTCTACCGACGACCATGGGAACTTTTTATTCCAGCTTGTTTTGAGGAAAAAGTATCGTTCGACGGTGGATCTGTTATGGTTTGGGCTGCGGTCTCTTCAGAGAGTCGCACGGAGTTAGTGCTGAGAGAAAATGGTACGCTAAATAATGTAAGATATGTAGAAGAGATCTTTGATGAGCATGTTGGCCCATACTTAGTGATTATGGGTGAATATTCCATATTCATGCATGACAACGCTAGGCCACATACAGCTCAAATCGTAAATGAGTATTTTCAAGACGTTGGCATCAATTGCATGGACTGGCCCTCGAGAAGCCCTTACTTAAATCCGATTGAGCACGCTTGGGACGAGCTTGGGGGGTGTATAAGACAACAGAACCCCGCCCCAGCTACACTTAGAGACCTGAAACATGCGTTAGTGGAAGAATAGACCAATATCCTGCAACATCGCTTAAGAATTTTATAAACAGCATGCCTAATCATCTGACAGCTGTAAGAAGGGCCCGTGGAAGCAATACGAAGTATTCATTTTGTTTTTGTGCGGTATGTGAGGAAACGTCTTTTGATTTTCCTAAGCAATAATTGTTGGCATTTTGTTTCTTATGTAATTTTAATAAACAAACAAATATTGTTTTCTACATTTAATGTTATTTCATTAACTAAGAAATTATCTCCAACATACGGTTTAATCCATGCCGCTAGCTCTATTACTTTAGGAGATATTCTAGTTTTTCGTAGTAACCCGTATTATTTGACCGCGAGTGTATTTAGAAAGTTTTTAGGTAACGAATTTATAGCAGGTAGGTACACTAAAAAAAATACGTAATAAGCATAAAATACACATAAATGATGATAACAGATACATACATTAAATACTATAGATTGATTTTTAAATTCAGCCACAAAACTCACGTACCTACAAGTTGACAGATAGTGCTCGTTCAGCATAGTTTTAATTAAAGGCAAAAATTTAGCGGTCTTTAGGCTTATATTGTATTTCTAACCTTAAGTATTTACTTTTTCGTCATATTTTATAGCCCTTTATATATACTGTAGCACATGTTTCCCACATTGTCTTTGTTAACTTTAAAAAAAGTAAGTGATATATCCAGTATATCTACGTCAGGCGATACATTTTGCGACGTTACACTGCTATACGAACTATCTTAAGGTCACTAAAGGCGTTGGAAATAAATTATAAGAAACTTGGAGCGCGTTGGGCTAGGCGGAAAAAAGCGTTACGCCTTATTCACAAATGAGATTGTCAAAAAATCGTTTTTTTCTTTCATCGTAAAGAAAAGCCAATTACTTGTAGGAGCCTAATTTTGACATTTAGTCATATAATTCAATCCTTTTCAAAACAATTTTTTGACGCAAAAAGAGGGGTATTATAAGTTTGACCGCTGTGCGTGTCCGTGTGTTTGTGCATCTGTCTGTAGCACCGTAGCTCTTAAACGGTTGGACCGATTTGAATGCGTGTTTTTATTTGAAAGCTGGTTTTCCAGCGATGGTTCTAAGATGTGTTTCATCAAATTCGCTTTAGTTGTTTTTGAGATATTAGATTTTAAAATTAAAATGTCATGGGGGTTTTTTCAAGTTCAAATCAAAAACGTGAGAGCCCGTTGATGTCTTCAGTATGCCAAAATTCGGTAACCAGAATCTAATATCTTGGAAAGTGAATGATATGTAAAAAGTGTAAAAAAAAAAATAATTTGTAAAACTTCAGACGAAAAAAAACCTGTAAAAAGTTAAATACGAAATTGGTACTAAATTTAAGAACTGTGTTAACTTTTGCGCAGTCGGCTGCCTTAGGTACCTAATGAGGGCCTACAAATACAAAAAGACGGCACCCGACTGCGCAAATGATAACATAGTTCCTAATTAAAGGACCAACCCCAGAAATTTCATTTCTTTTCTTTTTATAGGTTTTTATTCTCAGCTAATTGTGAGTTGGCGGAGGTAATCGAATTATGAATACAATTTTTTCGTCTCAAACTGAAAAGCATTTTTGAAATCTTATTATGCACGCATTTTTACGAAACAATAAATTAACAACTCGCACAGATTTTTTTATGAAAATAGCTGTAATAATAAAGAAATTATAAACGTTTTTGCATTTGGACTTTCTCGTGTAAACCTACGATTTTCGAGTTGGCGAAGTGTTCATTGGAAGTGATGAAAAGGTTTCCATACAAATTGCCGTGGATTGAAAACCTATAGGGTGCTTACAGTAGTCCTAGAAACTTGAAATAATTTATTGAATCAGGCGTTACTTTGCGGAGGTCCATATTTATGAACTAAAAACAATTACTTTGCTCACCCGCGACCACTAATGACAAATAGTTATATCTGTGCGGCAAATGTATGTTTCCATGCAACACCTCCGCCTCCACTGCTACACGAATCAACACATGCCACACAGACCCAACTATCACCACCACCACTAAACTAAACGCTGACGCGTTTCGGCACTCTCCACGAGGCCATTGACGAAGCACAACAACAACCGCTCAACATGCCACCACTTCTACTACAGTGGTTGTAGTGGTGCATGGAAACATGCATTTGCCGCACAGATATAACTATTTGTCATTAGTGGTCGCGGGTGAGCAAAGTAATTGTTTTTAGTTCTAGAAACTTGAAATTTGGGATGAATGTTGACGTTCGCGGACGGGCATTCCATAATATCTTTTTGGCATAGTAGGCTCGCTTATTTGGGGCAGTATTAGCAAGTGCTGGTCGGAATAATTTTCCAAACAACTCTACCTATAATGTCATCATAAATTTTATGACATGTTTAAGCGTAGGTACCAGCCCTCCACTGTGTACAGCTAGTTTTGCCTTTTTCGACATGAACCATACTTATACTACGGGGAAGGAGGAGTAAAACAGGATGTTTATTGTTAGAAATAATAGTAGCAAGTAATAAAAAAATACTTACCTACATTTTCGAGAGAGTCCAACAGTTTATTTTCCTACAAATCTTATGTCCTATCGAAGAGAAAGGAAAGATACAGTACAACACCCGGTAATGCCAACAAATACAAATGCATTGGGGCCGTTCTACTTTGCTTGCTACTTAGCGTATTGTTGTCCCCTTCATACATTGGAATAAAGTTTAAAATTTGCATTTAGTATGGTTAATACTGTGTTTAAGGACGCCATGGCAATTTTATTACTAATTACTGATATTAAGTAAGTAAGTAAGTAAGTAAACAACGATGAATTTTCTTACAAACCAGCTTCTCTCACGAGAGGAGGGGAAGAACAGGTTGTTTGTTGCTAGAAATAACAGTAGCAAGTGTAACGCTTTTGATTACTGACATTTCCTATAGTATCTAACTGTTTATTCTCTTACCGACCCTTATCTCCTATCGGAGAGAAGAGGAAGATACAGTAGAGCTCCCGGTAATGCCAGCAATCACAAATGTAGTGCGGCCAACCTACTCTGCTTGTTTCTTTGCATATATTGTTTTCCCCTTCATAACTAACCAACAAACCATTTAACCAACTAACGAACAAAGGAACGTCTCTGGCCTACTCTGGGTCGTCATAAAAATAAATAAACTAAACCTAACCAACTCTACTCGGGGTGCCCCAACCCCGCGTCAATTCCGTGTAATCATTAAAAATGTAATCTAAGTACGTGTATCAAATGTACTGTCGTTGAAACGTATTATCAAGTTACACCGGTAAAACGGTTTTCTATTTTTTAAGAATTTTGAGAACTTAAACTTACGTTAAACCAAAACCGGAATAAAAGAAATCCGCGATCCAATCAATTTAATAAGATTCAAAAAAATTCATCAGCTCATCTTTCGGCCGGCTGTTCTGAACGACTTTAGTTCCAGACAAACTCGACAGGTAATGTGGTTACGAAGCGCCGCTCCCTGTGTCGAGTTATTTTTCATGTTCAGGTCGGTTTTGATTTTTTTGATACACGTGGTATAGTAAAGCGGATATCTTGGAAAATGGCGGAAACGAAAAACAAATTAAGACGTTGCATTTGGTCGCCTTGAAGGGCCCCGGAAGCGAAATTTCAGCATGCTCGGATTAAAAAAAAAGTGATTCAATCAATTTTGTACGGCGGCCATCTTGTTTTCGCCATTTTGAAAAAACTTTGACCGGCTCACCCATTGGTTGGCTGTTCTGAGCGACTTTAGTTCCCGGCAAACTCGGTAGGTCAAGTCGTTACAGAGAGCTACTCCATGTGTCGGGTCAGTTTCCAAGTTCTGGTCAATTTAGTATTTTTTTGTTGGTCGTGGCGGCATTTTTGATGTAACCGTGTATAGAGTCAAACCCAACCTCTAAAGGCTGCTACAAAACAACGGTAAGACAGTGAGTCAGACATAACATTGTATGGCGGCCATCTTGGAAAATTGAGAAATCAAAAAAATTATAATGGCGTTGAATATTGTGGCCTTTAAAAGCCCTGGATGCAAAATTTCAATCGAATCGAACAAAAAAAAATTTCGCCGCCATTTTGAATCCGCCATCTTGGAAAAAAAAATTGCTTCGTTAGTTTAATCCTCTTATTTTGAAACACATTAGTTCAAGCACCTTCTATCTATCTAGACTGGCCTCTGAGATATTCGCTTTTCAATTTTGTATGGCGGCCATCTTGTTTTCGCCATTTTGAAAAACTTGGACCGGCTTACCCATTGGCTGGCTGTTCTGAGCGACTTTAGTTCCGGGCAAACTCGGTAGGTCAAGTCGTCGCGGAGCACTACTCATGTGTCAAGTCAATTTCTACATTCAGGTCAATTTCATACTTTTTTAGTGGTTAAGGCGGCATTTCTGATGCGATGTTGTAGAGAGTTGTACCCCACCGTTCATGGGTTCTTCAAAACAGCATGTCAGTGAGCCAGATTTTCCATCGTATGGCGGCCATCTTGGAAAATTGGAAAATCGAAAAACCAATTACGGCGTTTAATTCAGTGGCCCTCAAGAGCCCTGGATGCAAAATTTCAATCGAATCAGAGCAAAAAAGAAAATGGCCGCCATTTTGAATCCGCCATCTTGGAAAAAAAAATATCCCGATAGATTACCCCTCCCACCCCGAATGACATTTGGTCGAGCTCCTGTCATCAATCTCGATTGGTTTGCGAGATACTCGTGTTTCAATTTTGTATGGCGGCCATCTTGTTTTCGCCATTTTGAAAAAAAATTGAACGGCTCACCCATTGGCTGGCTGTTCCGAGCGACTTTAGTTTCTGGCAATCTAGATAAGTCAAGCCGTTGCGGAGAGCCGCTACCTAAGTCAGGTTACTTTCCACGTTCAGGTCGATTTCGTATTTTTCCTGGGGTCGAGGTGGCATTTTGGATACGATAATGTATATAGTTCGATCCTACCTCTCTTGGGTTCTTCAAAACAGCATGTCAGTGAGTCAGTCAGTCAGTGAGTGGGTATCGAGCTATATATATTATAACTAGTATTTTGGGTGGGGGCCGCGGGCCCCGAGGGGCCCGCGGAGGGTTCTCTGCCACCATGTTTTTTTTAATATCCTAACCAATTATCAAACTAACAAACTAAGCAACTAACCAACTGTCCAACTAACCAACAAACAAACTAACCAACCAACCAACTAACCAACAAACAAACCAACCAACTGTCAAACTTTAAAACTACCAAACTAACCAAGTATCAAACTATTAAACTACCAAACTAACCAACTAACCAACTATCAAACTATCAAACTAACAAACTAACCAACTATCAAACTAACCAACTAACCAACCAACAATTTAACAAACTAACAAACTAACCAAGTAACCAAACAACAAACCAACTAACCAAATAACCAACCAACCAACCAACCAACCAACCAACCAACCAACCAACAAACTAACCAACTAACCAACCAACCAATCAACCAACCAACTAACAAACTAATCAACTAACAAACTATCAAACTACCAAACTAACCAAATAACCAACTATCAAACTACCAAACTAACCAACTAACCAAGTATCAAACTACCAAACTAACCAACTAACCAAGTATCAAACTATCAAACTACCAAACTAACCAACTAACCAACTATCAAACTACCAAACTAACCAACTAACCAACTATCGAACTCTCAAACCAACAAAGTATCAAACTATCAAACTACCAAACTAACCAACTATCAAACTATTAAACTACCAAACTAACCAACTAACCAACTATCAAACTATCAAACTACCAAACTAACCAATTAACCAAGTATCAAACTAACCAACTAACCAACCAACCAACCAACAAACCAACTAACCAAATAACCAACCAGCCAACCAACCAACCAACCAACCAACCAACCAATCAACCAACCAACAAACTAACCAACTAACAAACTAACCAAATAACAAACCAACCAATCAACCAACCAACCAATAAACCAACCAACCAACCAACCAACCAACCAACCAACCAACAAACTAACCAACTAACCAACCAACCAAGTATCAAACTACCAAACTAACCAACTAACCAAGTATCAAACTATCAAACTACTAAACTAACCAACTAACCAAGTATCAAACTACCAAACTAACCAACTACCCAAGTATCAAACTACCAAACTAACCAAGTATCAAACTATCAAACTACCAAACTAACCCACTAACCAACTATCAAACTACCAAACTAACCAACTAACCAAGTATCAAACTAACAAACTAACCAAGTATCAAACTATCGAACTACCAAACTAACCAAGTATCAAACTATCAAACTACCAAACTAACCAACTAACTAACTATCAAACTACCAAACTAACCAACTAACCAAGTATCAAACTAACCAACTATCAAACTATCAAACTACCAAACTAACCAATTAACAAAGTATCAAACTAACCAACTAACCAACCAACCAACCAACTAACCAATCAACCAGCCAACCAACCAACCAACCAACCAACCAACCAATCATCCAACCAACAAACTAATCAAATAACCAACCAACCAACCAACCAACCAACCAACCAACCAACCAACAAACTAACCAACTAACCAACCAACCAAGTATCAAACTACCAAACTAACCAACTAACCAAGTATCAAACTATCAAACTAACCAACTAACCAAGTATCAAACTACCAAACTAACCAACTAACCAAGTATCAAACTATCAAACTACCAAACTAACCAACTAACCAACTATCAAACTACCAAACTAACCAACTAACCAAGTATCAAACTACCAAACTAACCAACTAACCAAGTATCAAACTACCAAACTAACCAACTAACCAAGTATCAAACTATGAAACTACCAAACTAACCAACTAACCAACTAACCAACTATCAAACTACCAAACTAACCAACTAACCAAGTATCAAACTATCAAACTACTAAACTAACCAACTAACCAACTATCAAACTACCAAACTAACCAACTAACCAACTATCAAACTACCAAACTGACCAACTAACCAACTGACCAAGTATCAAACTATCAAACTACCAAACTAACCAACTAACCAACTAAACAACCAACAAACTAACAAACTAACCAACTAACCAACCGACCAACCAACAAACCAACTAACCAAATAACCAAAGAACCAATCAACCAACCAATCAACCAACCAACTAACCAACCAACAAACTAACCAACTAATCAAACAACCAATCAACCAACCAACTAACAAACTAACCAAATAACCAACTATCAAACTACCGAACTAACCAACTATCAAACTACCAAACTAACCAACTAACCAAGTATCAAACTACCAAACTAACCATTTAACCAAGTATCAAACTATCAAACTACCAAACTAACCAACTAACCAACTATTAAACTACCAAACTAACCAACTAACCAACTATCAAACTACCAAACTAACCAACTAACCAAGTATCAAACTATCAAACTAACCAACTATCAAACTATCAAACTACCAAACGAAACAACTAACCAAGTATAAAACTATCAAACTACCAAACTAACCAACTAACCAACTATCAAACTACCAAACTAACCAACTAACCAACTATCAAACTACCAAACTAACCAACTAACCAAGTATCAAACTATCAAACTACCAAACTAACCAACTATCAAACTATCAAATTAACCAACTAACCAACTATCAAACTACCAAACTGACCAACTAACCAACTAACCAAGTATCAAACTATCAAACTACCAAACTAACCAACTAACCAACTAAACAACCAACAAACTAACAAACTAACCAACTAACCAACCGACCAACCAACAAACCAACTAACCAAATAACCAAAGAACCAATCAACCAACCAACCAACCAACCAACTAACCAACCAACAAACTAACCAACTAATCAAACAACCAATCAACCAACCAACTAACAAACTAACCAAATAACCAACTATCAAACTACCGAACTAACCAACTAACCAAGTATCAAACTACCAAACTAACCAACTAACCAAGTATCAAACTACCAAACTAACCATTTAACAAAGTATCAAACTATCAAACTACCAAACTAACCAACTAACCAACTATCAAACTACCAAACTAACCAACTAACCAACTATCAAACTACCAAACTAACCAACTAACCAAGTATCAAACTATCAAACTAACCAACTATCAAACTATCAAACTACCAAACGAAACAACTAACCAAGTATAAAACTATCAAACTACTAAACTAACCAACTAACCAACTATCAAACTACCAAACTAACCAACTAACCAACTATCAAACTACCAAACTGACCAACTAACCAACTAACCAAGTATCAAACTATCAAACTATCAAACTAACCAACTAACCAACTAAACAACCAACAAACTAACAAACTAACCAACTAACCAACCGACCAACCAACAAACCAACTAACCAAATAACCAAAGAACCAATCAACCAACCAACCAACCAACCAACTAACCAACCAACAAACTAACCAACTAATCAAACAACCAATCAACCAACCAACTAACAAACTAACCAAATAACCAACTATCAAACTACCGAACTAACCAACTATCAAACTACCAAACTAACCAACTAACCAAGTATCAAACTACCAAACTAACCATTTAACCAAGTATCAAACTATCAAACTACCAAACTAACCAACTAACCAACTATCAAACTACCAAACTAACCAACTAACCAACTATCAAACTACCAAACTAACCAACTAACCAAGTATCAAACTATCAAACTAACCAACTATCAAACTATCAAACTACCAAACGAAACAACTAACCAAGTATAAAACTATCAAACTACCAAACTAACCAACTAACCAACTATCAAACTACCAAACTAACCAACTAACCAACTATCAAACTACCAAACTAACCAACTAACCAAGTATCAAACTACCAAACTAACCAACTAACCAAGTATCAAACTATCAAACTACCAAACTAACCAACTATCAAACTATCAAATTAACCAACTAACTAAGTATCAAACTACCAAACTAACCAACTAACCAAGTATCAAGCTATCAAACTAACCAACTATCAAACTAACCAACTAACCAAGTCTCAAACTATCAAACTACCAAACTAACCAACCAACCAACTATCAAACTATCAAACTACCAAACTAACCAACTATCAAACTAACCAACTAACTAATCAACAAACTAACAAACTAACAAACTAACCAACTAATCAACTA